>JAUCMP010000031.1:0-2500 GCA_030770545.1 Macropodus opercularis
TTGGCCGGCGCAAGGGTGGAGAACCAACCCCCCGTAAGCCCCAAATCCTCGCCCAGGACAGGACACCGACGCTGGGCATAAGGTTGGCCACCATGGGGTGGGCCCGCGTGTCAAATTTATCAAAGCTCCTGCAGGGAAAGCGCTCCAGACAATGTGTTTCTGCCCCCGAAACACTTCTGAAAAGTTTCAGCACCGCACGCGTGTTTTGTGGAGAACCACCCCCCGCGTGCCCGGCTCGACGGCCCAGGACGGTGCACCGAAATCGGGTAAAGAGAAGTCGACGGGCCCGCAGGCATGCGTGTAGAATTCATCGAAATTCCTGCAGGTAAAGCGCTCCGGACAATGTGTTTCTGCCCAAAAAACACTTCTGACGATTTTCAGCACCGGACGCGTGTTTTGTGGAGAACCACCCCCCGCGTGCCCGGCTCGAAGGCCCAGGACGGTGCACCGAAATCGGGTAAAGAGAAGTCGACGGGCCCGCAGGCATGCGTGTAGAATTCATCGAAATTTCTGCAGGTAAAGCGCTCCGGATAATGTGTTTAGTCCCAAAAAACACTTCTGAAAAGTTTCAGCACCGGACGCGTGTTTTGTGGAGAACCACCCCCCGCGTGCCCGGCTCGACGGCCCAGGACGGTGCACCGAAATCGGGTAAAGAGAAGTCGACGGGCCCGCAGGCATGCGTGTCAAATTCATCGAAATTCCTGCAGGGAAAGCGCTCCGGACAATGTTTTTCTGCCCAAAAAACACTTCTGACGATTTTCAGCACCGGACGCGTGTTTTGTGGAGAACCACCCCCCGCGTGCCCGGCTCGAAGGCCCAGGACGGTGCACCGAAATCGGGTAAAGAGAAGTCGACGGGCCCGCAGGCATGCGTGTAGAATTCATCGAAATTTCTGCAGGTAAAGCGCTCCGGATAATGTGTTTAGTCCCAAAAAACACTTCTGAAAAGTTTCAGCACCGGACGCGTGTTTTGTGGAGAACCACCCCCCGCGTGCCCGGCTCGACGGCCCAGGACGGTGCACCGAAATCGGGTAAAGAGAAGTCGACGGGCCCGCAGGCATGCGTGTAGAATTCATCGAAATTTCTGCAGGTAAAGCGCTCCGGATAATGTGTTTAGTCCCAAAAAACACTTCTGAAAAGTTTCAGCACCGGACGCGTGTTTTGTGGAGAACCACCCCCCGCGTGCCCGGCTCGACGGCCCAGGACGGTGCACCGAAATCGGGTAAAGAGGAGTCGCCGGGCCGGCGTGTCAAATATTTCAAAGTTGCTGCAGGGAAAGCGCTCCGGACAATGTGTTTCTGCCCAAAAAACACTTCTGACGATTTTCAGCACCGGACGCGTGTTTTGTGGAGAACCACCCCCCGCGTGCCCGGCTCGAAGGCCCAGGACGGTGCACCGAAATCGGGTAAAGAGGAGTCGACGGGCCGGCGTGTCAAATATTTCAAAGTGTCGGCAGGGGAATGGAAATTTATTTCCCCTGCTGACACTCGGAAAAATTTCCGCACCCAAAGCCTTTTCATTTTCTAAGTTCTGGCAGGGGAATGGAAATTTATTTCCCCTGAAAACACTTTGAAAAATTTCCGCACTCAAACGCCTTTCGTTTTCTAAGTTCCGGCAGGGGAATGGAAATTTATTTCCCCTGCTTTCCCTTGGCGCCTCGGTTGCACCCAGGGCGCCGGCACCCGCGTGGGGCAAAGAAAAACCTCCCAGCGGGCCCACCGGGTGGCGCCGCCGGTCGGCCCGGGCTTCAAATATTTCAAAGTGTCAGCAGGGGAAAAGAAAATTTATTTCCCCTGCTGGCACTCGGAAAAATTTCCGCACCCAAAGCCTTTTCATTTTCTAAGTGCCGGCAGCGGAATGGAAATTTATTTCCCCTGCTGGCACTCGGAAAAATTTCCGCACCCAAAGCCTTTTCATTTTCTAAGTGCCGGCAGGGGAATGGAAATTTATTTCCCCTGAAAACACTTTGAAAAATTTTCGCACTCAAACGCCTTTCGTTTTCTAAGTGCCGGCAGGGGAATGGAAATTTATTTCCCCTGCTGGCACTCGGAAAAATTTCCGCACCCAAAGCCTTTTCATTTTCTAAGTGCCGGCAGGGGAATGGAAATTTATTTCCCCTGCTGGCACTCGGAAAAATTTTCGCACTCAAACGCCTTTCTTTTTCTAAGTGCCGGCAGGGGAATGGAAATTTATTTCCCCTGCTGGCACTCGGAAAAATTTCCGCACCCAAAGCCTTTTCATTTTCTAAGTGCCGGCAGGGGAATGGAAATTTATTTCCCCTGCTGGCACTCGGAAAAATTTCCGCACCCAAAGCCTTTTCATTTTCTAAGTGCCGGCAGGGGAATGGAAATTTATTTCCCCTGCTGGCACTCGGAAAAATTTTCGCACTCAAACGCCTTTCTTTTTCTAAGTGCCGGCAGGGGAATGGAAATTTATTTCCCCTGCTGGCACTCGGAAAAATTTCCGCACCCAAAGCCTTTTCATTTTCTAAGTGCCGGCAG
>JAUCMP010000031.1:12500-15000 GCA_030770545.1 Macropodus opercularis
ATAACCCTAACCCCCCTCCTGGGCCTCAGTGAACCATATTGACCGAGGCAGGACTCCGTGGGTCCCCCAACCCTAACCCCAAACCCTCCTGGGCCTCAGGGAAACATACTGACCAAGGCGGGACTCGGTGGGGCCCCAAACCCTAACCCTAACCCTAACTCCTGCTGAGCATCGGGGAACCATATTGACCAAGGCGGGACTCGGTGGGGCCCCCAACCCTAACCCTAACCCTAACTCCTCCTGGGCCTCGGGGGAACCATATTGATGACCCAGACCACGAAGCCCCACGTCCTAGCCCCGGACGGAGCACCGAAGACGGGGAAGAGTTGGCCGGCGCAAGGGTGGAGAACCAACCCCCCGTAAGCCCCAAATCCTCGCCCAGGACAGGACACCGACGCTGGGCATAAGGTTGGCCACCATGGGGTGGGCCCGCGTGTCAAATTTATCAAAGCTCCTGCAGGGAAAGCGCTCCAGACAATGTGTTTCTGCCCCCGAAACACTTCTGAAAAGTTTCAGCACCGCACGCGTGTTTTGTGGAGAACCACCCCCCGCGTGCCCGGCTCGACGGCCCAGGACGGTGCACCGAAATCGGGTAAAGAGAAGTCGACGGGCCCGCAGGCATGCGTGTAGAATTCATCGAAATTCCTGCAGGTAAAGCGCTCCGGACAATGTGTTTCTGCCCAAAAAACACTTCTGACGATTTTCAGCACCGGACGCGTGTTTTGTGGAGAACCACCCCCCGCGTGCCCGGCTCGAAGGCCCAGGACGGTGCACCGAAATCGGGTAAAGAGAAGTCGACGGGCCCGCAGGCATGCGTGTAGAATTCATCGAAATTTCTGCAGGTAAAGCGCTCCGGATAATGTGTTTAGTCCCAAAAAACACTTCTGAAAAGTTTCAGCACCGGACGCGTGTTTTGTGGAGAACCACCCCCCGCGTGCCCGGCTCGACGGCCCAGGACGGTGCACCGAAATCGGGTAAAGAGAAGTCGACGGGCCCGCAGGCATGCGTGTCAAATTCATCGAAATTCCTGCAGGGAAAGCGCTCCGGACAATGTTTTTCTGCCCAAAAAACACTTCTGACGATTTTCAGCACCGGACGCGTGTTTTGTGGAGAACCACCCCCCGCGTGCCCGGCTCGAAGGCCCAGGACGGTGCACCGAAATCGGGTAAAGAGAAGTCGACGGGCCCGCAGGCATGCGTGTAGAATTCATCGAAATTTCTGCAGGTAAAGCGCTCCGGATAATGTGTTTAGTCCCAAAAAACACTTCTGAAAAGTTTCAGCACCGGACGCGTGTTTTGTGGAGAACCACCCCCCGCGTGCCCGGCTCGACGGCCCAGGACGGTGCACCGAAATCGGGTAAAGAGGAGTCGCCGGGCCGGCGTGTCAAATATTTCAAAGTTGCTGCAGGGAAAGCGCTCCGGACAATGTGTTTCTGCCCAAAAAACACTTCTGACGATTTTCAGCACCGGACGCGTGTTTTGTGGAGAACCACCCCCCGCGTGCCCGGCTCGAAGGCCCAGGACGGTGCACCGAAATCGGGTAAAGAGGAGTCGACGGGCCGGCGTGTCAAATATTTCAAAGTGTCGGCAGGGGAATGGAAATTTATTTCCCCTGCTGACACTCGGAAAAATTTCCGCACCCAAAGCCTTTTCATTTTCTAAGTTCTGGCAGGGGAATGGAAATTTATTTCCCCTGAAAACACTTTGAAAAATTTCCGCACTCAAACGCCTTTCGTTTTCTAAGTTCCGGCAGGGGAATGGAAATTTATTTCCCCTGCTTTCCCTTGGCGCCTCGGTTGCACCCAGGGCGCCGGCACCCGCGTGGGGCAAAGAAAAACCTCCCAGCGGGCCCACCGGGTGGCGCCGCCGGTCGGCCCGGGCTTCAAATATTTCAAAGTGTCAGCAGGGGAAAAGAAAATTTATTTCCCCTGCTGGCACTCGGAAAAATTTCCGCACCCAAAGCCTTTTCATTTTCTAAGTGCCGGCAGCGGAATGGAAATTTATTTCCCCTGCTGGCACTCGGAAAAATTTCCGCACCCAAAGCCTTTTCATTTTCTAAGTGCCGGCAGGGGAATGGAAATTTATTTCCCCTGAAAACACTTTGAAAAATTTTCGCACTCAAACGCCTTTCGTTTTCTAAGTGCCGGCAGGGGAATGGAAATTTATTTCCCCTGCTGGCACTCGGAAAAATTTCCGCACCCAAAGCCTTTTCATTTTCTAAGTGCCGGCAGGGGAATGGAAATTTATTTCCCCTGCTGGCACTCGGAAAAATTTTCGCACTCAAACGCCTTTCTTTTTCTAAGTGCCGGCAGGGGAATGGAAATTTATTTCCCCTGCTGGCACTCGGAAAAATTTCCGCACCCAAAGCCTTTTCATTTTCTAAGTGCCGGCAGGGGAATGGAAATTTATTTCCCCTGCTGGCACTCGGAAAAATTTCCGCACCCAAAGCCTTTTCATTTTCTAAGTGCCGGCAGGGGAATGGAAATTTATTTCCCCTGCTG
>JAUCMP010000031.1:27500-332500 GCA_030770545.1 Macropodus opercularis
TCCTGCAGGGAAAGCGCTCCGGACAATGTTTTTCTGCCCAAAAAACACTTCTGACGATTTTCAGCACCGGACGCGTGTTTTGTGGAGAACCACCCCCCGCGTGCCCGGCTCGAAGGCCCAGGACGGTGCACCGAAATCGGGTAAAGAGAAGTCGACGGGCCCGCAGGCATGCGTGTAGAATTCATCGAAATTTCTGCAGGTAAAGCGCTCCGGATAATGTGTTTAGTCCCAAAAAACACTTCTGAAAAGTTTCAGCACCGGACGCGTGTTTTGTGGAGAACCACCCCCCGCGTGCCCGGCTCGACGGCCCAGGACGGTGCACCGAAATCGGGTAAAGAGGAGTCGCCGGGCCGGCGTGTCAAATATTTCAAAGTTGCTGCAGGGAAAGCGCTCCGGACAATGTGTTTCTGCCCAAAAAACACTTCTGACGATTTTCAGCACCGGACGCGTGTTTTGTGGAGAACCACCCCCCGCGTGCCCGGCTCGAAGGCCCAGGACGGTGCACCGAAATCGGGTAAAGAGGAGTCGACGGGCCGGCGTGTCAAATATTTCAAAGTGTCGGCAGGGGAATGGAAATTTATTTCCCCTGCTGACACTCGGAAAAATTTCCGCACCCAAAGCCTTTTCATTTTCTAAGTTCTGGCAGGGGAATGGAAATTTATTTCCCCTGAAAACACTTTGAAAAATTTCCGCACTCAAACGCCTTTCGTTTTCTAAGTTCCGGCAGGGGAATGGAAATTTATTTCCCCTGCTTTCCCTTGGCGCCTCGGTTGCACCCAGGGCGCCGGCACCCGCGTGGGGCAAAGAAAAACCTCCCAGCGGGCCCACCGGGTGGCGCCGCCGGTCGGCCCGGGCTTCAAATATTTCAAAGTGTCAGCAGGGGAAAAGAAAATTTATTTCCCCTGCTGGCACTCGGAAAAATTTCCGCACCCAAAGCCTTTTCATTTTCTAAGTGCCGGCAGCGGAATGGAAATTTATTTCCCCTGCTGGCACTCGGAAAAATTTCCGCACCCAAAGCCTTTTCATTTTCTAAGTGCCGGCAGGGGAATGGAAATTTATTTCCCCTGAAAACACTTTGAAAAATTTTCGCACTCAAACGCCTTTCGTTTTCTAAGTGCCGGCAGGGGAATGGAAATTTATTTCCCCTGCTGGCACTCGGAAAAATTTCCGCACCCAAAGCCTTTTCATTTTCTAAGTGCCGGCAGGGGAATGGAAATTTATTTCCCCTGCTGGCACTCGGAAAAATTTTCGCACTCAAACGCCTTTCTTTTTCTAAGTGCCGGCAGGGGAATGGAAATTTATTTCCCCTGCTGGCACTCGGAAAAATTTCCGCACCCAAAGCCTTTTCATTTTCTAAGTGCCGGCAGGGGAATGGAAATTTATTTCCCCTGCTGGCACTCGGAAAAATTTCCGCACCCAAAGCCTTTTCATTTTCTAAGTGCCGGCAGGGGAATGGAAATTTATTTCCCCTGCTGGCACTCGGAAAAATTTTCGCACTCAAACGCCTTTCTTTTTCTAAGTGCCGGCAGGGGAATGGAAATTTATTTCCCCTGCTGGCACTCGGAAAAATTTCCGCACCCAAAGCCTTTTCATTTTCTAAGTGCCGGCAGGGGAATGGAAATTTATTTCCCCTGCTGGCACTCGGAAAAATTTCCGCACCCAAAGCCTTTTCATTTTCTAAGTGCCGGCAGGGGAATGGAAATTTATTTCCCCTGCTGGCACTCGGAAAAATTTTCGCACTCAAACGCCTTTCTTTTTCTAAGTGCCGGCAGGGGAATGGAAATTTATTTCCCCTGCTGGCACTCGGAAAAATTTCCGCACCCAAAGCCTTTTCATTTTCTAAGTGCCGGCAGGGGAATGGAAATTTATTTCCCCTGCTGGCACTCGGAAAAATTTCCGCACCCAAAGCCTTTTCATTTTCTAAGTGCCGGCAGGGGAATGGAAATTTATTTCCCCTGCTGGCACTCGGAAAAATTTTCGCACTCAAACGCCTTTCTTTTTCTAAGTGCCGGCAGGGGAATGGAAATTTATTTCCCCTGCTGGCACTCGGAAAAATTTCCGCACCCAAAGCCTTTTCATTTTCTAAGTGCCGGCAGGGGAATGGAAATTTATTTCCCCTGCTGGCACTCGGAAAAATTTCCGCACCCAAAGCCTTTTCATTTTCTAAGTGCCGGCAGGGGAATGGAAATTTATTTCCCCTGCTGGCACTCGGAAAAATTTCCGCACCCAAAGCCTTTTCATTTTCTAAGTGCCGGCAGGGGAATGGAAATTTATTTCCCCTGCTGGCACTCGGAAAAATTTTCGCACTCAAACGCCTTTCTTTTTCTAAGTGCCGGCAGGGGAATGGAAATTTATTTCCCCTGCTGGCACTCGGAAAAATTTCCGCACCCAAAGCCTTTTCATTTTCTAAGTGCCGGCAGGGGAATGGAAATTTATTTCCCCTGCTGGCACTCGGAAAAATTTCCGCACCCAAAGCCTTTTCATTTTCTAAGTGCCGGCAGGGGAATGGAAATTTATTTCCCCTGCTGGCACTCGGAAAAATTTTCGCACTCAAACGCCTTTCTTTTTCTAAGTGCCGGCAGGGGAATGGAAATTTATTTCCCCTGCTGGCACTCGGAAAAATTTCCGCACCCAAAGCCTTTTCATTTTCTAAGTGCCGGCAGGGGAATGGAAATTTATTTCCCCTGCTGGCACTCGGAAAAATTTCCGCACCCAAAGCCTTTTCATTTTCTAAGTGCCGGCAGGGGAATGGAAATTTATTTCCCCTGCTGGCACTCGGAAAAATTTTCGCACTCAAACGCCTTTCTTTTTCTAAGTGCCGGCAGGGGAATGGAAATTTATTTCCCCTGCTGGCACTCGGAAAAATTTCCGCACCCAAAGCCTTTTCATTTTCTAAGTGCCGGCAGGGGAATGGAAATTTATTTCCCCTGCTGGCACTCGGAAAAATTTCCGCACCCAAAGCCTTTTCATTTTCTAAGTGCCGGCAGGGGAATGGAAATTTATTTCCCCTGCTGGCACTCGGAAAAATTTTCGCACTCAAACGCCTTTCTTTTTCTAAGTGCCGGCAGGGGAATGGAAATTTATTTCCCCTGCTGGCACTCGGAAAAATTTCCGCACCCAAAGCCTTTTCATTTTCTAAGTGCCGGCAGGGGAATGGAAATTTATTTCCCCTGCTGGCACTCGGAAAAATTTCCGCACCCAAAGCCTTTTCATTTTCTAAGTGCCGGCAGGGGAATGGAAATTTATTTCCCCTGCTGGCACTCGGAAAAATTTCCGCACCCAAAGCCTTTTCATTTTCTAAGTGCCGGCAGGGGAATGGAAATTTATTTCCCCTGCTGGCACTCGGAAAAATTTTCGCACTCAAACGCCTTTCTTTTTCTAAGTGCCGGCAGGGGAATGGAAATTTATTTCCCCTGCTGGCACTCGGAAAAATTTCCGCACCCAAAGCCTTTTCATTTTCTAAGTGCCGGCAGGGGAATGGAAATTTATTTCCCCTGCTGGCACTCGGAAAAATTTCCGCACCCAAAGCCTTTTCATTTTCTAAGTGCCGGCAGGGGAATGGAAATTTATTTCCCCTGCTGGCACTCGGAAAAATTTTCGCACTCAAACGCCTTTCTTTTTCTAAGTGCCGGCAGGGGAATGGAAATTTATTTCCCCTGCTGGCACTCGGAAAAATTTCCGCACCCAAAGCCTTTTCATTTTCTAAGTGCCGGCAGGGGAATGGAAATTTATTTCCCCTGCTGACACTCAGAGAGAACAGAGACAAAGTTAGTCACATGTGGACATGGAGGCATGTTAGTGGATAGAATAGATAGACAAGCAGAGGAGCTCAGGGAATGAAGGAGGTTCCAGCATCTAAGTCTATAGCAGCTGAACTAAGAGGTGGTTCAGAGAAACTAGAACTATACGCCTTGTCAAAAACAAAATTTTAAGCCTAGTTTTAAAACTAGAGAGGGCGTCTGCTTCTAGAACCTGAACTGGAAGCTGGTTCCACATAGAGGAGCTTGGAGCTAAAGGCTCTGCCTCCCGTTCTACAGGTAGAAACTCTAGGAACCACAAGTAGACCAGCCCTGAGAACCAAGCGTTCTGAGGGGAACATAAGGAGCCATGAGGTCTTTAAGATAAGATGGAGCTTTATTATGAAAGGCTTTGTAGGTGAGGAGAAGAATTTTTAATTCTATCCTAGATTTGACTGGGAGTCAATGCAGAGAAGCTAATGTTGGAGAAATATGATCTCTCTTCCTAAGTCCAGTCAGAACTCTGGCTGCAGCATTTTGAATTAACTGAAGGATTTTCAAAGAGTTATTGGGACAACCTATAAGTAGCGAGTTACAGTAATCAAGCCTAGAGGTAACAAATGCATGGATTAATTTTTCAGCATCACTCTGTGAGAGGATGATCCTAATTTTAGCAATATTCCTCAGGTGGAAGTAGGCAGTTCTAGAGATTTCTTTAATATATGGTGTAAAGGACAGATCTTGGTCAACATGACACTAAGGTTCCTACAGTAGAACTTGAAGCTAACGTTATGTCATCCAGAGAAACAATCTGATTCAGTAATGAGTCTGTGGTTTTTAGCAGCAATTATAATAACCTCAGTTTGATCTGAATTCAGTTCAGGATTTGATATCATTTAAACAAGTTTGACTATTTGGTTTTTTTCCTCTGGTTTCATGGACAAATATAACTGAGTATCATCTGCATAGCAGTGAAATTTTATAGAATGTTTTCTAATAATATTACCAAGGGGAGACATGTAAAGACTGAAAAGTATTGGACCAAGCACAGAACCCTGTGGAAGATTGATCATGAACATGAACAAATTGGAATCTGTTCAACTGATAAGACTTAAACCATCCAGTGCTTTTCCTTTAATCCCAACGCTATGTTCCAGTCTCTGCAATAGAATCTTGTGATCTATCGTATCAAATGCTGAACTAAGATCTAACAGGACAAGTACAGAAACTAGACCATTGTCTGAAGCTGTGAGAAGATCATTAGTGCATATAAAGGTAGTAGTGGTATAAATAATATTACAAATTAAGCTACACGCACAAACAAACACTCTCTCTCTCCCTCTTATGATCAGTGATACAGAATAATGAGTGATACAGAGTATAGACAAGACAAACTCCACCTACTTTCGTGCTAGGCCACACCCACTCCGAGTACAGATACAGATACAGATAATTCATATGGTTAACAGATACAGATACAGATAATGCTGTACTCGCTCATCCCTATTGCCTATTGTAAAGTGCCTTGAGATAACCGATGTTGTGAATTGGCGCTATATAAATAAAGTTGAATTGAATTTAATTGAAATTGTGTCTGCAGTTTTCCAACTAAGGACGGCACGGTGGTGGTGGGCCTTTCTGTGTGGAGTTTGCATGTTCTCCTCGTGTCTGCGTGGGATTCCTGCTCCCACAGTCCAAAGACATGCAGTTAGGTCAATTGGAAAAATGCGTAAATTGCCCATAGGTGTGTGACTTGTGTGTCTCTATATGTGGCCCTGCGATGGACTGGCGATCTGTCCAGGGTGTACCCTGCCTCTCGCCCATGGCCAGCTGTGATAGGCTCCAGCACGCCCGCAACCCCTTCGGGGAAAAAACGACAGAAAAAGATGAATGAGTTTTCCAACTACTGGCCGTATTTTTAGTTGTATCACAACAGAGGTTCACAACTCAGTCTTTTAGGGGGGCACAAAGTCCCTAGGTTCTACCAAACCAGAATCTTTCGGACACCCCCTTTTTTTTCTTTTTTTTAAAATTTGTGTCTGCAGTTTTCCAACTAGTGGCCGTATTTTTAGTTGTATCACTACCACAACAGAGGCTCACAACTCAGTATTTTAATGTCCTTGTCAGGACATTATAGGCACCACACCCGTGATTTCACTTCTCTTACACTTTTTACTCTTTCTCTTTTAACTTATGTCTTATCCTTTTTCTTTTTTCTTTTAATTAATTATTATTCTTCAAATTTTAATTTACAGAACTGGATTCCTATCCATGACACAGTTATTTTAGCGTTTTCAATATGCAGAAATTAGAATTTTAACAGGTTTTCTGCTTACTTTGTTTTTTGCCCGGGCAACTGTGTCACAAACAGGTCCTCAGTTCTCGTTCCAATCTGTCTCTCCTTCACCATCACGTCGGGGTCACCAAATTGTTGAGCTGCCCAATCCCAGCTCTGCACGTTCATTGAATGATGAAGAGAAACGGCATATAGTCAGGGCATGAAGTCTGACTGACACTGTCTGTCTCTCCACCCACACTTTTATGCTGGACAGAGCATTTTCTGTGGTGTAACCGGATCCTGATGCCGTGGTCTGGTGTTCGTCTCCATGGCTGCCATTTGTGGTCCCATAACCTATGGATCTAAGCACATTCCTTCTACAGACAGTCACATGTTTCACTCCCTACTTATCTGATTTTCTGCTTAGACCCCATTGTTTACATAAGGTTTTATGACCTTGTCTGGATTCTCTTCTACTATTCTGTGAACTTGATGTGTGTGTTTCAAACTTCTAATGTGTTCGGCTTGTTCTGTTTTCTGCCTGCATCCTACTATCTAAGCTTTCAAATACTGTTTTAACTACTACTTAACCATTTAGATTCCTTCCCCACTAACAAACCGGTTGACTGACAATAGGCTCCATCTTGACGATTATTTATATTCTCATTAAATATTTTTGATTTGAACAGTGGAAGAGCGGAAATACTAATATAGGGAATTGATATAGGTTATACAGCCACAAGACACCTTGTCAATGATAAATGTTAACCTAACATATTGTATTGACACAAACTCTTAAAAAATGTTTTATTTGGGTTTAAAACACACACAGATGTGACTGAATAAACAAAATGTTATCTTGTCTTAAACAAAGCAAGTATTGCAATTCACAGGACAAAGAAGACGGTTGCAACATGCACAATTAGATATCCTTTGCATTTCACAAACAATTCTCCAGTGGCTCAAAAACATATTGTGTAAAAAGGCTTTTGGAAGTTCTTTATTAGGTTTGTCCACAATACCAAGCCAGTATATCAACATACATTTTTTCTTGTCATCATATTGCTGGCGAAAATATTTCAGAAAAACGTCAAAACAATGATGTCTCATCACTTGCCACCTTTAAAGTATCTGTCCTGTTTCTGGAGAAATGCAAATTTTTCATATTATAATACAAAGTACAAAACATTTGTTTGTATCTCCTCAGAATGACATTGTCCAGATTTACTTCAGACCTGTGTCTCTGAAATGTACATATGAGGAGGATAAATAAAAAAGATATTGTCAAGGTATGTACATTGATAAGTGCTCGTCATTGATATACAGTTACCCTAATCTAGTAAGGCGAGGGGTGCCCAATATATTATGGAATAATTTGCAAAACAAACCTGGCAGATATTTTGAAATGTATAGCAAAAATCAATGGAAACATTGTTACTCTACACATGTCTTTGCTAAACCACTTCCATCAGCTGCATCAGTCACTTTAGGGGACACGAATATCATGTCATTTAAACATCAAAATATTTTCATCTTCAAAGTCCAGAAATAATTTACAAGTTGTGTGTGAGTTCAAATGCTTCTTATCCATCTACTACAGGCACAGTTTGTGGTCCTTGCAATCAATCACCTGTCACTATGCCATATTACATATCTGTTTATGTGCTGCACCACTATCATACATTAAATAAGTGCACTTCTGAAATGTGTCATTAATTAGAAACATACCTGCAAATTATGGGACTATATTATATTATTGTGATACGTAAGTAAACATGCTCTCTAAATCACAGCAATTTACAACAATATATAAAACTCACAAATTGTCCTCAGAGTATACAATAGCAAATGTAATTGCAGCTAAAAAGAGGAGGGAGATCATCACACTGGTGGCTTTTTGTCATTCCAAGGACATACTAGTCTTGTACTGTTATGTTATTAGTGAAGCAAGGTACTCTTTGTATGCCCGTTCATACAAGGCAAGTCTCTGGTGAATAAATAAATTAATTAAAATTGGGCCACATTTTTTATCTGAACAGTAACAAAACATGATAGTCTTCACATGACCACTTGTGAAGCGATGACTTTTACAGCTCATCTCCTCTAAAACATTTCAGAATAATGGCTTTGAAACAGATATCCATGGCTTTATTGCTGAACCACAGATAGAGAAACGTCAAGGTCAATATGGGTTGGGCTGAAATCAATAACTACTACATTATCTTATTATACCATAGTGAAGTCTTATTATTGCCTCTCCTTTTCATGCTGGTCATTAAAATGTCATATAAATAATCTGTTATTATATTCTATATGATATAGTATAATAGTAGATTAAATTCACAGTCCCTATTCTGTGCAAAATTTTTCCAAATATATGGAACAAATGTGAGGTTTCAGCAAATGAATGATTCTACCAAGGGAACAACAAAACAACATTGCCTCTGGCCTCTAGATCCAAATTCCACACTCTTAATCCTCCTAATCAGGATTTTAGAACAGCATACCTGAGGAAACTCTCCATGTCAATCAGCATCCTGTTAAGATGAACCTTTAGTGTTTTAGTTTTATAACTGCAGCATTAGATCAATAACCATGGGCCTACATAGGGTCCTATTGTTTATATTTTGTACAATTTACACTACACTTTCATGTTTTATACGTTCAGAAATGATTAGTCCTTTTTATTTTCATTTTATTTTATGATCCTTATGAAAATACAGTAGACATGGAATGTCTTTGTCCATAATACTCCCATTCTTATTAGTACAGTCACAACATACTATATCACTCAAATTAAATGAGCTGTGTCAATAATTGAATAAGGTTTTAATAATAATAAATTTAAATAGCAAACTATTAATTTGTTCACAGGAAACTGTGTCATGTCAGAAATCAATACAGCATTTCAAGGACACAATTACTTTGTAAACAATCACAAAGTTCAGCGGATTTACAGGTGCAAAATCAGACAAAACACTGAACCCCACACAATTATTTGCCAGTTGTAGCAAAGTAAAGGGAAGGTGAGGGTCCCAGTCAGATTACATAGTTTCCTTTTTATCAGTATGCTTGCAAAGCCATATACACTGTAAACACAAACCTCTAACTTTAAGGTTGTAAATGTCCTCAGTATTAACATAAACAGACAAACATATTCATTAACTTTCCATTACATCTCCTACCTTTGTTTATATGAAAAATCAACAAATATATAATATATATATTATTTGAAGACCTAGAATTTTCTAACATTTTGCGAGTAAATTCAAGAACATTCATCTTAACCTAATCATGAAATAACAAAACAAATGTAAAAAAATTGTAATGTAAAAAAAACATCCACTATAATGATGTATGAGGACTATTCATTTCCATACGTGATCATGTGTTATAACTTAATCTTAGTTTCTAATAGTCCAGACTCCTTTTTTGGGCGTTAAGTTATTATAGTTTTTCCTTGGAGGGGATCCAGATATAGGGTCCTGAATGTTCCTCTATGACCTGTTTGCAGTGGTTATAAATGTCCTCTATGGTTTCTCCTTGAACCAGAGCTGAAAGGCAAGGGTGACATTAATGTATTGTGACATTTCATATGGAACATGTAAAAAGTTCTTGATCTCTGTTTAAAATGTACATAAAACATGAAGAAATTATTTATTTTCCAACTCATCTGATCAGTGACCATCACATAGATTTATTTAGTCTCACTGAAACCTGGCTGCAGCAGGATGAATACGTTTGAATGAGTTGACTCCAACCAGTCACATCAACCATCATATTCCTAGAAGTTCAAGTAGAGGTGGAGGAGAATATATAACTCGGATTTATTAATTACTCCTAGGCCTAAACTTAGCTCTAATTCTTTTGAGAGCCTCACTCTGAGCCTTTCTCACTCAGACTGTAAAACCCAGAAACCAGTTGTGTTCTGTGTCGTCTACCGTCCTCCTGGTCCATATTCAGAGTTCTTAACTGAATTCTCAGAGTTTTTATCTAACTTAGTTCTCAGCACAGATAAAGTGATTGTAGTGGGCGACTTTAACATTCATGTAGATGTTGACAGTAACTGTCTCAACATTGCATTTAATTCACTACTGGATTCTATTGGTTTTAGTCAGCATGTGAATGAACCCACTCACTGTCTTAATCATACTCTGGATCTTGTCCTGACTTATGGGGTTGAGATTGATCATTTAAAAGTTCTCCCTCAAAACCCTCTGTTATCTGACCATTTCTTAATAAAATTTGAATTTACCATAACAGACCTGACAACAGTTGGAAATAAGTTCTATTACAGCAGATGTTTATCTGATGATGCTGTTGTCAGATTTAAGGATGATTCCATCATCTTTTGTCTCATTCCCTTGTAGCTACACAGAGGAGAGCAGTCATCTGAATCATGAGCAGGTAGATTGTCTTGTTGATGATGCTACAATTTTAGACACTGTTGCTGAAGAAGAAGCCAGTGAATCAGAGGAGGTTGGCTTCATGTTATAACTCAGATCCGCAGCCTTAAGCAGAGGACTCGAAAACTAGAAAGACAGTGGCGTCCAACAAATTAGGTGAATCCTGTCTAGCATGGAAAGACAGTTTAATACTATATAAAAAAAAGCACTTTGTGCTGCTAGAACCACATATTATTCATCATTAATTGAGGAAAATAAAAACAACCCCAGGTTTCTTTTCAGCTCTGTAACCAGGCTGACTAAGAGTCATAGTTGTGTTGAGCCTAGTGTCCCTTTAAATCTCAGCAGCAACGACTTTATGAATTTCTTTACCAATAAAATCATATTTAGAGAAAAGATTTATTAGAATCTGTCAACAAAAGTCATAAACCGATCTGCAGATCCAACAGCCTTAGATCTGCTGGTTAGACCTATGTCTTACTTAAACTGTTTTTCCCCCATAGATCAGACTGAGTTAACTTCAATAATAACTTGTCTCTTAGACTCAATCCCAACTAGATCACTCAAAGAAGTTTTTCCATTAATCAGCACGTCCATATTAAATCAAACCAACCAATCTCTGTTTGCAGGCTACGTACCACAGGCTTTAAGGTTGCTGTGGTCAAACCTTTATTGAAAAAACCTACTTATGACCCTAGAGAACTTGCAAATTATAGGCCTATATCCAATCTGCCCTTTATTTCTAAAGTTCTTGAAAAAACCGTAGCTAAACAACTATGTGACCACCTGCGTAGAAATAACCTATATGAAGATTTCCAGTTAGGATTCAGATACATCATAGCACAGAAACAGCTCTGATTAGAGTCACTAATGATCTTCTCACAGCTTCAGACAATGGTCTAGTTTCTGTACTTATCCTGTTAGATCTTAGTGCAGCATTTGATACGATAGATCACAAGATTCTATTGCAGGGACTGGAACATAGCGTTGGGATTAAAGGAAAAGCACTGGATGGTTTAAGTCTTATCAGTTGAACAGATTCCAATTTGTTCATGTTCATGATCAATCTTCCACAGGGATCTGTGCTTGGTCCAATACTTTTCAGTCTTTACATGTCTCCCCTTGGTAATATTATTAGAAAACATTCTATAAATTTTCACTGCTATGCAGATGATACTCAGTTATATTTGTCCATGAAACCAGAGGAAACAAACCAATTAGTCAAACTTCAAACTTGTTTAAATGATATCAAATCCTGGATGTCCCATAACTTTCTACAACTGAATTCAGATAAAACTGAGGTTAATATAATTGGTGCTAAAAACCACAGAGACTCATTACTGAATCAGATTGTTTCTCTGGATGACATAACGTTAGCTTCAAGTTCTACTGTAGGAACCTTGGTGTCATTGTTGCCCAAGACCTGTCCTTTACACCATATATTAAAGAAATCTTTTATATAGGGGTTCTGAAATTAAGATGGTGGACACTTACAAATATCTGGGTGTCCACCTCAACAAAAACCTGGACTGGACTGACAACTCGGATGCCCTGTACAGGAGGGGCCAGAGTCGCCTCCACCTGCTGAGGCGACTGAGGTCCTTTGGGGTGTGCAGGGCTCTCCTACGGACTGTGTATGACACGGTGGTGGCATCAGTCCTCTACGGCGTTGTGTGCTGGGCGGGCGGCAGCACGGACAGAGACAGAAACAGACTGAACAAACTGGTAAAGAAAGCTGGCTCTGTCCTGGGCTGCCCACTGGAGTCCATCGAGGTGGTGGCCAATAGAAGGACGCAGGCGAAACTGTCGTCCATCTTGGCCAACCCCTCCCACCCCCTGCACCAAACCGTGGAGGACCAACGCAGCTCACACAGCGCGAGACTGCTGCACCCGAAGTGCAGGACTGAGCTACCGGAGGTCCTTCATACCCACGGCAATAAGACTCCACAACACACCAACATGACTGGAAGCATGCTTATAGTGTGATGTGGGCCGTGTGGTGTCCATTTGCATGTATGTTATTTTTTTATTTAGTTTTTTTTTTTTCATTTGGCACTTTGCACTTTATGTTTATGTTTAGATATGTATATTTTCTTTTTTGTATACAATGTATAACATATTTTACTCTTTCTTTGTAACTATTGTAACTTTTTATTTTCCAACTGTTTCTCTGCTGCTGCTGGGTCACCAGAATTTAACCACTGCGGGATAAATAAAGTCTTATCTTATCTCTAGAACTGCTTACTTCCACCTTAGGAATATTGCTAAAATTAGGAGCATCGTCTCACAGAGTGATGCTGAAAAGTGAATCCATGCATTTGTTACCTCTAGGCTGGACGACTGTAACTCCCTACTCACAGGATGACCCAATAACTCTTCAAAAAGCCTCCAGTTAATGCAAAATGATGCAGCCAGAGTCTGACTGGACTTAGATAGAGAGATCATATTTCTCCTAAATTCTTCTCCTCACCTACAAAGCTCTTCATAACAAAGCTCCATCTTATCTCAAAGACCTCATGGCTCCTTATGTTCCCTTCAGAACGCTTGGTTCTCAGAGCGCTGGTCTACTTGTGGTTCCTAGAGTTTCTACCTGTAGAACGGGAGGCAGAGCCTTTAGCTCCAAGCTCCTCTATGTGGAACCAGCTTCTAGTTCAGGTTCTAGCAGCAGACGCTTTAAAACTAGGCTGAAACCTTCCTTTCTTCCAGATGGTTCTGGTTTCTCTGATCCATCTCTTAGTTCAGCTGCTATAGACTTAGATGCTGGAACCTCCTTCATTCACTGAGCTCCTCTGGTTTTCTATCTATTCCATCCACTAACATGCCTCCATGTCCACATGTGACTAACTTTGTCTCTTTTCTCTCCTAGTTGTGTTTCTCTCTTTCTGTCTCTCTCTATTCTCATCTCCAGGTATCATCAGACTCAGAGTCGTGTGTCTCCAGTGTTCAGTTGCTGGTCCAACCATCCTGCCTGTGTTCTGTTGCTGCTTGTTTTGTTGTGTTGTGTTCTTTTTCTCTCTTCTCTATCCCCTCACCCCAACCGGTCAAGGCAGATGTTCTCCCACTGAGCCTGGGTCTGCTGGAGGTTTCTTCCTCTATAGAGTTTTTCCACTGTTGCTATTAAAATGTACAATTTATTGATTGGCTCCAATTAAAGCTGCTCTATGTGGATTTGTTGGGTTTAGTTGTGTCAGGTCTTAAACCTCACTTGTAAAGTGCCTTGAGATAACTGATGTTGGTGAATTGGCGCTATATACAGTAATGTGCAAACGGTTTAGGCAGGTGTGAAAAGATGCTGAACCCTGTTTCTAACGTGCTTTATCTTCTGGAGACTCTGAATCATAGACTGTTTTATCATCATGCCAAGTGCACATTCTTTGAAAGATTCTCTGGCCTGACTGTGTTTATTGACACCTGTGCACTTCCCTTTTGGATTAATCATTGGATGTTATTTCTAGAATCTCTTCTGTGAAGAACTCCCTGAACCGAACTTGAAATGTTTATTCACATGAGGCTGTGCAGCTCGTGACCATCTTAGGGATTCAGACTGTTTAGAGAACAGGAGTGTTTGCTGCTTTTGTTTAGTCACAGATTACTTCACAGATGACGAAGAGGCTCTTCAACTTCAGTTATCACGCTGCAGAAAATATGTTGGTTCGGGAACCTATTCGTGTCTACCCTGCTGGAATCTACCTGTGGCTGCAGCCCGAATCTTCCTCCTCAGGGCTCACCTGGTTACCCTACACCTCCTGCTATAACATCCGTGCTCTGTTTTCCAGCCATTTCAGACACATCTTTTCACTTTTTTAGTGATAAAAATAGGAAAGTGTGATGCTGGGATGCGAACAATGATCTTTAAACTTGACCATATTAACAGAAAGCAAGGTCAAAGCATTAGAATAATATTTCATACGCTGTCAAGTTAAATTCTTATAATTGCAGAGTTTAGATTAAGCAATAACTGAGGGGTTACCTTGTGTGTTCAACAGTTTCAATCTCAATATATTGTATGGGGCAGCTTTTTGTGTTTTTGTGTTGTGTATTTAATAATATACCTGTGAAAAATTCACCAAACTCCTGCTCCAGCTTCATAGCCCTGTCAAATGTCTTCTTGGCTTGTTCCTCTGTGAGTCTCTTGTTCATGTCCCTGCAAAGAGAGATTAGAAATAAAACTGATAATTAGATTTGGACTTCAACTTAACTAAACATTTCATAATTCAGTTTACTGTAGCAATGAGCAGATATGATAATGCTAAGTGTTAACTGCAGTATTTGAGACCAAGTATAACATAATAAAATCAAAATGAATACTCACAATAATGAATCAATAGACTTAGGTTTGATTAAGATGGCAATGGGATAGAGCTGTGCTACTTGCAGTCGTTTAATGGCATTTCCAGACACGTCCAGAATACAGTGTTTACCCTAAAACAGAGTCACGACTTTACAAATGATGAACCTCTTTAACTTTAACTTTCAATTAGATTTTTTATTCATTCTTTCTGAATATCCTGAATTGTGATAGAATAAATAATCTATAGAAGGGAAATAAATAATAATCTTGCAATCTATTAATAATAAGTGGCCGGTAAATTGTAAATATAAAATACAATGCTAGTCAGTGTTTGGGGAATTTTGTCATTTGTACACTCCACATGAAATGAGTGAAATATAAGTAAATAAGTAATAGTTCTCAACTTTAATCCACTGAGTTTGACAGAAGTGAACAAAACTAACATTTTGGGAATTACAATTGTTTTCACTGCCTGCACCATGTTTGACACATGATATGATGCTATGGATAATGATAATTTCTCCCTCCCATCTGTGTAATACATGTTTAACTAAGTTTCATCAGTCCAGAAAGTCTCATTGTAGGACTGGGCAGGTCTTTAGGTGTGTTCTGGCCTAGCTAAACAGTTACCGAATGCAAATCTAACACTTAAACCATTTTGGTGGTTTTATCTGCTTGGTTAATCACAGGGTGATCATTTCGTCATTTATTCCATTGTTTATTAAATGGTAAATGATTAAGCTCTTTTCTATCTTACTGCTACTCAAAGCCCTGAAACAGCGCTTGTCATTAACATGGGCCCTGTGATAGACTAGTGAACTCTCCCGCTTGTATTCCAGCTGCTGCCCAAAATGACAACTGTGACCGGCTCCAGCTCCCCCATAAGTGAGTGACTGACTCTTGTTGCTGATTGGCATGATTATTAGCATCCACAAATGTGTGTATGAAAATGGTTGTAGCTCCTGAGTGGTTACTGCCACTGTTTTGTCAGACTCATAGAATTAAAGTCCAAAGTCTGGATCTTTAAAGAAAATGAAAAGTACAGAAGACAAGAAATTAATTTTGCACTGAACTGTGAAAATCCCAGAGCTGTTGATAAAATTAGTTACATATTGTGGATCCATTACACTATGAAATAAATGTAAAAACTATATTTCACAGTTTTAGCTCAGTGTGGTGAAGTTACAGTAAGAGCAGCTTGTACAGCAGAAACTGCTAAAACGTCTCACCTTTTCAGCCACATGTTTCACAGACTGGACACTCGTTCCATACAGATTCTCATTATATTGTCCTGCCTCAATAAACTTGTGCTCTTGAATATCTTTCTCCATTTGTTCTCTGGACATCACAAAGTGGTAGTCTCTGCCGTCCACCTCATAGTCCCTCTTTGGTCGAGTGGTATCTTTCGTGTAAGGAGGAAAAATATCTCTTAATAACTAACTCATAACTAACTTGCTCTAATATTAGTAATACTGCACAGCAGTTGCTACATTATTATGATCACCACAAACAGAAATAACAAATAAAAACAAAAACTACCAGACTCATGACAGTACAGCACAGTACTGTGTGTGTGGCGGTGGTGTATGTGTGTATGTTACAGAAATTGCAGCTTCTAGAAATTCATTACATATAATTGTGATCTAACAATTTCAGTATCATGAAATAGAAAAAAATCCAGTGTTTTTATTAGGTAGTGTAGGGACTATTCCATTATAACATCTACCTTCATAGGATTGAGTTACTATGTGAAAGAGTCAGCTCAGCTTATTTGCTCGCTTACCTTGGTGCCCTGAACTGACAGCAGCTTTATATGGTTTAAAAGGCAAATTGAAATAAAAGAGATATGTAAATCAAAACATGCAAAATCAAAACTGTTGAAATGAAGAAAATATCAGAACACATGACAACACATAAAGAAGTGAGATAAGAACAGATACACACACAACTAAAGAAAAGCGCTGCATGAAAAGACACATACACACACATATATATATAAAACACTACCAGAGCAGATTGGTTCTAATGTTAGCTATAAACAACTTCAAATCAATTGCTGCTTTGTTTCCATTTATTACTTACGTGGCACACATGAGCCAAACGTCTCTGGAAACTCTGAAATCAGATCATCGTTGATTCTGTCTTTCATTGGTCCAAGGATTATGATGGGTCTGGCATAACTAACTGAAAGAAAAAGCAAAGACTTTAACTATTATTTTCCTGTGATTTATAGTTTGTATAATTATATTTAGTACTACACCACTGCTGTGGAAAAGTATTCTGAGACAATAAGTGACTGTAGAATTTATTTCTTGAAAGAGAGAAGAGCACTGGAACTTCTCACATGTAGTTCTGAGGATAGTCCATCACATACACCCTTATATACTGTACTACACTTTGGCCCATAAACAAAAAGCTGTTGCTGGGCAAACACAAATTACATAGTTCCATACATCAAAGAGGAAGTAATGTCTGCAAAGGCAGGTGCTAGTCACACTCCCTCCAGTCAAGTGGAACAGTGGAGTTTGTCTAAACCCACCACACCACCTGAAAGGAGGTGCCACTTACGGTTGCAAGACAAAGTATGTGAACCCTTTGGAATCACGTCATAAATGTGTTCTGATCTTCATCGAAGAAAACAGTTTACTTGACAATGCACAAACATGATATGTTTTCATGTTTTTACTGAACATAACAGAGCAGGGAGGAAAAACTCTGTGAACCCCTGGCTAATTATTCTCTAAGAGCTAATTAAAGCCAGGAGTCAGCCAACCTGGAGTCCTTTTTCTTGCAACTGTATGTTGTAATTGAAAATTCACAAATTCAGTTAATTAAATGTGTGTTTTATTATTAGCAAATACCAATGACAATAATATATTAACAAAATGCATTGCATCATTTAGTTAAATGTTTATTTATTACAAATTAATTTGTCTAGGTCATTTTTTTCTACAGTACAACAAACTAAGTTTTTTCAATTCTGAACCAGGTGAAACATCTCATCAGCATACAAGTGTTTCCATGTCTCCAGTTCACTGAAGCTATAGCAGTGGCCTGTTACTGTAGCAGTGGCTCATACAGGTATTGCATCAGATAAATTCTGTTTTATAGTATACCATGCACTCTAACCTGTTACACAACTGCTGTTTAACACAATGGCGTATTTAAAACAGCCTGTAATTGCTGGCATAGCCTTATCGATCTTAATTTATCCTTGTTCCAAGTTCCATGCTGTGGAAGAGCAACATTTTGGAAATAGTTGACTATACACCCATAAGCTGTTGTGAGATAAGTTTGTCATTCGTCTTGATTTTTGCCGGTGAACACATTTTGGATAAATGGATTTCATTTTAGATTTCCACAAGGACTGGATTTACGTTTGGATGGACACTGTCATGATTAGAACTGTAATTTACTAACATGCCTCCATGTCCACATGTGACTAACTTTGTCTCTGTTCTCTCCTAGTTGTGTTGTGTAGTTTCTCTGTAGTGTCTCTCTTTCTGTCTCTCTCTATTCTCATCTCCAGGTATCATCAGACTCAGAGCCGTGTGTCTCCAGTGTTCAGTTGCTGGTCCAACCATCCTGCCTGTGTCTGATGTTGTTGTTGTTGTTGTTGTTGTTGTTGTTGTTGTTGTTGTTGTTTTCTCTCTTCTCTATCCCCTCACCCCAACCGGTCAAGGCAGATGTTCTCCCACACTGATCCTGGGTCTGCTGGAGGTTTCTTCCTCTATAGAGGGAGTTTTTCCACTGTTGCTATTAAAATATACAATTGATTGATTGGCTACAATTAAAAGCTGCTCTATGTGGGATTTGTTGGGTTTAGTTGTGTCAGGTCTTAAAACCTTACTTAGATAACTGATGTTGTGAACTGGTGCATAATAATTAAAGTCTGATTCTTTCCAATTCCAATTGATGATGATTAGCACTGCTCACAAAAATAACCGCTCTAGAGGTGAGGCAGGAAGCCATCACTTCGAACGTACACGTTAGCATGTGAATCTGTCTGTAACTAACTAACTAGAACTGTGACTGACAAGCCACAAACTAGCAGTCTAACAAGCAAGGTTAATCTAAAAACAGGCAGGCATGGTGACCAGCAAAATCAGACTACAGCTTAGTAACTGGTGGCAGGACCCAGATGCATAGACACCAAACGTACTATAGGTTGAATAGTCAATTGATAATGAGAAAAGGGAAAGGACATTAAGAGAGTGGACTCTTACAGATACCTGGTGTTCACCTGAACAATAAACTGGACTGGTCACACAACATGGATGCACTGTACAGGAAAGGACAGAACAGAGTCTTCCTGCTGAGGAGACTGACGTCTGTTGGAGAGCAGGGAGCACTGCTAGAGGCCTTTTATGGCTCTGTGGTGGCCTCAGCCATCTTTTATGGAGTGGTCTGCTGGTGCAGTAGCATCTCAACAAGGAGGAGACTGGAGAAGCAAGTAAGGAAGGCCAGCTCTGCTTTGCGGATGCCCTGGACTAGCCATGCTGTCCTCCTTCCTGGAAAATGACTCCCACCTTTAAAGTGTACACACTGAATTCTTTTTGATTCTTGCTGTATTGCTGCAATGTGGAAATTTCTCAGCTGCAGGAAATGTAAAGGTTTATTTTATTTTATCTTAAAACACAAACTAGTAAAATTAAACAAACAAATTAAACTGAAAGGACAATCCCTGCATGGCAAGCGAAATAGCAAAACAAAATGTAAGAACTGCAAGTCACTGCACATGCAGGAACAGTGACAGAAACAAATCAGTGAGGCACTGGAAAGCAGGTACAAACAAAGGTAATACAGACCAGAAAATACTGAAAAAATGGCACCGACGAATTGATTAACCTAACAATCCAAGAATGTAGACTATGAGTGCAAACTTTCAAAACTGGACCTACAGTTGCAGCTCTTCAAAAGGACCCACTTTTTACTGCAGTACGTTGGCAGCACTACTACATCACCAACTAAGTATTTTAATTCCTGCAAGGAGCTAATAATCTGGATGCTACTCTGGGTTCAACCACCAGGCTTCACTAAGTCTATATGTCCAGTTCACAGAAGCCTGTTACTGCAGCAGCAGCTCATTTCTATCTCTGACATACAAATGTTACATCAAACGTATGTTTTATATAGTATCTGATTAACTGTAACCTACAATTACACAACTGCTGAGTGACAGGATGGAAATGTCATTGTTGACTTAAAGAGGATATGAGGACGTCTTTATAAATTTAAATGTTATTATTGTAGAGCTGTTCAATTAATAAGGTTCATTAAAACTAGGATTTATTTAGAATGGCTAAATTTATTTTTGACTTCATATATTCAGATTGTTGGTTGCAGACAGACTTATGGTGTAAATATTATACATTAAGCTTTCTTGTTTTTTTTGTGAACACATACTGAGAAGGTGACCCGGATACCTTTGGTTGATTTCATACGGAATGACCCCCATTCCAACATAAGGGTGAGGGTTATAGGCATTATATATCATACTAATCTAAATTAATGTATAACTTACTTTCCTGACGCATCACAGGCTCATATGAGAGAATCACGTCCTCTTGACTTCCTGGTGAATTACATATAAATGAATTATTATTCTGCTAATGGGACTGATGAATCAATCAATCAATGATGAAAAACATTATATTGTACTGTATCTGTCCAAAGGCTCCATGCATGGCAACATGCCACGTAACTTGCTATCTCTGGTTTTAAAAAATGATACTTAAACCTTGATGAATGTGATGATGGCCAAAGTGCAGATTCAGCATGTAAAAAACATCTTCTAAAACATCATCTACACAGGTTTACACAGGTTGAGAGACAGAAGAAAAACAAGTCATAGATCGATGCTTGTTAACAGTGAAAAGCTCACTACATCACTGAACGTAACTGGAGGAAACCCTGGACATATTTTATTTCAGCCTTGTGAATTGGAATTTGATTTCATTGAGAAATGCTAATTCTGGCTCATTTGAAAGGCTACTAAACAAGTAAACGTTAAAGAAGTGTACCTGTTTAGTAGCTTAAATGTGTACAATCGTCATATTTTTATAAGATATATTGGTTTATGTTTTTAAATTTTAAAGAAAAATGTAAATACAAACACTGGGCAACAAACAAAACATTAACAAATTTCCTTAAATGCTAATAGGCTTTCGTTCAACAAACAAGTCAATACAGTAGCAAAGAACAGACATCTGCTGCATCTTGTTTTAGTTCAAAGAGATTTCAAAGTGTAAAAACATTTACCAAGTTTGGTAAAATGCCTTCACAAAGTCAAATATGGCTGTATCTAAATCACATGTATACATTTCAACATTTATTTATTTATGTGTCTGCATAGTAACGTAACTTGGTCAGTGGTAATAAGCCCAGTCTAAACCACGATTGAACAGGGTCTCCTGCTTCTGTATGCCTGGCACACAGGGGCCTTGTGTTTAGGGTCCCTGAGAGTGTTTTACAGCCTAATGCAAATTATCTTAAATTATCGGCAAATGAAGTCAAGAAGCACACACACACAACAACTGCATACACTCACCACTGTAAAGTAAGGAGTTGTTTCTAGGAGCCAAGTCAAGTCAGCCTCCATTTGGGCTTTGTTACATATTGTTTTGGTAGTTATGGTAGAAAAAACTCCACAAAACAGTCTACTGAGAATGAAATAGTCTTTCTTATCAGTCAAAACATGTCTTCTGTAATAAGATAGATGTTCATAATGAACATTTTTAGCCATGTAATCAAAACAACAAGCAAAGATGGCTCAAATGAGACAACTGCACATCATGCACTGTGAGCAGAATGCCAGCAATTTTATCTGCACAAAATGACAAAACTTATTGGCATATGTGGACAAACATAAATGAGTTTGCTTATTAACATTTTTTATGTATCTCAGAACAGGTGATTCAGGACTTTCTACCCTTTGCAACGTCATAAAGGGAGCAGTGACATAGTGCCTCACTTGGCCTTTGCCAACCTTATCCCATCCTTAATGTTGAGTCATGGCAACCAGACGCCTCCCTACTCACTACCCTCAGTCCTAACGAGCCCATTCTTTACAGGTGTGAAATGAAACCAAACTGGAGGATAAATCTGTGTCTCCACCAACTTCCCTCAGACTGAAGACGCGTCCTGAACAGTTGGAGAAACATTTCTACCAAATAGAAGAAGTCCAGTTGCCACCACTCAACTTTCAGAGTCTTCATCCTCATTATAATGGTTTAGTTCAATCAGGCTCCTGTACCCAATCACAGTTTAGATTGGGCTTAGAATCACTCACCATGCAGGCACAGAAATACTATACAAATACATTTGGAAATGTATAAATTAATTAATTAAAAAATGCTCACAAAAATACATATGGCTGGCAACATAAAAAAAAATTAGGAACATTTATTTATTTATCTACACATTTTCTAATTTATTGTTTTGTTACTACGTATAATTATTCATTTTTTACATTTATATATATATTTATTTATTCATTCATTTATAATCAAATCATTTGTATTCTTCTGTACATTACAGAATAACTAACATGATAGAATTGTAACATGCATAAAACATAATCCATGCTCACAGGCAAAGACAGAACCTTCTTGTTGTTTATGCTGGTGTCATGCACACATGCATCAAGCATAGTCAACATGTGAAGGTTGAGCTCAGGAGTAAAAATGTAAAAAGTTCACACCGCATGCCAATGTCTATATTTAGGAGACTGCACATGAGCTGTATTAGCTGATGAACGGTCTGATGTTATTATATTTGCAGGCCTGAGAGCTCATCAGCAGCATAGACGTGTATAATGACCATGTACAGTATATAGCCAAGGAAAATAACAAACCCAGACTGATGTCAAACTATAGACAGCTGGAAGAAAAGCTAACTCATCTTATTCAAACAAAATCAATTATCTAATCGCTCTGCACTAAATCTTAAATTGGCCCTGTAAGAAATGTTGATATGATTTGTTTACTTGTCTGCTCAGTAAAAATGATCGAGGACTTCATCTCGCCCACCCTAAGTTCAGTACACTATGAGACAGAGGTTAAGACTGCCACTACACAGCATGCAAAAATGCAGGCAAGAGAGACATTTTAGGAAATAAATGTGACATTATGCATTTAATGTGTTGTGATGTGTGTGTCATGGGGAACAGAGATGAGAAATCACGTCTTGACCAACTTACTGAATGTCTTTGTCCCATACCCATCATCAACTATCCCCAGGATGTCCTATATGCCGTCCAATGAGAGCCATAACAGAAGAAAGACAGGAAGGACGACAGCCGCAACATAAGCAAAAATGAAAGGAAGAAACTGTGCACCCACACATCTGTCTCTGTCTTGACACTGAGCAGCCAGCAGGTGGAAGCAAATACAACAGCTTCACACTGACTATGGTCATTATTTCAGTAAGATATCTGGGTCAGTGAAACACCAAAATGAACTGACATGGCTTCTCCTCTGTTGACTGATCAGCATCTGGCCACAGTGTGTCTGAATGTTATGCAACGGAAAGACAGAAGAATCAAAGATGACAGGAAGAAGCGGGAGAGGCCTCTTCCCTGGAAACACAGCTGTGAACTTCCTGTTGACGGTTGCTGGGTCTGACATGTGACCTACACTGGCACTCTGCATGATATCAAAGTATGTCTGTGAGCTTACTTACGGTCTGAATCACTGCCATCCAGCTCAACCTCTTTGTTCTTGTAGAATGGGAACTTTCGTGTAAAGATGAAATTCTTTTTACGTTTGTCATTGAATGACTGTGAAGGGAAAGAAAGCATGGGGCAAACAGGTGTCCGTCACATTCATGCAGAAAAACTGCTGCAAAAAGTGAGACATCAAGAAGTTGATAGAAGTTCTCTGTATGGAATTAGTGTATAAAATTCACTTACTGTGAAGGTTATTTAAGACACCTCGTTTAAAATGAAATATTTTGGTTTCTTGAATATCATATAATCATAATAGATTTTAAGTCAGTGTAAGTCTTTAGCATGATGGTGATTTGAAACATGTGGGATCCAGATACTATGTCACTATGTGAACCTATGCAGGTGCTGGGATTGATTACTTTTTAAACCAGTCAATCAAAATTGTATCAGAATCCCAAATTGAAACTCCTTCTTTGCTTCGTTCCAAAATATTTAAAACTTGAATGTGTGACATTATGAGGTATGTCCAACCAGACTAGCAAGCAAGGCAGAAGATCAATACTTCTCGATGTATCACATAGTTGCATCAGAGGCATTTAAAGTAAAAGCAAGGTGAAAGAAGAGATACTGAGACCATGCACTAAGAGACAAAGGTGGAAAAAATATCCGTGCAATGACCTGAGATGAGAGACATCCAAATAAAGAATATGCTGACTTATCATAATTTGAAGAGCAAAAAAACGCAGCTTTGATGACATGATACGATAATATTTGGAAAGCTCCAGTTGTGTGTGCACAGTAACATCTCTTTTCTCCTTGAAAGTTATTAAGAAAGTGTTTTATAATGTAGATGTGCTGCAAGGGTTATATTTTAGACCTGCTTTATATTGCAGCTGCAGATGAAAAGGTTGGAAATAGAAATGAAAACTGATGTCTTATATTAGTATATTATAGTAATGAATTTTGTTAAACCTTTGGACTCAACAGAGCTGAAGGACCAACATCTGACAATACCAGTGATGCAGATGGATTAGATTACACAGGAAGGTGTTCAGTCACTCTACTTAACACAGGATTTACACACACAGGATGTTCAGCTACATCGACGCTACACTGAATCCTCCATTTAAGGAGATATATGTTTAACCATTACAGCTTTCTTTAAGGTACTTACCCCTTTAGAATCAAAAGACCCCTTGGCATTGAATTTCACAGTTTTTAGACGTGCCCGCTCTTTCCTCTCCACCCTGCCAAGCAAAGAGTCATGTTGGCCATTAACCCCATGCAGTTTAAAATGCATTCACTCACATAATATGCTACACTGAATGAAAAAAATCTAACCTGAGGTGAGAAAAATGGCAAAACAACCTGTGGCTGTGTCGAAGCATTGCAACAAGTCTGCCACACTTCAAAGGTAGAACAGTGTAGTGATGCATGTCAAGTTTTTAGTTCACATGAAAAGTGACATTAAATTAAAAAAATTGGATTCTGCCAATTGGATCTTAAAACATTTAATTCTGGAATGTTTTGAAAGCTCTTTGAAACTTCTCTTCTTACTGTAGGTAATTGTGACATAATACTCATTCTACTTAATTTGAGGCAAGGCTTGGTTTTCGGGCATGTGCCATTTCTTCTAAACTAATTAGGACAGTTAAGAGGAACCTAATTCAGGGCTTTTTCTTGCTGCACATTTATTTTTTGTTGTGACTTTCTTACTGAATGTCCATTAGAAATATTTACCTATGTTGCTTTATGTGGTCATGTTGATTTAATACTAATCTGGTCTGGAAATATGCTTGATGAAAAAGTTGACATGTTAAGTACATAGTAAAATTTTGCTTTGTGCTGTGTTGCTCAGTAATATTTTCACAACCAGTGGACGGTTCTGAGAATGTCCTACATTGTGGAGTTTCTAATTCCTATACATTGCTCACCGTCTCTTGCTAGGGATGACACCCATTTCCTCACTGTCCCCAGTTGGTGTGACACGACGGGCTTGCCACCACTCGTCATCTGAGGCATTGATTACGTGGAGGATCTCCCCATACCTGAAGCTGAGCCCCTGACTGGGGAGACCACTATCTTTTGATTTGTCATAATCAAACAGTGTCCTGTTGAGTAAAAGGATCATCAGGATTAATATGACAAATGCAGTTCGTTCCTATTACTCCTTTCCTTCCCCTGTACAAGCCCCTGTCTAATTAAGCAGAGCGAAACCAGAAGCACACTTTTAGCAGGTCAGAGAGAAAAGTGGCGGCTGGTCTCTGAGGGTTACTATAATAAGAAATGTTCCTCTCTTTGAGACACAGATCCTAAACCTGGTTTTAAAATGTGTGTATGTGTGCTAATATTAGCTCAGCTAACTCTGCAATGCATAATAAAACACATTTGTGTAATAGATTTGCAACTCTCATAACAGTATAACAAATAATTATTATTATCTTAATCAAAGTAAAAAATAAACTAACCTCACATAGAGGGATCTTTTTTGATTGGTTCGCAGGGATCCTGACCCAGAGCTCATACTGTGGTTCATCATCTGCTCTCGCAGGTCATGGATTTTGGCTTCAAAACGCCCATATTCTGCAAAACAACATCAGTCAACATCAATGCTGTTCGAAGAGAATCTGGGTCTGGAGGTCAGTGTTCTCTGTGAACATCTTTCAATGTATTTAATTAAAAGCACCATGTCTATATACTTCAGTTTTGAACAATATGTTTCCAACTGTATGTAACAACGGCTTTTTGATATCATTTATTTTAGTCATTTTCATCTTGTCTGTCTGTTAACTGACCTTGATCATTACAGCAATAGATAGAGTGTTGAGGTGGGATTTAAAGAGTGGGTGTGCTTTTATACTGAGATAAGGGGGGAGTGAATTCCATGGTTGGGGGGTACAGCAACTGAATGCGACTAGAGGGAGCAGTGAGACGGACAGATGGGAATCTGAGGGTACGGCCAGGTTTGGCGATGGGAGGAGGTGTGAGGTCATGAATGGAGTGAATTATGCGTGTAATGCCGATAATGCGTACATTTGGATTAAAAGCTTGCTTTATGTGGGATTTGTTGGGTTTAGTTGCGTATGGTCTTAAACCTTAGCACTTGCAAAGGCCTCTGTGTTGAATCGAGTTTTAGTAGATGGGACAAGGACATTTATCTAACAAGGAAGCTTCATGCTTTAATATTAAGGGTTTAACATGCAACAAGTATTTGTGCTTTTATGCAACTTGAGGTGTAATATGTCTAATTATTATCCTCCAGGTTTACATTTGAGTGTATTTATTCACAACAGTTTAGGTTGAAGTTGTTGAGATTACGACGTATTCCCTAATGTCCTGACAGAAGTGAATGTTTTTTCACGTTCAGGGTTCACCACAGTGGGACCTTGTTTAATCTTTTTACAGCTAAAAGTAAAAATCTGAAATTATAATACTGTTATAGGAAAATCAGGAGTGTCCCACCAGATTTCTGGATGCAGCATGTTATAACTTGCCAGAAAGCTTAAAACATCAGGATTCCAACTCTATTACAAAACTAGATGAAGTTGGAGACTGGAGGAAATGTTGATTAATCAGTACAACCGTGACTTCAATGAGAGAAGAACTGAGGAGAAGGGGATGTTACTTGGCCTGAAAAGAAAGTTCCTGAGCAATAAACAGCATTATCAGGAGTATGCTGCATACCTTAATGAGGTCATTAAGAAAGGCTATGCAGAGAAAGTACGTTGACGGCAGCTGAACTGTGTGATGGCAAGGTGTGGTATATTCCTCATCATGGAGTAAAACTCCCCAGAAAGAGACTCTGCGTGTGGCGTTTGACTGTGGAGCAGCATACAAAGGAACATAAAGCCCCAGCCTCACCACTACGTTGCTTGGAGTCTTACTAGCCTTGGAGGCTTATTCAGGCAGGGAGTTGTGGCTGTTATGGGAGACATACGAGCAATGTTCCATCAGGAGATTTGTCTATGGATGTGGCCCAATATCGGATGACTGTTCACTTGAATGATGCTGTGTCTGCCCCAAGTTGTGCAAGTTTTGCACTGAGAAAAACAGCAGATCACAATCAGCCCGACTTTCCATCAGTGGTGCTGGTGTGTAGGAGCCAGGAGCCATCTATGTTGTGTCTATGTTATTGTATTATTCAATGTTGGATCCACTAGGTGTCGGTCTTTATAACTGGGTGTGGTCATATACAGGTGCCAGTTCTGGACTGCCTCGCTGTGCTTTACTGCTCCATTCTACGTTATGTTTATTTGTAATATGATTGCATCGTTGGAATTCTATGGACATATATGAATGTTTATGCCCAAAAACTGGAAACTGTATGGTGAGCAATAAATATTTCATTTCTGAGAGAAGAGAGGTAGAGCGTGTCAATTACTTTTTACCTGTCTAGCAGCCCCACAGTGGCTTTAAGTTTAGGCTTGGTCGCTATAAGCGGTTTTGTGTTTTGTCCTTGTTTGTTTGTGTATTTATAGCTTGGCTTAGTCAGTCTGTGTTTGCTAGTGTGTCTCGTCCTGCTTGTGCGTTCAGCTCTGTGTTTCTGCTCCCTGGTTTTTCTCCTCAACCACTAGCTTGTTTGTCTTGGCTTGGTGGTCTTGGCTGCACATCCTACACAGCCAGTGAGCCTGTTAAGTCAAGCTTAACACATGCATTTTGTGTGTTTATGTTTTTTAATGTCCGACACCAAATAAACACAGCAGCAGTAACTGATGGCTTTAGCCTTGTCAGTTGAAACAAGAACAAAGTTGCTCACTACACTTTTGATAAAACAACAGTTTGTACGTGTCGAAGTGACAAAGACGCTGATCGGTCTCTGACTTTTCTGCTCCAGTCCTTTATGACATACTGCTACAGCTAATGTTGATCATAAGAGGTATGTTAGGGAGCTGTGCTTTATTTTAGAGACACTAGGCAATACAGCTGTAATGTTCTGAATGTGCTGCTATCAGAGTAGAGAGACGGGCCTTTTAGTTGATTTGCTTTTCCTGTACATAGGATAGACAGGCCCTGTTTGTGGTGTTCATTTCTCTTATTTGGTCCAGTCCTCTTACCCTGTACCGGTGTCCTGCTCTATAACTCATTTTGGGAAACAATAAACAACAGTACCCAGCAACAAGTGATGGCTCTTTTGGTAATTTGTGTCAGACCGAGCCAGACTGGGAGGGGGCGTAACAGTGACACTTCCAAGCCGTCAGATCCACTACATGTTAACTTAAGACTCTTGTCTTCAGCATGTAAATAATGTAAAAATGTAACAACGCATTGGAGGCATTGTTACATTTACATGCTGAAGGTACTGGTTATCTGAAACTAATCATGGGTTCTAACACTATTTAGAACAGAAAATTCTATTTATACTAAAACGATTGTTTTGATGTTAAAATGTTGCAGTTGAAAGGTGTCACATAACTATGACCAGCAAAACCCTTACCTTGAGTTGAAGCCTTAGTCTTTCTATCACTGATTCATGTGTTTTACAAGTAATGAGAAATGTAATTATTATTATCAAGTTATCCTCTGTAGACACTTCCATACTGTCCATAAAACATGATACAGTGCAGTAACATGTTTTCTTTTCTAGTAACTACGTCTACTTCTTTTGAGTACTCTGCGCGTCTTCCTTTAACAGCTTTTCCATTCTTTTTGCTGACTCACCTTCTGGTCTGTACTGGGCGATGATCGTGACCACCTGTCCAGCTCCTTTCAGTGCTGCTGCTGCTTGTTCATGTGTGGCTCCTCTCAGGTCAATACCATTTACCTGTTGTAACATGGAAGAACAAGGCCAAGAATTATATTAAATAGATTTTGTTATATTTGACACGGAACAATGAGATGCAACTCACATGAACCACAGCTCCAGTATATATAAAAATATTAAGCAGTGAATTGACAGAGCTAAAAATAAACAACTTATGCAATATCCTGAACTGATCTTTAGGATCAGCACCAGTGCAGATCTGACCATATTAAAATCCAGTCTTCTCTTACTGAACCCTAACATGTGGTCAAAAGCATGTACTGATTACTTTTTGTTTTTAAATCAAATCAGAACACAAACACAGTAATAATCTAGTAATCAAATTACCCTAGAGTTGTAGCAGTTTTTATTTCACTGCTTTGTGCTTGCAGTACCATGACATTGCATCACTGATGAAGTATTTCAACCCTGCACTGGGCCAAAAAGATTTTGTTTTCTTGTTGCTTAAGACCAAGCGCACTACGCGAAACTGTTGAACATTACTGAGCTGACATTAAAAGTTTATTCAGATAAAGCAACTGTTATGTTCTGTCACAAAATGGAACGAGTCATGAGAGCTTAGATCAGGAGCCAAAGTAGATGGCAGAGTCAAACAAAGAAAAATGATTTTAATCACAAACACCTCCACAGAAAAACAAAATCTCAGAAAGCAGACAACTACACAGGAACATTATGTGGCGTTAATGCTTGTTCTTTATTTTCAGATTTGATGACTGCAGAGTCTTTCCATGTAACAGCGTAGCACAACTAGGGGACACTGAATCGCTGATAAATGCTTGCGATCATACAGCACACTTAAAAAATGTATATATACTGTATATGTATAGTATATATATGTATATATACTATTGTAGTGACCCAACAAGTGGGTTAGTGTGGGGGCTGGCACAATCAGCCCAGGGGGGATTATGGGTAATGGGCAATGTAAATAGTTCTGTGTGTGGAGTGTTTAATGTCCATTGTTTAAGTTAGTGTTTTTAGGTGTCTTTGGTTTAGGTCTTGTTATGTAGGGTGTGTTTTGGCCAGCACCATGGGGGAAGATGCTGAGTGTAGGGGTGACGCCCCCTGGTGACCAGCCAATGAGTGTGTTCAAAATAAAGCTCAAAGGCAAGAGCTGTCACTGTGTTTTTATGAAGCAGCTTTAGTTACTTGGGGTCGTGTGTCCCACGCACAGGTGTTCTCTCATCCGCCTGCCATTTTGAACCAGTTTGCTCTGTATTAGCCTGCTAGCACCCAAACTAGCCGTTAGCTTAGCAGCTAAAGTTAGCTTCCGCTCCACCGCCCACTGTTACAGTATATAAAGTCAAGTATAGTGTTTCACTGCATCTCACATGTCACTATGTATTTAAGATCAGCAGAGATCTGTCTTCTCAGAATAAACACAATGAAGTTAAATGGTTAAATGGAGATGGTTCTGGTTTCTCTGATCCATCTCTTAGTTCAGCTGCTATAGACTTAGATGCTGGAACCTCCTTCATTCACTGAGCTCCTCTGGTTTTCTATCTATTCCATCCACTAACATGCCTCCATGTCCACATGTGACTAACTTTGTCTCTGTTCTCTCCTAGTTGTGTTTCTCTCTTTCTGTCTCTCTCTATTCTCATCTCCAGGTATCATCAGACTCAGAGTCGTGTGTCTCCAGTGTTCAGTTGCTGGTCCAACCATCCTGCCTGAGTCTGTTGCTGCTTGTTTTGTTGTTGTGGTTGTGTTCTTTTCTCTCTTCTCTTTCCCCTCACCCCAACCAGTCAAGGCTGATGTTCTCCCACACTGATCCTGGGTCTGCTGGAGGATTAGTTGGGTTTAGTTGTGTCAGGTCTTAACCTTACTTGTAAAGTGCCTTGAGATAACTGATGTTGTGAATTGGTGCTATATAAATAAAGTTGAATTGAATTGAATATGTATTCCGTCACTGGATGTGGTTTGTAGTGTCGGTGCACATCATGCAAATGCATGAATTAGAATGTATCTAATGATGAAAATGCATGAAAAGGTTATTGCCACAAAAAACCCATAAAGATGTTGTCACTGCTTTGGCCTCCAGACCCTCCTTCTTCATGTGTTGTGCTTCTGGTGTGTCTTATGTTATGTAGTATGTCTGGAAACCTGCCTGATGTCATTGATTTCATCATGTTACCTGTCTTGACCAGGTGAAATTGGATAATGTTCCACAGCACACCATGTATAGTTAATGTCTGTTGTGTTCACCTGTTTCTAAACCACTGTCGCTGCGTGCTTTAAATTGAGATATACTGTCTCAAGGCCAACGCACACAAGACTACAGCTGTGTAGTGCCCCCTTGTGGTGGAACATCAAGTTACTCTGACTATGGCAAGAGCTGGTTGTTCACTGTTCTTTCTTCTTCTTTAGTCGTTTCAACACACACGGCACAGAGCTGTGATATTAGTTATCACATCTGGCAGAGAACCATGTAGACCTAGTAACTAAACTTGTTAAATTTAAATGATCAACATAACTGGCAGTGGTCACTAGGATTAAATGACGGGCTAGAAGCTCTTTGAAATTGTTATATAAAACTCGAGCAACTGAAAAACATTTTTCATTACAAACTCCATTTGCAACAGCCAATGATATTTGATGAATTGGTGATGAGGATTATATTGCAGTGCAGCTCAAGATATATAAGATAACAAAACAAAAGTTGCTCTGTACTACCACAGCCGACTCTTCTTCTTATCGCTTTAATTCTGTACCATATAAGTATGTTGATACACCTAAGCTGCAAGTTACACTTATTATTAAAGAAGATTATATGCATTTCTGCCACAGACCAGTCATGAGATAAGAGAATCATCAAATTAAAGTGTGTCAAAGTGCATCTTGTGTTGTCTTGAAAAAGCACTCACCGATAAAATCTGATCGCCTCGCCTCAGCTCTCCACACAAGTCAGCAGGACCACCTGCCAAAATGAAGGAGACAAAGATGCCCTCGCCATCTTCGCCACCAACAATGTTAAAGCCAAGGCCTGTGGAGCCTTTGTGGAGCACAACCTTCCTGGGTTCCCTGTAAAAACAGTTCAGATGGTACATTAGCTCTTGGTTTTCAATGGGACTTAGCATCTTCAGGACAGATGTGGACAAGAACCGTGGATTCACGAAAGCCTCAGTAATACACTGCCTAGGCAACAGAGCCCACAGGCTGCTGGAGCTCCACTGGGGGATGATGCTCTACTTAGGACCAGTTGCCCTCAATTCAGTCCTGACAGAGAAGAAATCTTATTGCATGCTCAGACAGACAGGACATGAGCTCTCTATAGTCATGTTGAAACATACTGAGCGTACAAATGATTTTAAATAATACTTTAGGTCACATAGTCCCAGTTTAAGAATTTGAGGTTAGAGAAAAATATTTTTGTTGCTAACCACATAATTACTGCCAATATATGTAATGATATGAATGAACCAATCCTACCATCAGGAGGGTAATTATCAAGTCACATACAGCAGCAACACAAGAGGACGGTGGAATTCACTACCTGTTACTGGAACATGCTACCATCTGCTGGTAAACGTATCAACTACAGGAATAAGACTTCAGTCATTGTAATGGCAACATTTGTTAATAGGAGACAGTATTATGTGAATTCTAACCCTGACAGACAGCTTCTACTTAATGATGCACACAACGTAGTATTGATGCCCTACACACAGGCTTGACATTTTGACATACATACTTATTTTATAACATTATATACACATACAGTGTATATATAGGTGTGTGTGTGTGTGTGGGTGGGTGTGTGTGTGTGTGTGTGTGTGTATATATATATAGAGCAATGTCATCAGGTGGCTCATCTCCACATCAACATGTGGGAGTCAAGGAGTCTCAAATGTAATACCTAATACCTAACACAAACAATGCAAGAAGCATGTGGCAGGGCATCAACAACATTAACAATGTGATCCATCATGATCCTGCGATGGTGAACCTCGCTCTTCTCTACTGGATGAATGACCGGTGAATATCCGCAAGGCTGCAGGCCCTGCTGACTTCCCAGGTCGTGTGCTCAGAGCATGCGCATTCCAGCTAGTTTTTCACAGATATTTTTAAGCGCTCCCTCTCTCCACCATTGTGCCCATAGCAAAGAAAAAAATAAAATCACAAGTCTGAATGATTGAAGGCCCTTGAGCACGTGTTTTGAGAGACTCATCAGAGACTACATCTGCTCTGTGCTGCTGTAGTAGAAAAGGTCCCTGCATATTTGTAGTGCATTTAGCACATATACATTTAGTTCAGGCTAAAGGGGTTAGAATAGAGTAGAACAGGTCCTGTCTAGGCTGTGCAGACTTGCTGGCCTTGGGTTCGAAGACAATCTGGCTTTTAGACAAAACAGTCTGAGCTGTTGAACAAAGGAATTTGGACAAACAATTGCTGGTATGAAATCTCCACATTGTGACGCTTGTTCAGGGTTTAAAAACCACCTCCCTAGAATGAGACGGGGGAGATGTGAGCTGTGCTGGGGGACACAGCCAGAGCCTCCTAACCTGGGCTCCGTCCTTCCCCACGCGCCAGTGAGCGTCTCCATTCAGGACAGAGAGGTGACTTTGTTTTCCATTCCTTTGCATATTTCTCATTTCACCAATGAAAATAAATTCATGTTTGATTATTTGAACCTAATGCTGCCTCGGCTTGAATTCTTGTTCTCTTCTCTGACCACTACACTGCCTGCCTCACTGGATCCGTTACAATTTGCATATACTAATAACCACTCTACATACGATGCTATTGCTTTCACCCTACACACTGCTCTCTCCCACCTGAAAAACAAGGACAGCATGTGTGTGAGAATGCTGTAGGTGAACTATAGCTCTGCATTTAACACCATAGATGCATTTAGGCCAAAGATCTCTGTGCAGCTGGATCCTGAACTTCCTAACAGGCAGAAGTAAAGTGGTTAGAATGGGAAAAATCTCATTCCCACTGACCCTTAGCACTGGTGCTCCCTATGGTTGTGTCCTCAGCCCACTCCTGTACTCCCTTTACACACAAACGCCATTGTCAAATTTGCCAACAATACAACAGCGATAGGCCTGTTAGGCCCATAGGCTAAATGCTGTTACACACACTTGCAAAACATGCCTACTTTGGTAATATACTGATAATTCTGCAATCTCTGAAATAATGGCTCACTTAACCACAGTGCTTCTTACAAGGGTCGCAGGCTGCTGGAGCTGTTGTCAGTCAAGACAGAGGCAGGGTTCACTGGCCAGTCGTCAGCCCATCACAGGAACAGACAAACCACTCACTGACACATACGGGCATTTCAGAATGTCCAGTAGATATATATAAGTAAGAAATCACACTACTAAGCTTACTGACCGATAAGAACACGAGAGAGCTAGAGGTCAGGGAAGTAGAGGTGGAACAAGAGACACACAAGGACCAGAAATGAAATACTGGCAACTGAAAGAAAAAAAGACTCCAATTTTTTAATTTTCATGATCAATCTGCGCAACAATTTGTTCTTCCAGGGGTTCTGTGCTTGGTCCAATACTTTTCAGTTTATACATGTCTCCTCTCTGTAATATTATTAGGAAACACTATGCAGATGACACTATTTGTCTATCAAACCACATGAAACAAACCAATTAGACAAACTTCAAATCCTGGACATCACATAACTTCCTTCAACTAAATTCAGATAAAATTGACTTTAATATAATCGGTGCTAAAAACTGACTCCGAGAGTAATTATTGTTACTCTGGATGAGTTACCTTCAGGTTCTACTGTAGGAACCTTGGTGTCACCAAAATCTCTCCTTTACATCATGCATTAAAGACATTTCTAGATTTTCCACAGTAGTACAGCAGGCAAATGGTGGAACAGAAGAAGGTGGACAGGAGCAAGAAAGACAACAGGTGTGGGTGGACAAAGTGACGCACTGGAAACGCAGTCACAGGGCTAAAGGCCACTGGTAAAAAACTGATGATACTGAACCACACTGACATGATGTTCATTCAGGAAACACAGTGATGGGAGTAACAAGGTGGACTGACACAGGGAGCGGCCTGGGACGCTGGTTCTGAACCACGGCAGCAGCACCAGCGCTGGTGTGGGCATTTCCTTCTCTGAGTCCTGCCTCCCTCTCAGTGCCTGAACTCATCCCTGGCAGACTGTTGGTGGTGCAGACAACGTTTGAGAACAGAAAATGCTTTTAGTGAACGTTTACGCTCCGAACATAGGACCAGAGAGACTCCTTCTCCTCAGTGAGGTCAACACTGTTTTAATGAATTCTAATTCTGAAGACGATTTGTTTTTAGGCTGTGATTTTAACTGCACTGAAAGCGACACCATAGACAGGAGCCACACTCTGCATCTGTACTTATCACACTATGGTTCAGTGTCAGGTTTCAGGAGCGCGAACTGTTTTGTTTGCATTTTAACAAGTCACGGCTGCTGCTTTAAGGACGGTTTTAAGTTCTTTTGGGAAAGTTTTAAAACCAGAAAACCGGATTTTACCAGTCTTAGACAGTGGTGGGATTGTGGAAAAGTTGAAATGAAACCGTTCTGTCTACAGTCTCAATGTCACAGGGACATTACAAGATCAGTGAAGGATCTGGAGACTGATATTGTGAAACTGCTGAACTTGGCTGAATCCACAGGAAACCGAGGGCACGTTGAAGCCCTCAAGTCAAAAGAGCCTACTGGGCACCACAACTCAAGGAGCACTGGTCTGGTCCAGGTTCCAGAATGTGTCCAAGTTCTTCACTGGTTCTTCATTGGTCTGGAAAAGCGCAACAGAGTAGATCCATTCATAGTCTACGATTCTCTGCAGGAGAGATCTTAGAGGAGCCGGGTGCCATCAGGAGGAGGGCTGTGGATTTCTTGTATGACAGTGAATATGCTGACGATGAGGAGGGCTTCACGGCCTTCTGTGGTGACCTTCCTCAGGTTTCTGAGGAGGTTAGTGATGTACAGCCCTAGTGAGTATGATTGACAAAAACTGGAGAAGCAAATATCTACCAGATATCACTATTAGACCAAGTGTGGAAGCCTCTGGACAGATAGACTCGACACAGACTTAGCAACAGGTCAGGTAGCCTGGGCTAAGTACCAAATCCCAGCTGTGATGGATTTAGGCCGGGCTTATTCTGTCTTCCTGAGGACAACAATGTACAACTGTCCACGGGACCTTGAAGCAGTACAGGTCCTCATCAGTAAGATGCCACAGACAGTAATGTGAGGAAACCAACTGGGTTTCTGGGTTATTACAGCACAAACCAATCTATGAGACTAAGCCAGGTAAAAGCCAGCCTATCATGCCTGGAAACAACACCAAGCGTCCACAACTACCGTCTCAAGAGCCGACTGGTCTGTTGAACATCAGAAAGCACTTGAGCAGCTTCTCACCCTCCTTACCAACCCACTGGTACTGGCATACCCAGATTTCAAGCTACACACTGATGCATCAGACCAGCGCCAGAATGGCAAACTGACGGAAAATGTCAGAAGCCATTTTATTTTGTCAGGGAGCGTATGATACCCACAGTGTGACCACATCTGGGACTACATATGTGATGATAAGTGTGTTTTATTGTGTTATATATTTTAATTTTGGTCCAGGGCAGTACTTTATTTTCATCGCTAGGTGACAGTGGAGGCTCTAGGTTGTACCAGCGTGAGTTTCGCAGTTTTTCTTCATAACGGAAGAGAACTCAGCAAGATGAGCGGGCTCATTAAAAGCGATGTGTACGTGTTTTATGACCTTGTGTGTTCTCTACAGTAAATATTTACTGTAGCTTTAGTAAATAGTAAATGAACTACTGAAAATGTATATTTTTTTATATAGCGTCATTTAACAACAACGGTTATCTCAAGGCACTTTACAAGTAAAGCAAAGTAGTAATGCAAAGGTTGCCGCCTTGCAAACCTCCCATGAAAGTTAAACTTGTACAGCCAGACCTGCGGTAGGTCCCGTGGTGACATTTGAGGGTTTCTGGAGACCTATTTTAGCATCTGCTCTCGTGGTGAACTTGCTGGGACGATCAGACCTGTTTGCAGTTGTTTTAAAAGCCTATTTCCCAGACAGTGGAATAGCTGACTTCAAAATCTTTCCATCACATTTCAGCCTGGTAGCTCTTCTCCGTCCTGGGCCCAAAGATTTGGATATTCAATGAATATTATTCAAAGCTCTGACCCCCCAAAATGAGTCAGTGGTGCAGCTGTAGTTCGTCTGTAAATATGCTGCGATCGCACACAGAAAGGCTGTTGTGTGGCTCTAGGGTTCAACTGGCCTAAGCTTGAAGTTAACTGGCTAAAACCTGCTTCTAAGGGGCTCAGTGTAACTGGTGGGTAAAAGCGCTTCATTGGACTGACCAACACTTTTGTTATCACAGTTTATATGGTCTTTTGCAATGTGTTAATATTGTTGTGATAATGAAACTATGGATTAGTGGATCAGTCAGCTCTACTACAGAGAGGCAACTTGGACAAATCAAAGATTCAAACCCAGGTCCTTCTGGGAAGTGATTGTTTTAGATAGTAGTTAGTACTGTGCTGCCTCATTAGTAAGAACTATGTGTCGCATTCTCATTAAAAGGTCTGCATCTTAGACCATGACGTCTCCCATTAGACGTTTCCCCAAGCATGTCCAACTGACGAGAGGCCCTAGGGAGGACCTACATATGTGTTCTGTCTCATTTAGCATATAAATATCTTCCACACGAAAAGCTACAAAAATAAAAATTGGACTACCCACAACAGCCTGCTGTCATTTTGACCCCATTTTCTGTCCCCTAAAAGTTGAATATGGACAATGGTAAATATCTAGCATTGTTTGACCCCCCCTAAGGTGATGCTTAAAGGTTGACTACTACAAAACTATCTAATTTTTCACTTGGCATTATGCAACAGCCCCACATTGCACATTAGAGACCAAACTGACGCAGAACATGCATTTATTCCCATTCAGAAGAATTTGAGTATCTATGGTAAGATATTGACTATGATGTTGGGGTCTAATTTAAAGCTACACCCAAAGCTACATCACAGCCGAATAAGTGAGAATGGCCTTATTAGTTTAAACAACGTACTGATTCCAACCTTTTATTCCAAACTATTCTTTTTTTTTATTTTGCAACTCACAGCTGAGGTGTTGTATCTTGAATGTACGCCAGACCTTGATAAAAAAAGTATTGCTAAATAAAGTTTCAATTAATTATCTCTGAAAAGACAATAGTGTAAGGAGGACATTCATGATGGCTTCACATCCCCCAGAAACCAACACTTCACTGAACAGCTGAAAGCATTAGTCAAACGCATGGGCATTTGACTAATGGGTCTGCCATTGGCAGGATGGACACAGTGATGAGGTGCAGGGAAGTGGCGTTGTGAAAAATACCTGGTGAAGTCTGAGTCAGGGAACACACTTAAGTGATAGTTTGGGAGGGGGGTGGAGTGGAAGAGGCTTTTGTCGCTCTCCACTGGGGAATAGTGTCGCGCTTTGTCACATAGTTTGTTCACAGTGCTGTAAACTGGCTCAGCAGGCCTACAGTGGAGTGAGAGAAGAGCAGACAGGTTAGAGTGTAGAGACACATAAGGTCTGCCATAGATTTCTGCACCAGGCTTGCATCCGCTGCCTGCTGTGGTTGCAAACCCGCCGCAGCCATTAAAATACTTAAATGGTGACGTAGTGGTGCCGCAAATGTAATGCAGAGAAAACGACGGATAGATGTATATTTTGAAGGCTACTATAATTGTCATTTAAATATTTTTGATCAAAACAGCGTATAGTTACAGTATGTATTCGTTCTTCTCCTTTTCCAATCTATTAAATATTTGAATATAACTATTTAGTCCACATTGTTAGATTGTGTGTGTGTTTTAGCGTATGTCACTTTAAGTGACATGCACAGATACTCATGCAACCGTACACCATACAGGTCACCTCATGTGATTGTCACTTCTAATGACTCTCTCTGACAGTTTGTTTACACACAGATCATGCAATAAGAAACATGCAGGGCCATGCAGTGTCTGACAAAGCTTAATACCTCACCTCAGCTGGAAGTTCTGGGAATCAAACCTGTAACCCTCTCCATCATCTATTGAAGGATTTCTGATATGATGGGAAAAGTAAACTTTTAATTATCAGTCAATGATAAAATGTTAAAATGTTATCATAAAAAGCTTGGTTTAGGGATGACCTAACGTAAATGAGAATGCTCGGTAAACATACAGTAAACATTGGGAATTAAGTACATTAAAAGCAAGTAATGTCTCCCACAAACACTCCTCAGAACAAAAATATACAGCAATTACTGGACAATGACATAAACACTCACAAGTAAATTCCCTGGTGAAAACCCAAATACAAGAATCAACACAACTCCATGATTTGAATTAAAGGTAAAGCCCACAATGAGCACATGGCATTAAAACGTCATTTCAGAACATGAAAAAAGAAAACATCCTCCTGCACAGAACAGAGCATTCAGTAGTGATGTCCAGGTTGAGTCCTGCTCGACACAGCATCGATGTTCTGAAACAGAAGTATCACTGAGTAGCGTCTATCACCCTGTAGATCACAGACTGATGTGAGCGAGGCCTCATTACCTTGCCTCACTTGTTGAGCTTCTTTGTGAGCATTTCAACATGTCAAGACTTTAAAGGCTCCAAATCAATGATCAAACTGTTTGTTGAGCGGAGGAGATCACTGACGTCATTGTTGGTAATTGAATTCTATGGATGGGTGTTAATATAGATTAGGATTATTTTAGTTAGTTTAAACACTGAATATTCAGCACATGCAACATACAAACGCCACAATTATAAATACGGAACAAGTTTAATAAGAGCTAAGTCAGAGAGAAAGTTTAGTGAAGGTGTTGAGTGAAATTGTGTGGGTGAAAGCTGAAGTGAGTTATGTAGTAAGAAACAAGAGGAAGTACTGTTTTGATTGTAAAAAGCTTTCAATTGACAAATGTTCAATCTATGTAGTAAAAAACAACAATTTTACAACTTTATATTTTCCACATCAAGGCTGCTGATCTATTTTCCACAGAGACTCAAACCTTGTAATACATTTTACTCAAGTATAAGACAAACTGTGAAACTAAACCAGCACGTATCAGTGAGGGTGCGTTCAGGTGCTGTTCTCACAGACAACCAGCAGGTGTCGTTGTTCCGACTGATTTAAATGCTTTGATGTAGTGCGCTGTTGTGTCAAAGTAGCTCAGTGCTTCATAAAGCTTTGATTTCGCCATCACTAGCATTATATAGATATAGAATTGACTTGTAAAATTGCCTGTTGGAAGGTTTGATGGTAAAGAACAACAAAAAGGTGACGTTGAGTTGAGAGTGAATACAAGCTCTGACTCTAGAAGCGAAGCTCATTCCTGTTTTGAGGTCAGTAGCGGAGTCAGAGGATAAACCAGGCAGTGAGGGTGTGTGTGCATCAATGACCGGCAGAGCTGAAGAGCGTGGCCAAGTGTGTGTGTGGGGAAACAATGTGACAATGAAGAAAAAGGGGAAAACTGAAAATGACAACAAAGACATCTGAAAAACAATGTCCTTAAGATGACTATAAGAAATAAATTCTTTTTTATGTTTAAGTCTGGAATTTGTGTGTCTTTGTAACTTTCAGTATAACTATAGCAAAACTAGAAAGCACTTTCCTTCCAATGACACCAAGCTCAATGTGCCTTCACATGCAAAATGTGCTCAGTCTGAAGTACGTCATCAAGGTTACACAACTTATGCATGTCTCCTAACACATGACTGACTGCTGAAGCATTAGTCAGCCCAAAAGGCATGACAAGATACTCCTAGCGACCTGCAGATGTATTAAAGGATTTCAATTCATCCCCTTCTCTGATGTTGACACGATGATGTGTTTCTCAGGTCGAATGTAGTAAAAAGTCTCTGCCACTCGTAGAAACGCAAAAGCAGTGGATGTTAAAGGAAGTTTGAACCTGTTTTTGATTGTGATGTCATTTAAGGCGTTGTAATCAATGCACGAGTGAAGCCCACCAGCTGGCCTGGCTCCAAGAACCTGCCTCCTGTGGAGGGAGTAGGATGGCTGAATGATAGCAGCTGCAAACTAATTCTTGATGGACAGCTCAATAGATTCCTCCTCAGGGGCCGACAGGGAGTACAAACAACCCTTGGGCAAAGTGAAACCATGAGGTTGACAGCACAGTTGAAAGGACGGTGCAATGGGAAAGGATTGACTTTAACATGGCTGAAAACCTCCCTTTAAATCATAAAATCACTTTGGAACCTCTGAAGTATCAGATTAATCCTCCTTCTTCACCATGAACTAGACCTAAAGGTGACACTGCCAAACTGTTTTATTCCGACGCAGGGATGAAACAAGATGTGAAGTAATTTTAGGACTCGGATAAGGAAGTCAGAACTAGAGCTCATTCACAGGACATAGACTGATCTGGTGACAGTGAGGGATCCTGGTGAATGACTTTCTACATAAATAGACGTGAGAAAGGCGGATTCCTTCTTTGTTCTCCTTACAAGTTCTCCTGACAAGGCTGAGAGCCCTAATGCTCCTCTCGTAGACGTCCTCTTCCTTGGAGAACGCTCCAGGCGACTGAAAGCAGGGATAACAAAAACCCCTCCAACTGAAGAGGTAAGTCTGCAGAGTCCTCAAAAGTGAATAAGGGTGGAGGGGAAAAAACGAATTGAGCAAAAACCAGAAATACAGAAGCCACAGCTCCGTCCAGAACTAACCGTAAAGCGTCGTCTTGGACAAAAACACTAGAACATAAATCTCTACGTGAGCAAAAACGCTGTTAAACTGTTAAACAATTAAAACACAGTCTTGTGAGGAAATTGCAAGAGAGCATGGCTTAAATAACAAGGAACAGGTGAAAACAACTCAGCAAGTCAAGCTTCAAAGAATCCGACAAGGAAAACAAAAACCAAGTCTTTCACAATAAGTCAAAGTCGAAAGAACAGTTTCGATGTCCGAGGAAGGAGAAGTAAAATGGGGTGTTCTTCTCCGATCTTTTCTTTAGTGTAGCAATCTTATTCATTATTGCAATTAATATTATTTAATTTACATTTGTATTTTTTAGTTTGTGTTTCTGTGGGTGCTACAAGTGTAGTACGGCAGAAATGCAAACTGATGAGGAGTCCCTTTAACATGCCAGTGTCCACGTGAAACGGTGTGAACGAAGTGTAACCAAGGTTAAACAGAAACAACTGAACCGCGACATCTTTAAGGCTATTAGGGGTGGACATAGTAAACCTCTTAACGCCAGGGTGAAGAGGAGGACTAATCCTTCACTCAAATAAAGCTTAACATAGGGTCTTTTACTTATCCATGGAAATTAGCTCTTGGAGGCCACGTTAATAATACTGATGTACATTTCAAACACTTCTACTTTAAATGTATTTTACAATGATGATGCTGCTCCTTGACCCAATATTTAACTAAGTTTAACTAATAAGTCTTTCTAAAGCACATTCAAACACAGTGGCATTAGAAATCACAAGAAAGAATTGATAAAACACAGATGAGTGGTTTTCAAATTGTACCTTTTACAGAACCTCTAGTTTATATTTATTTTATTTAATATGATAAGAAGGTAATGCAGCTACTGACTGGAAATGAAACAAGACAGCCTGTCAGTAGCATCAGCTGCTTTACAATAGCCACGTAAACACAGATTAGTCCAGAGACAATCTCTAGAAGTAGGAAACAATTATTTACCGTAAGAAGGAAAAACCATCCAACCTGTTTATATCTTCATCCCTTAGTAAGTGCTTGGAGAAAGGGGAATAACTTCCAGGAGTGATGGGAGGAAGAGCAGACATATTTTTCGGATTGCCAGTGTTGATGGGGGAAGAGATATGATTTTCCATGGCTGGAGAACAAGCTATAAGAAAAGAAACAGAAAACTAGCTGACAAATTACCCTGGGGATGAAATATTCCTGAATGATACAATAATAATGTAGATGATGTAGACACCTCCACCTAAACACAGCTGACTAGTGACTGCACAACCAATCAGTTTCAATGCAGAATTGAAGACTTACAGTGTGTGATATCAGGAGGCCCACAGGGTTCTGATAAGTAGACATTTGTGGGCTTTCCCACCTTTAGATAAACCACATCCAACGTATTCTTCAAAATAGCCACTGCCTCTTCATGAGATACTTCCTCCAGACTGTAGTTGTTTACCTGGGCAGAGAAAGAACAGTCTCTAAGTGTCTTCGACCAGGAGTCTTACAGGCAGCCTTGTGTGATCCTGTTGTTCAGCGTGTTCCGTGCCTCCGCTAGACTAGATTATGACAGATGGTCTGATGGTGAGAACGCGACAGTGGGAGGGCAATGACATTACAAGCTGATTAACCAGAATACGTTGCCCTACTCAGCCAGTAGGTTGCTGCTCTGTGTCACACAGACACATTATATCACTTGCTTATTGTTTGTTTAGGAAAATTGCTGTTACACTTTAGTTTATACACAGACGTTAACAACTCAGGGAAGATTAAATGACTCAGACTAACTAAAAACACGTTGTGTGGGTTCCCGGTCCTCACCAGTAACAACCTGTCTCCGACCTGTAAACAGCCATCCTTCTGTGCTGCGCCGCCATCAATGATTTTAGTCACATATATGCTGTTGTCACCAGGGATGTGCTGGTTTCCAACTCCGCCTGCAATACTGAAGCCCAGTCCTGAGTGCGTGTGTATAGAAAGCGAGTTGATTAGTTTCTGTCAAGTGTCTAAATGATGATAATACAGTATCTACACATCATTTCAAGTAAAATGAATATAAGACAACACATTCCAAGCTTCTTTCTATTTTGTACAATACAGTATAAAGTATTATTAATACTTTAGTACAGTTGCCAAAAGCAAATATACTGTATCTGCTGAGCCACACATGAACCCTGTCTGCACTCTAATCAGCTTAAATTTCCCTATTCCATAGGGAAAACAAGTCCAATTTTGTTGCTTTCAATAAAAGCAGTGGGTTGGACATGGGACAGACTGCCATTCATAAGCAATCTCTGTGTGAGGACTGTGTACTGTAGGTCTGAGCCCACCTTTCGGTCCTTTAATGAGTTTGATCTCTATGGTGGTTTCTAGCATCGGCCGACGGCGCCGCACATACAGTCGAACAATGGAACCTGCAACCTTCAGGGCCTCCACTGCCTTACTGTGAGAAACTTCAGACACATCCACACCATTCACCCGCAGGATGCAGTCATTCACTCTGCAAAAGAAGACCAGAGAAACATGTTAAAACTAAGAGCCATATTATTCTACTTCACTGAAGTTCTTAGTGAACCAATGACAACTGTGAATGTGAATGAAAAATCAAACAAGTCTGTGTCAGTGGCCCAGTGTGAACTTCCTTGGGTGCCAAACAAAACATCTACGTCCTGGGACTCAAGGACTAGCTGAGACCCACACACGTCAATGCAAAGTATGCTATGCTATTGTAGCGGGAGGAGGAGGTTGCACCACCTGGTGGCTGAACAGTAAGCAGCAGCTTGGATTTTGGCCTGTTTCAGAAATAAAATATACCATTAACGACACAAGACCAATGACAGTGGCTTCACAAGTCATTTTAAAACCGTGAATATGACATTGATATTCCAGCATCCCGCAAACACAGCTTCATACAGTAAACTGACTGTGATTGTGGAGATGAGCTTAAAGGAGATTTCGTTCATTTGTAGTTGAAAACCTGTGTGGAGGTGAGTAAATTACTCACCTCAAGCGTCCATCCTCGGCAGCAGCACCTCCAGGAATGATCTTGGTAATGAAAATGCTGGGGTCATCGCCAATGTGTGGGTTATCTGTGCCTCCAGCAATACTAAAGCCCAACCCTGAGCTACCCTGTGGCCACAGGAAGCATTTGGTGAAAAGAGCTGTATACAGGCAGAGCTTGTTCAGGTTACAGGATTCTGTATAACATTTGAGGCTGAGCGTGTCTTTAGTGAGCCTGTGTTTTGTATCCCACTGAAAAGTCCAAGTGCAGGTCTAACAACCTTGGATGTGGATGTTTCTTCAAAATTAACTTCTCACATCTGCAGAGCTTTAACAGCACAATGAACATATTTTTATTGTGATTTTGAAATTAATTTCTCAGTTTTCAAATAAGCTGAGGAAATTCACCCTCATCTAATACAACATCTAATACTACACTTTCATCCAAAATGAAAGTGAGGCAAAAAGCAAGCAACAAATCCAGGGGATAGTTGTATCACCTAGCATGTATTTCCTAGGACATAAGTCTAACTTTGAGAATAACAATAATACAGTGGGCTGTATTTTAAAAAAACATTTTACCTTTATTTGTTAAGCTCATAACTAGGTTGACCAAAGCACTGTGCAGGTTAAAACATAAAATAATCAGGAATAAAAACAAAACAAGAAATAAAAGCAGCGCAGTAGAATAAAAACAAATAACTTATAATAATAAAGTCATTATTTATTTAAAAGCTATTAAATGTTGGTGATGTTCACCTGGTCTGGCTTAGTTTCATACTGAAATTGTGTTTTGTCTCAACCTTCTTGTATTGTTTTGTTGAGTGAGTCATAGAGAGGGGAACTCAGATACTCACCCGCTCTAGAGTTATTTCCTCAAACTCGTATTGAATTTCTGTGCCATTGACCTGTGAATACACATGAAAGAACAAATTGAGTTGAGTTTGAAATTGAGACTTTTCTTTTGAATGTTCATGACAATTTACATTGTAGATTCTCACGGAAGGGATCAAAACTATAAACAAACACATATGGAATTAAGTAGAGAAGAAAAAAGTGTGACATAACATTATATATAATAGATTATAACAATATATACACACACATACAGTATGTCACAGAAGTGAGTCCACCCCTCACTTTTCTTGTAACTATTTAATATATCTTTTCATGTGACAACACTGAAGAAATGACACTTTGCTACAATGTAAAGTAGTAGAGAAAGATGATTTGGATTTTTCAATAAGCCTTATTTGTCATGATCAGATGACAAATATTAAACAATTAACAAGAGGGATAAAGACAAGTCGTCGTCGTCCGTGTATTCACTGTCATATAAGTCTCTGTAGAAATCCACAGCCCTCCTCCTGATGGCACCCGGCTCCTCTAAGATCTCCCCTGTAGATGATCGTAGGCCGTGAATGGACCTACTCTGGCCGTTGCACTTTTCTAAACCGAAGAAGAACCTGGAGGGGGCGTCCATCTTGGCCACATTCAGTGCCCAGTAGGCTGGCAAGAGCTGCCTCTTTTGACTTGAGGGCTTCAACGTGCCCTCGGTTTCCTGTGGATTCAGCCAAGTTCAGCAGTTCCACAATATCAGTCTCCAGATCCTTCACTGATCTTGTAATGTCCCTGTGACATTGAGACTGTAGACAGAACGGTTTCATTTCAACTTTTCCACAATCCCACCACTGTCTAAGACTGGTAAAATCCGGTTTTCTGGTTTTAAAACTTTCCCAAAAGAACTTAAAACCGTCCTTAAAGCAGCAGCCGTGACTTGTTAAAATGCAAACAAAACAGTTCGCGCTCCTGAAACCTGACACTGAACCATAGTGTGATAAGTACAACCAACAGCTGTGATAAGACAGGACCTAAAGGTGCCTAATTGATGCTTAAAAGCATAAAACCGATCGAGCCGAGCCAGGGAGGCCATGTTATCGATCACGTGAGACCAGGTGTCTTTCGCGGCCATGAAGGCTCCTCCAGACATCCACCAGCTCATGAGTCTCTACGACCCGTCGATGCAGAGTGTGGCTCCTGTCTATGGTGTCGCTTTCAGTGCAGTTAAAATCACAGCCTAAAAACAAATCGTCTTCAGAATTAGAATTCATTAAAACAGTGTTGACCTCACTGAGGAGAAGGAGTCTCTCTGGTCCTATGTTCGGAGCGTAAACGTTCACTAAAAGCATCTTTCTGTTTTCACAGTCTGCCAGGGATGAGTTCAGGCACTGAGAGGGAGGCAGGACTCAGAGAAGGAAATGCCCACACCAGCGCTGGTGCTGCTGCCGTGGCTCAGAACCAGCGTCCCAGGCCGCGACTCCCTGATGAGTCTCGTCACGCTACACTGTGTCACAGCTAAACCCGCTACGGCGCCAGTGCTCTCTCGGGCCGAGCCGATGAGTCCTTTCCCTCCTTAAAGTTCTGGCTGTTGTGAAGAAACGTTGACACACACTGAATCTGATTTATTTAAATAAATGATTAACTGGAGCCTTGGTTCTTTCCTCTGGTGGCCTCCTCACTTTGCACCAGCAATTCCTCACAGTGGTGGATTCCTCTGGACGTCAGTCACCATCCCCTTCGTTTTACTGGTGTTTGAGCACAGATGGTTGCTCTCACATCAGCCCACGATGACTGACCTGTAACCAGCTCATTCCCCTCAGACTCACAGCCATACGGGTTAGCTAGGAGCTGTGGCAGCGGAAGTACTGCTCAAACTCGTGGTTGTGCACAAGCTGGTAGAATGTTGATTCAGGCTCTCTTCCAAACCCCCGGCTAATGATTGAAACATGTCAACTATCCCTCTGTTTATGAGTGAGCAGTTTTTCCAAATAAAAGATCTTCAGATCTTCTCCACAGACCGGCGGTTGGGGACCTCTGCCTTATACAACGCGCTAAAAGGCAAAAGACGTTAAATATTCCTATGTTGTAGTTTAAACTCCTAGCACAGTGAAATGCATGGTTGTGGGTGGAGTTAGACCATCACACAATGGATGTGGGTGGAGTTAGACCATCACACAATGGATGTGGGTGGAGTTAGACCGTCCAACACCAAAGTCCCCAGACCGTCAGCCAGTACCACTTAAATTTCTGTATATTTCTTCTGGTGAGTATCTTATTTATGTGACCACTGTGCGTGTTACAAATATGTTACTAACATTTCAAAATTGTTTCTTTATGCAACTCAGTTTGCAGTCTTCTGAAAAGACCAGCAGGTACACTCAAAAAGAAGAAAAAATTCAAAACTCACATAAGGAACCGACTCCAACAGTTCTGTGTTGACAATTATCGGAGCAGGGTTTGCCTGTAAGAGAAGCAGAGAGAGGCAGGGAAGAGTGAGTCTTAGTAACAGAGCAATGCCTGCACCTACTATTGTCCTACTTCCATTAGATGCATCCCGAATTATCAGCAATTTAACACAGTTCCAATTAGACAGATCGAAATAAAGTTCCAGTTGCCAAATCGCTTATAAACCCTTCCTGATACTTGTTAATAGTATAAAAGCGATGGTTGTGCTCCTCTGTGTGCGACGTCGCTTCAGTTCTCAAGTCAAGTTGTTCCCTTCTCTCCTCGCTTATTTGAGCCATGTTAAGGCAGCAGTAAAGTTTGCCAAAGTTATTAGAACTGGGCACTAAGAGAGTGTGGTGGGCTAACCCTGTCAGTTATAATTAGACTAGAGACTATTCCTTCATAGTCCTACTTATTTCTTCACAGACTACCGCAACAGACAAGATCAGCTCATCTTACTGCATAGTCTGTCTCTGTTCAGGCTCCAGCAGCCACGACCCTTGTGAGTAGAACTGGTAAAGTGAGCTGTCCCTTCAGAGGTCGCGTCAGAATAAACCATTATCGGTATATTACTAAAGTAGGCATGTTTAGCGAGTGTGTGTAACAGCAGTAGCCACAGCTGAAATTTAAAAAGCAGACACAAGGAATCAAATCTGTTTTGCAGTCAAGTGCATAAGACACTGAGATATGCAAGAAAGCCACTAATATAAGAGAACACAGCTTGATTAGAAGATTCCGATTTCCTATCCAGATACTGTTAAATAAAAACCTAAATACAAATGAAAACATTATTAAATGCAATGAAAAACAAAACTCCTGAGCAGCAAATGCTCCAGTACGACTGACAGTCAAAAACAGGCGAACACCAGACGCACTGCTGTCACTGGTCACTTTATTAGCTACACATGTGAAGTCCGGTTCAACCCACACACACTCTGTGCAGTGTCTCCAATCACGTCTTCCAGTATGTGGCTCTAATGGTTTGATCCTCTAATTTTTCATTTTAGCAGATTGTTTTGCCTGACCCCCGACCAGCCCGCCTCCACACAGCGCTGTCCAACATAAAACACGCCTGCATATGCATAGGTGAGTCACCGCCACTTTGTCAGAACCTTGCCTCGCCATCGCTCTTACACTGACTGACACACACACACACTCTCTCCTAGGTAACACTCATCTTAGGTCACAATCATATAAGTAGTTAATAGTCACAATAGTGTTATTGATTGGGCTAGTTTTTCTGAAGCACTGTTCATAATCAATATTAATTAGTAATTAAGCTTGTTATAGCTTTTCCTAATTTAGACTTGAATAATTTTTTGTGGTTTTTCCAATTTGTTTAATGGACAGGGTGGCTCTCTGTGAGTATGTCAACAATCAAATTATAGACAGTTGTCATTAGTAGCTGCTAATATTCAGCGAGTTGGGATGTGCTTGGTGTACAGTCTACGCTGATCACCACCAACAGCTCATCATATAGCACATGCAAAAATGAGGAGGAAACGTGGCGGCAATGGTCCATAGACACAGTAGAGTCTGACACTATTAGGTGCTGCCACTGTATGTTGCCATAGTGAAAGCCAGCTGCCAAGACCTACCATATACATAAATCATATTTTGACAGTAACATCTGAACATGGAGCTGACTCACTAATCTGTGTCAAAATCAAACAAAACAGCAACTAAAGCTTCCAACTGGGCAACATAGCCCTGACACTTTAAAGCATTTTAAATTAGTATTTATTTCTATGCAACTGACGACTGGCAAAAAGCCAGTTATCATTTATGTTTATATAAATTTATAAACAAAATATGTGGTGACCCATTTGATAAAATGGGCTCACAGTAACATCTATAACCTAAAAACACATGGAAGTCAGAACAGTAAAGATCACAAATCCTTGCCACAGATAGAATAAGCTGATCAAGCTTATTCTATTGAAATGATGAATGTCAGGTATCAGTACACATAACAAGGATGACCAAAACACTCCAGTAAAGCAGAGGAAACTGGAGGAGAGGAAAACAACACAATCCATTACTGTAGACTAAAAGACACAAAGAAACAGCAACTGAGAGAACAAATAATCATCAGACGTGGCTTTATGAAAAGATCTCAATTTCAGGTAAAACTGTGGACATGAGATGTGGTAAAATGACAGACAACCTGACAATGTAGAGATGGAAAAATGTCCTTAAGTATCAGGCTGAGGCCCCAGGTGAGCAGGTGGAAGTCCTTGTCTTTCAAGCAGGGGAAAAACAGGAAGTAGGTGTTGAAATGACTGGGGGGATAATGAAAGAACCTGTTACTACTCCCTCTTCCAGCCAAGCCTCTCCTCTCTGAATGTATCAATAATGAGAGTTAAGTTGCTCCACTTGTCGAATTGTGATTTGTCTCGAAGATAGAAATGGTGGATTTTTCCTGGCATGCCCTATTGATCCGTTTCTAATCTAGTTTTTCCTGACAGAGCTACTTCCCTCCGGCATTATGCATCCACTATGCATCCACATGATTTAAATGTGATTCAGCACACATCACTCTTCTCATCCTAATCCAATTGGATCTATGACCACGTCGCTGCTGCTCTCACCCCATCATGACATGGATTATGTGTCATGAGTAGGTATCCTGTATGGACTCGGAGTAATGTCACCAATCATTTCTCCTCCTCCACAAATAGCACAGCTGCAGAGAGGGCAAGTGTGGCGACACTCAAACTCCAGCTAATGGAGAAAAGATGTTGTAAAAATAGTTTGAAGACGTATCCAGTTCATCCATGGAAATTTTCTTCATGAGATTAGATTTGGTTAAATCGTTGGATGTACATGCATCCTGTTCAGAGTGCCCTGTATGGAGAAGCAGCGGTGGGACAGCATCGCATCTTTGGAAGAAGTGTCCCAAACTTTTTTCTCCTCTACTCTCAGAGGACATAGGGACCCTCAAGAAGAGACTGTCCATGGACGCCCTGCGGGGCAGGACCCAGGTTTGAAAACTTGGAGGCAGAACAACATCTAAATTTTGGAACTTCTTAATTCAATAATTATGAAAAACAATTAAGATAATAATAATTAAAGTATGTTTTGGGGTTCACTGCGTCATTCACAATGCTCACTGTTGACAAATAGAGTAAATATCCACAAAAGCAACATTGATGAAATAGTTTTGTCCTTTGTTTATACTTGTTTTCTTATATTTTGTATCTTTAGAAATAGTGTTCAGTGTTTTCAATTCAAAAAGTTTGTTAAATTAATGGAATTTATTAAATACACCTTTAATCAGGTAATGGAGTTGGACTTGGTCGGTGATATATTATGTAAACATCCAGAACTGTGCTCTCTGGGCAGTTTTGTTATAGAAATATTATACCTATATAATATAAATACATAAACATAAATAATAACGTTAGAAATAAATACTAATTTAAAATGCTTTAAAGTGTCAGGGCTATGTTGCCCAGTTGGAAGCTTTAGTTGCTGTTTTGTTTGATTTTGACACAGGTTAGTGAGTCAGCTCCATGTTTAGATGTTACTGTCAAAATATGATTTATGTATATGGTAGGTCTTGGCAGCTGGCTTTCACTATGGCAACATACAGTGGCAGCACCTAATAGTGTCAGACTCTACTGTGTCTATGGACCATTGCCGCCACGTTTCCTCCACATTTTTGCATGTGCTATATGATGAGCGATCATCTTACACAGCTTACACTGTACACCAAGCATAGCTGGATGTGAGTTTAGAGGCTGACACGTTACTGGGATTAGCTGAACCTTTAGAAGGGTTTGTTTATGTTGTTTTGTCCAGATTGTTAAAAATGTGGTTCTATTGGTTATATTGGATGTGCCAAAATTACTGGGAGAAAAGAAGAGAAATTAAGTGATATCCTGTTTGGTGTTACAAATACGAGAGGCTGACACAGACGGGATTCAGAGGGCTCCCTTGTAGGAAATTATTTGGGCCACTTGATGACGCCAGAGAATACTCAGACACATGCATTGGTGAATATCTAAATTCAAGGCCACTCTCTAAAGAGTCTAAGGCTTAATAAAACACACAAAAATCTTGGACCCACATGAAACATATGAAATTACAAAATTTAATAAACACAAGATAAACACTAAATATGAACAAGGAGAAACCAAGAACCAGACATAGACTCACAACACAGAGAATTATTAAATATGGACAGACTGACTGATCATACAATGTCCCATATAACAACATACACAGGATTATTATTGTTGCCATGAAAGACCTTTTGACTTGTGACTCAGACTTTTTTTTAACTCCTAAACATGCTAATTCTAATTTGACAAACACTCAAAGATACTGAAAATAAATGTCCAAATAAACTATACCAGATAATCTGCACGGTGGTTGTTAGACTGGTTGGTTGTCAGTCTAACAGTGGGAATGAAGGGTCTGTGGTATCGCTCCTTCCTACACTGACTCTGGATCAGTCTCCACTGAAGGAGCTGCTCAGAGCCTCCACTGTCTGGTGCAGTGGGTGAGAAGCATCGTCCATGATGGACGTCAGCTTGGCCAACATCCTCCTCCAGAGTCCAGCGAACAGCCCAGGACAGAACCTCCTGACCAGCTGGTTGAGTGTCTTTGTGTCTGTAGCAGACCACAGCGTAGTGAGAGCAGAGGCCACAGAGACATAAAAAGTCCTTAACAGAGGCTGCTCACTGCAGAGGAGTCAGTCTGCTCAGCAGGTGGAGGAGACTTTGGTCCTTCTAGTTCAGGGCATCACTGTTGTCCAGTTTACGGTTGAGGTGAACACCCAGGTCCTTCAAACTCTCCACTATCTCCATGTCTGAGCCCTGGATGCTCACTGGTGTGTGATGTGGTGGATTCCTCTGGACGTCAGTCACCATCTCCTTCGTTTTACTGGTGTTTGAGCACAGATGGTTACTCTCACACCAGGTTACGAAGTCCACGATGACTGACCTGTATCCAGCTTGTTCCCCTCAGACTCACAGTCAACAATGGCCGAGTCGTCAGAGAACTGCTGGTGTTGTGTGTGAAATCCGATGTGTAGAGTGTGAAGAGGAACGGTGACAGAACCGTCCCCTGAGGAGCCCAGAGCTGGAAACCACCACCTCAGACACACAGTTGCGTAGCCTCACGTACTGTGGCCTGTTGGTGAGGGATCAGTTGTCCATCCACTCCTGCTCCTTCCAGCTTCTCTCTCATAAGTACCAGCCGAGTGGTGTTGAAGGCGCTGGAGAAGAACATGACCCTCACAGTGGTTCCAGCCTCCAGGTGAGTCATCGCCAGATGCAGCAGGTACATGACCACCCTGATGTTCAACCTGTAGGTAAACTGCAGCAGGTCCACCTCAGTGCTCACCACAGAGCGAAGGAGGCTGAGGATGAGCCTCTCCATGGTCTCCATCAGGTGGGAGGGCAGAGCAACTGGTCTGTAGCGGTTTGGCTGCTTAGCGAGTGTCGTCTTAGGAACCGGAACCACACAGGACGTCTCCAGACTCAGACTCAGGGTAAACATGCACCACATCACAGAGCTGGTCAGCACAGTTTCTGAGCAGTACCCGCTGATGGGAAGGAGCGTCTGTGGGTGTTGTGTCTGCAGGCGTCACTGTGAGAGCTTTCGTCTGCTCTGCAGACTCTCCTCTTTTCCATATTTCAGGTGGAACCTCAGGCTTCTCTGTGTAGGGGGGGCGCTAGCAGCTGGTCTCTGGTGTAGCCAGTGGAGCCATGTGTGGAGCTGAGGGGCTCCCCTCGATGCACTCAAAAAAATAAAAGAGAGAAGTGATGAAGGTGGTTCCTTAGTTAAGTTAAGAATGTGATGAATGTCTGAAATATCAGAAAGCCATATCAACATCTAACCTCCAGAGTTTAAGTGCAGAGGACGTGTGAATAGATGAGAAATGAATGATTAGTATATGATGTTTATTGTTTTCAAATTAAAGACTTGCTAAAAACATAAACCAGCAAAAGATATTTCTTTTATTTCTCCACAAACAAACAAAATCTTGTTTCCATATTTGCCGTGGAAGCCATAGTGAGACCTGACACTTCCTGCTTCACACTTGGTGCCTGATGGCTGAACGGTTTACCTGTCCTGACAACACCATTATTCCACTCTAAGGTGCACAACACACCTTAGTTTAATCTTATCGCACATGGCACGTTGTTGAATGTGCGATAAGATTAAACTCTTTATTGTATTTTTCAGTTGGAATGAAATCTCTGTTTTCAGTGACTTACATCTGAAATGTGTTTGACAGAATCTGTGTTTTCCATTAATAACCCAAAATACACTATTCTGGAATAACATTATTAGCATTATGTATTGATGCTGACACTTGCGTTGAACAAACCATATACTAATATAATCTATGTATCATATGTGATTAGATTAGCCAAGACATCAACATCAGAAAGAAAGGAAAGCGGAGATGGAAGCAGAAGAACTATGGCACCAAGGAAGAACATCATAAACCCCTGAACAGAGCAGGACTGAGGAATCTAAATGTAAAGGAATTCATGTTTCCTGTGAATGAATGTGGACAAGCACCAACAAAATAACAAGGACTCACAGGGACAGAGAATGACAGATACTAAATGGATATTATCTGGAAATGTTGAAACTAATTTCTCTCTTTCTGTGTTTAACGGAAAGGGAGGAATGTGGGAAATTAGATTAGGTTGGTGCCATGTCATGCTGTGCCTTTTGGCTGTGGGTGAGTTCTGGGGGGTCATCAGGTATTTGGTCTGGGGCTTTTACTGTAAGAGAGAGAACAGAGACTTTACGGGTATAAATACAGGTTTGGTGAAGACGCTGGTCAGAAGACCGCTGAGGTGGAAGTGCTCTTCTCCATGCTGGCATGTAAGTAAGACTATTCATCACAGCGCCAGGCTGTGATAATTCAATTCTTTTGAGAATCAGCAGCTCTCAAATGAATATAGATTTTTCTACTACATGTGTGATTGAGATAATAACTGGGATGCTTGGCTTAGCTTTGGGATGATTCCTTCAGTATCTAGTTTGTATTAACACCTGTATGTTGCTCAGAAGAGAGTCATTAAAAATATATATATGTGTGTGTGTGTGAATGTTAAGATCCAACCATGCAGTGGGATGGAAAGATCAGAGCGAGTGGAAATGTGTGTGGTTGAGTGCAGGAACAGAGAAATTACTTATTACATCTTACCCTAATTGACTGCACACAGACCAAGACTGACTGTTTAAAGAAATTCGAACTTCGCCCTGTTACGTTTGTCCTGTCTCTGTTTTCTGTCTGTTTGTCTTTAAAGACTTCCACCACACACGGTTGGTTTTATCTTCTATGTTTTCCATGTTTGGTTCCTGTGTGTTGCTAAAACCTTGTTTCAGTCTTTGTAAGTTCTTTCTTATGTCTCTGTCTAGTGTTTTGGTTAGAAGCTGGTACAGCAAACCCTGCATTGCAGCTTTTTTTGGCCCTCACAATGAGAGAGCCAAGATTTTAGTAGATCCCAGGGAGGGAGTTTTTCCTTTAGTGGCTAAGACTGGGTCTGCTGAGAGTGTTAAGTAGAGTCTTGTAATTTGAAATAGAAAACACAAAATTAACTAAAGTTAACGTTTATTAGCAGTGTATGTTTTGCATTTAGGGTCATTTCTTTTGTTTGAATAATTATTTTTTGTTCAGATCTTTCTGGTACATTTTAGTCCATATCTATATTATATAAACATATTGATGAATATAAATACATATAGATAGAGCTGCATAAACTACAATAGCTGCAGTATAAACTAAATACACATCTAATCTGAATAGGCTACACTAAGAAGCAGGAGAGAACCGGGCACACACACTAATGTTAGTTGCTAAGCAGCGTGCTACTTGTTATTCAGTCAATTAAGCTGAAATTAATAATAATGATGATGAAGGAAGTGGGGAATGAATTGGGAGTGTCCAAAGTAGTAGTTTAGTTTTTATTCCTTGTGCAAAACACATCTCACTATTTTAAGGATGAATGCAAACAGCAACATTTTCCACAGGCAACAGAGAAAGAAAAACTTCCAGATTTAATACACTGATAGGACACAGCATTGTATTAAATTTAGAAAGTTAATCAATCATACATTCCAGCACGAGATTAAGTATTATAAGAAAATGAAGGTGAAGTAAAACGTCGTCCCTCAGGTTTAATTCTCTGCCTCTCACGTGTCATGAAAATGTCTTCTCTGCTTGTTGAGTCAAGCCAACACAAATCAGTAAAGCACGCATCTTGTCTTTGAGCATTTTAGCTTTCTGGCTGTTCTGCGCAAGTCGCCTCCCTAGCTTCGTGCCACACCAATTAGAGGCAAACACAGTGACAGGGCAAATAATAAGGTTCTTTCGGCTGTGGTGACAGCACGAGTGACACTACCTGCTGCTCATCTGGACTGACTGGACCTTCTGCGCTGGCAAGAGTACAGCAGAGGGCAAAAAGGCTCTAGAGGAAGAGATGGGTTGAGGGAGATTATCAGGCCTCTGTTAGCCACAAGAGCAAGAAAAGGAGGCGTGACAGAGACAGCGGATGAGAGAGGGACCACTGTCTTCCACGTGGAAACAGCATCTTCAACACCAATTTAAAGCTGCTTAGATATTGTTGGCAGCTCCCAGTTTCCAGAGGTGGGGGTGAAAAGGAGTGGACGATGCTCTGCTATATTTATATAAGAAGGAAGCTTTATAGATAACAGTCACCATGTTTCACCACGACGCAAGCACAGTTCTAGCACTTGAAAGTGTCAGGCTCTACCATGTTTCCTCGTCATTTTGGCCACGCAGCATGTGTCACACCTGTAATGAGCGGTAGGTGGTGTACATTCACAGCCATGGCACCATATGCAGTTGCACCACATGCACCAAGGAGGTGATGAGGTGGTCAAGATTAGGAATTTTGAACATTACTGGGTGTGGAATTTGGGGCAGATTTTGTACTTTTATTTCTAAAATGATCAGAAATGTGAATTTATGTAGGATTTCTTTTGGGTGTCATGCATTCAAATTGTTGGTTGCATACAGACATGGTAAAAATTGGTAAATATTATGCATGAGGGTTCTTTCTAAAATACATATTTCTAAAATAAATTTCCTAAAATGTTATTCCATAGCTCAGTAGAACTTATCTCCATTCTCTACATGATAAAATCCAACAATTAGGTGATGCTGAACAGAATTTCTAATCGCAATTTAGCTATAATCACATTTTGGGAAACTGGGAGGGAATAAACTATTAATTAAATTGTAACCATAGAGACAGAAATACATAAAGAGAGATAAATAAGGTTCATGACAACAGAGGTGCAATTCATTGTGAGTACATATTTTAGGATATTCTCTGTGCCTTCGAGAGATACAAAGAGCTGACGTGTACGTCTTTCTTAGGCACCTCGTATCCTCCTTAAGTCAACGATGACAGATCGTTTTATCTCCATCCTGTTAAACAGCAGTTGTGTAAATGTAGGTTACAGTGCGTCAGATACTATATTGTAGTGGGTTAGTGGGGGGGGCTATGGGTAATGGGTTATGTAAATAGTTCAGTGTGTAAAGTGTTTAATGTGCATGGTTCATGTAAATTACAGTTATTTGGTTTTTTGTTGTTGTTGTTTAGGTTTGTTTATGTGTGATGTCTGTTTTGGGCGGCACCGTGTGTAGAAGTGACCCCACCGGCCACTGTGTGTCCAAACACACAGCTCAGCTGTCTCTGTTGCTGGAGATAGTTGTGAGAAAAGGCAAGAGATGGCTCGTCTTGTTTTAAGATCGGCTCGAGACACTTGGGGTCGTGTCTGGGACACAAGTGTTCTCTCATCCGCCTGCCATTTTGAACAGCTCGCTCTGCATTAGCCTGCTAGCACCCAAGCTAGCCGCTTACTAAAGTTAGTTAGGGCTAGTTTAGCTTCCGCTCCACCGCAAACCACTACAATATAATGAAATATGTTTTGGTGTAACATAATGTATGTCACAGATGTATGTGACAAATGAGCCGCTGGTGCAGTAACAGGCTTCTGTGAACTGGACATATGGAAACAACTTTGTTTTGCCTGGTGGTAGAACCGAGACTAGCATCCAGATTATTGCCCGCAGCAGGAATTAAAAGTGTCCAGCTTTAATCACAGCTGTTACTGGGTTTGCATCCAGCTGCCTGCTGATCAGGCAGTACAGGTCCTCCATTAGCCTGCACGCTATGCAAACAGCCACGATCAGGATGGAGCAGAAATCCCTGATCAGTTTAACCCTGGTGCAGCCTTCAAGGCGTCAAAATGAAAACAGGGCTCAAAGCTCAAAACCACACAAGGGTTGGATAAACCACCTGCAGACAGACGATAAACCACAACACGCTTCATCTAGATGAACGGTTGGATGAACTTGTTCATCATAGACCCACACGTGTTCATTGCTTGGATTTAACACCCACCAAGGCTGTTTGATCCAACCCTGGTGTGTTTTAGCTTTGAGCCCCTAGTTATCAGTGGCCGACTGACCGCTCAGAGGCTGTACAAGGGTTAAATAGTCTGCATTTCACTGCCACATATTCCAGGTCAGGGGAGCATTGTGTAGCAGATGCTGGAACATGATCATCAGTTCTCATAGTTCACAACAACAGAGCCAGCCTCAACCCAGAGCATGTGCACATGCATTCTTGGATTCCACTTCTAAATTTTAGAAAGGTGAATAAAACGTGTTTGTATGAACAACTTTGAACATTGTGATATGCTACCGCCACATATTAAAGTTAAGTTCTGTGTCCTCAGCCACAAGCAGATCGATGCACATCGTGTGCACATCAAACGTGAGTTCAAAGAAGAAGCTGGATTCAACCACCGTCGGTGAGGCCTGCACATTTAGTTAACAGTGTCTCATTATGTTTGAATTTCATGGTTTTACTTGAGTGTTTTTCATGGTGTACATACATTTTCATTTTCCCGTTTATACAATTATAATAAGTGAAATAACACCTAATCTAAGAAATAAATGTGTTAGGATCAGACAAAAAATTTAAAAAAATCTGATTTGTAGTCCTACACAAAATACTATGAAGCTACTGCAGTGAAACAAAATACCAAGAGCACAAATCAGTGGTATAACATAGCAAATGAAACAATTATGATAAATAATTCTTGTCCCTGAATAGAATTATATATATTTATATTTATACTGACGGTATTAAAGCATTTTTTGCATTTCAAAGGTGTCAAGGTTGATAGTGTAACGACCTGTGGGCTAGCTAGCTAACTGCTAAAGCTAAGCTACTGCTAATCGCTACTCAGGTGGAGAAAGGACTCCATACCACACAACCCAGAGAATCTGGAGCTTAGAGAAACCACACAGAGGGAGAGCTCTTTGTGTCTGCTCGAATGGAGCAGCAGCTTTAATATCACATGAACCAGGCCGGACAGCGCGAGAGTCTCTCCCACACCCAGAACCCAGAATGTACACACACACAGCAAACACACTAAACTAAGACGTGAACACACACCCACCCTGAACAGCTACAGTAGGAAACATAGAGGCTGAACACAAATCACTGGTGGATTTGTTCATGACTCGCTTCTATACTCGTCCGTCCCATAGTGGGAGACATGCTCACATTAAGGAATAACCAGTCTGCACCAAGAAATTAAAAGCAAAAAACCTAGTAAGTAAAACCGAAACCCTATTCATCATATTGTACTTATTTTCAGTTCTGATTCATCTCTATTCTATGAGTTCTAAAATAAATAAATAAATAAATAAAACGAATACAAGACCTGCACCAAAAGCCACAAACGCATCATATGAAACCACGCCACGCAATTTCTGTATTATTATGCAGATTGAAACTGGAGCTACAGTACCCATCAGTGACATCATCCCATCTCTCCAGGCCCCTCCAGTCTTACAGAGTGTGGACTGGACAGCAACCCTCATTGCAGAACTCACCTGGTTTTCGTTTTCCCCCCCTCATTACCTGCTCCTGGTTCACCTGCAATGGTTACCCTGAACATTATGAATCAAGTCATAGACCAAGTTACCCAGGCTACTTACCTCCTCTGATGCTGTCTTTTTGTTGTTGTCTTGTAGCTCTAACATTTAACCTTGTCCAGTTGCTGCCAATGAACACATCTTGCTTTTGTTCATTATTTTTATCAGGTTTGCGAGCCTTAATTGCATTTCCAACTGTTTCCTGAGTCCTGCCTATTCACCAAGTGTAACAAAGATGTTTTCCATGCTCAAATTCTGCTTGTCAACATTTGTAATGAATTAACATTATGGGATATACCTTCAAAATGACTCCCAGAGATATTAAACACATTAGAAGGTGCTTCAGTATAGTGTTTTTAAATAGGATGAGCAGACTCTAAACAAATGACTTGAACCTTACAAATGTATGCAGAAACGCAAATTCACTTCTCTGTATGTCTGTACTGTACATGTGGCAGAATTGAAAATAAACGTTGATTGATGAAAAAAAAGGACAGTTACTGAGACAAATGATAATAAATACAGCAACAGTAACTCAGCAGCAAGCAGATGAAACGGAATTTGTCAGGCAATGGATAAGTGAGACCACCAAAACTAAGTCCATGCAGCATCTAAGACATTCATCTTCTGGGAAGAAGGACCCAGAAATGAAGAGTTTCTAATAAAAGTACAAAAATACAAGACTTACTCATAGGTAAAATGAAATTGAAAAGCATAAAATTAAACTTGCCATGTAGTTTGCTGTAGTCACACTCGGGTATGCAAGATCAAAACGGGTAACCAGTGCAGGCTGCAGGTAAAAAACGAAAGACAAGATCACTAGCTAGTATAGTTGTAAAGACAGTGCAGAGAGAGGAAGAGAAAGTGAGAGCCAGCCCAATTGCAAGACGATACAAAAGCATTAGTGATGCCTTACCTTAGTGGAAAGAAAAGGGAAATGTTCACAGGGTTGGGACTGAATGAGGATGAGGGAGTGGCTTACTCTGGCTTCCTGCATGGTTTCTATGAATGAGGACAAGCCTCCGACCCAGTCGGAAATCCCCATCACAGACTGATTTCAAATTCACAGATCATCAAAGGCTACTTTACAAACCAATTTCTAAAATAAACACTCTAACAACCACACAAAGGTACTGAAACAGCTTCAAGTATTAGAAAATAGATCATATACCAATAACTAACTGCCACAATGACTGCCAGGGAGCTATGTGGAGAGTCAAAAACAGCATCCTTTCAACTTTTTAATTTACTATTTCATTTCATTGTTTATGATGCACACGTCCTACCAACACATTAGTGATGGAAGACTGATTAGGACAGACACTGATAGAGGATTAAAATGGTTTACCTCACACATTACCCCAGACAAACTACAGCAAGAGGAACCTTGCTGTCATCACTATATATCTCATATATTTAGGTCCTGGTTACACCAAACCGTGACTCCAACACAGCCGGTGCGATCATGAAATTAGTCTCAGCTGTTCCCCACTTTTATAGCTTATCTGCGTTTTCACCAAAGCTCTTAGAACTTGTGTTATACAACAAACACTACTGACCTAAAACAGCAACTGTCTGAGACGCCTTCTCCTACTTCTTTGGATCTCTCTCCTGAGGACCAAGGTGTATAGGATGGCTGCCTTATGGTGGATCTGGGCTTTGCTCTGGTACACAAGGTTTCAGGACATCATCCATGTCAGGGTCCATGTTGATGTTTTGATGGTCAAATCAATCGCTATAGTGGCCTAAATTCCCATTTAAAGTTCCTTAAGGTTAACTGGTTGTTTAAGATGATTCTCAAAAATGCTCCTACTCATCTTAATAAGGTTGCAACTCAATTGCATATACTTACACTGGTCGCAACCCTGGTGTAAGAAATTTTAAGAAATCTCTAGAACCACCTACTTCCACTTTAGGAATCTTGCTTAAATGAGGAGCATCCTCTCACAGAGTGATGCTGAAACATGAATCCCTGCATTAGTTCCTCCAGGCTGGACGACTGTAACTCCCTACTCATAGTTTGTCCCAATGACTCTTTAAAAAGCCTCCAGTTAATTCAAAATGCTGCAGCCAGAGTCTGACTGGACTCAGGAAGAGACGTCACATTTCTCCTACATTAGCTACATTTGCTCCTTATGCTCCCTTCACGCTTGGTTCTCAGAGCGCTGGTCTACTTGTGGTTCCTAGAGTTTCTAAATGTAGAACAGCTTCCAGCAGCTTCCTCAGAAACACAGACTAAGCACAATATACTCCATTTGTCAGCTGAGTCCCCTCTAATCATTAAGATCACAGCATCAGTGACACATGTTAGTCCACGTGGAGGAATCAGATGGTGGATAAAGACAGCAATTTATCATTTCCTGATGCACAGTTATTATAGACACAAACTTTAAACTGACAGGTTACTGCCACTAGGATATAGAAAAATACAGTAGAAGGCAAATGACTTCAGGAGCACCTTGAAAGAAACGTTACAAAGCTAACTTTAGAATGAATCCAGACGTAATTTTCTGTCACTCATTTGTGATAAATACACAGTGGGAACTTTTATTAGCGTTAGATGATCTGAACGTGCCCACTGGTTACCTTTATGCAAGGGTCAGGCATGTTACCAAGGTTCTTCCTAGCATAAAAATGTGCAGGGGCATAGCACAGGAATGTATGTAATGCATGAATGTAAAACAACACACATATACACACATTTCAGCTAGCAACAGGAGTCATCTGTCAATAAAACGTTTGTGCCTGGTGTGTGACAGCTGCACATTGTGAAGCAAAGCAAAGAGCTGATTGAATACTGCAGGTGGTTAAAATGGTTACAACCATCGTACATAAGTAAGTTGCAACCTTTAACATACCTCTCAACAGAGAATAAATGAATGACCTGTCTTTGTGGAGAGTGACAGTCCATACACACATACTGATGCCAGCAGTCATTTTATATCCACTTTCATTTGAGTTAATGTTACATTAAAGAGGCCGTGTCTGGTATCATTTCACTTAAATCTTGCCATACACAGTTGGAATCATGGAATCAGACTCAGGAAGAAGAGTTGTGCAGACAGCTTTTCTTACCCCTGACACACATAACCAACCACTGTCCCACGTAACAAGTCGCAGTGAATCAACATAGTCCAGAGCAATAAGCAGCTCTCCCAGGTGCACCCTACGTGTGATGCGCTGTGTTACAGTACCACCTCCTCCCCAGTACCCAGATGCTACACTCCCAGGTTAGCACAATAAAACAAGAATGCTGTTCGTGTCATGTCATTTCCTACATAGAAATCTATATGTTTCTATCGTACCACAAAAGACACTAACAAACCTGTGGCTATAGATATGCTAACAAGGATGGATCTGCAGTAGGGCGAGGCCATGGGGGCAGGTGCTTGACTGGGATGAAGGTTGGAGGGCGTACTGACCTTGAGAGGAGAGATATGGGAATGAGACACATAGCCATGTACATTCTCAATCTCAGAGAGATTCTTCTCAGCCACATGGACCAGCTCAGGTGCACACACTTCATTGGTGAGTCTTGGGAAACCCTGGTCAAGAGGGGGCGAGTCTTCTTCATAGTAGTGGTATTGCTGAGAACAGAGATGGGGCAAGATGAAATGGAAAGAATAGAGCAAGTATCCGCTTTAAGTAATCATATATTATTCCTTTCCTTAGTACGATTATGCAATTATTCAGAATGATGGTGAAGTCGTTAAATACATGTGTGTATGAACATCAAACTGTTAAAACTGTGGAGACACACAGTGGAGAACCAGAATCAAGATATCGTTGCAATAGTTAAATTATGACTCACGAGTAGGGCTGCACATAACAATTATTTAGTTGTCAATTAATCTACAGATTAATATTTTTACCAATTAGAAACATTTCAATTCATTAGTCATTTTATATATAATAATAATAAACGATTCGACAGACATAAGCTTCGTACCAGTAGGAATTTTTTATGAGGAAATCATAGAACCGATTCATTTACATGGCAAGTCTCAAAACTTCAACTGAAGACATTAGACATTGTGCAGTATGATAGGTGGTGTAATGTTATGTCACGTTAACACTGCTACCAACAAAAGCACGTTCCTCTAATTAACCCCGGACCCTTTAAATACCCGAGCCACAGCTGTGATGAGCCGCTTCTAATGTTCTGCTTCAGATGCTCTTCACGGGACTCCATGCTCCCGCTACACACAGTCATCTCACTTCCCATGGGACAGGTGTCTTTTATACAGGTAACGGGCTGAGAGGGCCCCAACGTCAGCTAGTTACCTATAGAAGACACACTTGGGAGCCAGAGATCTTGCTGACTGATAGGGGATCAAATACTTATTTCATTCATGAAAATGCTAATTAATTTAAAGTCTCTCACTGTTCAAATAAACCCAGCATTGACATTATTGACTGATCATTTCTTTGTTAGTGGGCAAACTTACAAAATCAGCTGGGGTTCAAATAATTTTTTCCCTGACTGTATGTCCATTCATTCATTCATTCGTCTTCCCCGTAGGGGTCGAGGGTGAGCTGGAGCCTGTCCCAGCTGTCAATGGGCGAGAGGCAGGGTCACACATATACGGGAACATTTAGAGTTTCTGTCTTTGGACTGTGGGAGGAAGCCGGAGAGAACCCACGCAGACACAGGGAACATGCAGACTCCACACAGAAAGGCCCCGGTCACCTGGAACCCGGGACCTTCTCGCTGTGAGGCGACAGTGCTAACCACCACCACCGTACCATCATCTTATCTGTTCTTTTTTAAAATATATGTTTTAATTTACATCAATATTTTTGAAACATTTTCCTTGACATTACGTGAAATGCAATACAGAAACACCACCAACTCAAAAAAAGAAACAAAAACATTGTTAACCCCGTGTGTTTATGAACATTAGATAATTGTATACACATTTGCAGAAGTCCTGTGAGGTTCCAGTATGTTGAAGGCATCTTCTACTGACTTCCATTGTTTGTGTGTAATCCACTATTAGAACTAGCAGCAGTATAGCAGTAGTAAAAGGCCTTTGATGTTCTCTGAATTATTAGCAAGCCTGAACTGCTAATACCCTCTAGATCCATATGGCTGGTTAACATCTTACAATAGTGAGCCGTGGCTTTACAAAGGTGTTACAATGTGCATGTCACGCACAACATACAAGTACCATGGTTAAACCAAAGCAACTGGTTGTTGACTTGATACAGAATTTAAATAGGTGGAAAACAGAACTACCCCCATCTCTCACCCAGGGAGAGCTCATCAAGGCAGAGGTCGTGCAAGCTGAGGGTTGGCCGCTGTTAGGTGAGCTGCACACTGCTTGTGCCCTGTTCTGGAGAGAGCAACAACGTGTGAACAGGTGTGACTTGAGAAACTGATTCACTAAACAAACCCAGATATACAAGCAACACAGACACTCAGACACCAGCAGGAGACACAGGGAGGGATCCACACAATCCTCTGACGCGGGCTATGAAGACAGTGAGTACGGTGATTTCACACTGAAACATGCACACACACAGGAACAGATGTAGAGACAACGTCTCTCCTCAAGCATTGTGCGTGTTCCTGCAGGTCAGTTCATTCCACTGCCTCCCCAGCTGTAGTTTTACCCAAGTCACCTCTTCTTGTCCTGTGTTTAACTAATAGATGTAGTGGATATACATACTGTTCAAGGTTTGTCCAGTTTGTCTGTGATCTTTGTTAGATTCCCGCCAGCTCTGATATGTGTCCTGTGTTTTTGAGATAAATATGGAAACCTGGTTCTGTTTTTACTGTCTCCACCCTGTCTTATTCCAGCTTCTGATGTTATTTGACAGCACAATGCTCTGAAGAGTTTCACTCAAACAAAGTGCTACAACCTGCCTTGCATTCAAATATTAAAAACAAAGAGTCCACAGCACTGAAGTGCACTCAAAGCTTTTGACAATAGGAGACATTCCTCTACGAGCACCAGATGAAACAACTCTATAGCACAAGCTTCAAAAGGGGATGAGCTGCAGTAATTGCAAACAAGTGCTTTCATAAGGAGACACACCCACACTGACTCTCTGTCCACGTCCACACCAGGACAGGTCCTAGGATGCCTCTAGTTGGAAAAGCAACTTTTATTTAAACACACCTTTTACAAATGTATCCATGTAAAGGTAAGGCTATCAGAGCCATGCAACAGCACTGCATACATTAACAGAAGCCTGTGCAGAAGTGCTGTCTGTGGTCATTGTTCCACAGCCTGCGGAGAATAAGCTCACTGAAACTTGGGCTAGTTAATGCTGTAGATGAAGATCTCACATGCAGTAGCTGTTCTACAGTACCACTGTCCAAACTCTGTCATAATAAATGTACAGCCTTCAGTACAGAACAGTACTATTTGAAGTGAACCACTAGATGGAACTGTAACACCAAAAAGGATTCACACTTCAAAGTACAGTATGTACAAACTACAGCCCAGTTAATGAAACACATGCTTACATAGTATGTCAAATAAAACCAAGCAAGAACAGTATTCCCCAGATGTCTGACGTGTGTATGCAGACACCTGCTGTCACTACGCATGTCTGTAGTGTGGCTACAGGGGGTGCAGTTCACTGTAATTAGCACGTTATTGTGGGTAAATTCCATGACATCTCATTACTCTTGTATGTGAGCGATATTGCAAATTAACAATGGTACAGTGAAACTACTGACATGACACTGTTCATCACGCCATATTATTTTGACTTAAGGTGCAAGTTACAGCTAAAGTACATTTTATAATAGAATATTTACTGAACGAAATTTGTAAGTCAAAGTTTGTAAATTAAAATGAAAGACATTCAAAAGATTAGAACTGTAAAGTATGGAGGACTGATTGTTTTTCAACGTGGAACCTGTGCTCACAACAATGACAGATACTGGACTGATCACCTTGTGATCTTTGTGTGTCTGGTACACGGCAGAACGTCAATTCATTCATCTTCTACTGCAGGCGTGAGCTGTCCCAGCTGGCTATGGGCGAGAGGCAGGGCACACCCTGGACAGATCGCCAGTCTGTTCCACTTACGGATTGCAAGTCCACAACTTTGGCTTTTAACATTTTTTTTCAAAAAACGCACAAGGTAAGTGAGCAAAAACGTCACTTCCCGTTCAGACCATTATTTTGTCAGTCTGCTTCCTGTAACTACTAAGAATTTATAATGCAGAACAAGGCCACAGACAAAGCCCCACGTTGTCTGTTTACCCTGCAACATCCAGCCTGCTCACAACACCAGCTGGTCAAGATGAAGCCTCATGTAGCCGCGAGGTGAAGCCTCGTGAAGCCTCAAGAGTCCACATCCGAGGACGGACATCTGTTGGCCAAAGTTTATGTAGCAAACAAAAAGGCCCTGAATGAGTGTTGTGATTGAGCCAGTCTTAAGCCAGTCGCAACGCAGAATGAACTGATCATGTGATCCCACCAAAGAACGAGGCCTTGTTCCTCATGAGTCATGTGTCACTTAGGGAATCAACACAAGCTGCCGCTTCTCAGCGCAAGTATTAAAGCTTGGTTGTCATATACATAACATCCCTAGTTCATGTTTTCACGTTTTATGAGACAGATTCAGGCTTCAGAGAGAACATTGAGTCGGTGTGTTCGTTGGACTGTTTCCTCCCCAATGTGACCAGCGATGACATGTTTAGCCGCCTGTCGTCGCTTCACCGCTGGCTGTAGGTGTCCAGCAAACGATGTGGGCTTCATAGACAATTGGAGCAGTTTTTGGGGAAAACCTGGGCTGATTAGAAGAGACGATGGAGTCTCTGCTCTCTAGTAACATGGCCAAGTTGATTAGACTCCCTAAACCATGACCCAGAGTGGAGCCAGGACGCAGAGTCTCAGTCTTACAGGCCTCTCTGCAGACTCTCAGCCGCCACCACCTCGTAGCTGTAACACTCCCATCGAGACTGTGTCTGCTCTCAAATAATATAGATATAAATCACAAATAAATGAAAGAGGGGGTGGTGTGGTGGTGGTGACACTGTTGCCTCAGAGCAAGAAGGTCCTAGGTTCGAGTCCCGATTACATGTTCTCCCCATGTCTGCGTGGGTTTCCTCCCACAGTCCAAAGACATTCAGTTAGGTCAAAGATTGCCCTTGTGTACCCTGCCTCTCACCCAAAGCCAGCACGCCCGCGGAAGAAGATGAATGAATAAATGGAAGAGGAGTGATTCACAGGAATCTAATAAACATCAACACAGCTCCTCTTACAGAACAAAGTAACAATAAAATAATTGAATGTGGTCTATTAAATATTAGATCTCTCTCTCCAGCAGGATGAGTACGTTCGTCTAAATGAGTCGACTCAAACATCAAGTCACATCAACCATCATATTCCTAGAAGTTCAGGTAGAGGTGGAGGAGTAGCAGCAATATATAACTCAGATTTATTAATTACTCCTAGGCCTAAATAGCTATAATTCATTAAAGCCTCACTCTGAGCCTTTCTCACTCAGACTGTAAATTTATTATCATAAATCATAAAAAACATTTATGATTTATGATATATGACTTGTTGAAGATGCTGCAGCTTCACTGCGTACAATTTTAGACACTGTTGCTCCTCTGAAGAAGAAGCCAGTGAATCAGAGAACTAGAAATTATAGGCCTATATCTAATCTGCCCTTTATTTCTAAAGTTCTTGAAAAAACTGTAGCTAAACAACTATGTGACCACCTGCGTAGAAATAACCTGTATGAAACCAAACAGCCATTACACAAGAGGATGGTCCAGCGTAGGAGGAACAACACATCAGGACCAGTATCTGCCGTGTATCTCCACTTAAAAGACAAAGGCCACTCATTTGAAGACAATAACATTCACATTCTGGACAGAGAAGACAGGTGGTTTGAAACAGCCCCTCTATCAACAGGGGGCTGAGGCCTAAGACACAACTTGTCTCCCATCTACCATGCTGCCCCCCCCACAAAGGAGACACTTAACGACCTGTAATGGTTGGAGGAGGAGTCACGGTAGTTGAGGATTCACACCTACTCACTACCCTCACACCCCCCTCTGTTCACATAACGAGCCCATTCTTCACAGGTGTTAAGTGAAACCCAACTGGAGGATAAATCAGTGGTCTTCACCAACTTCCCACAGACTGAAGAAGCCTCCTGGATAGATGGAGAAACGTTTCTACCAACTAGAAGAATCCAGTTGCCACGACTCAACCTTCAGACAACTTCACCTGGATGAATGAGAATCTCCACAAACCTATATGAAGATTTCCAGTCAATTAGGTTCTCTAGCAAACCTCTGAGGTTGTATTAAAAGCTGTATTAATAATGAGAGTCAGAACCACTAATAGTTTCGAAATAACCTGTATGAAGATTTCCAGTCAGGATTCAGATTACATCATAGCACAGAAACAGCTCTGATTAGAGTCACTAATGATCTTCTCACAGCTTCAGACAATGGTCTAGTTTCTGTACTTGTCCTGTTAGATCTTAGTTCAGCATTTGATACGATAGATCACAAGATTCTATTGCAGGGACTGGAACATAGCGTTGGGATGGTTTAAGTCTTATCAGTTGAACAGATTCCAATTTGTTCATGTTCATGATCAATCTTCCACAGGGTTCTGTGCTTGGTCCAATACTTTTCAGTCTTTACATGTCTCCCCTTGGTAATATTATTAGAAAACATTCTATAAATTTCCACTGCTATGCAGATGATACTCAGTTATATTTGTCCATGAAACCAGAGGAAACAAACCAATTAGTCAAACTTCAAACTTGTTTAAATGATATCAAATCCTGGATGTCCCATAACTTTCGACAACTGAATTCAGATAAAACTGAGGTTATTATAATTGGTGCTAAAAACCACAGAGACTCATTATTGAATCAGATTGTTTCTCTGGACGACATAACGTTAGCTTCAAGTTCTACTGTAGGAACCTTGGTGTCATTTTGACCAAGATCTGTCCTTTACATCATATATTAAAGAAATCTCTAGAACTGCCTACTTCCACCTGAGGAATATTGCTAAAATTAGGAGCATCCTCTCACAGAGTGATGCTGAAAAGTGAATCCATGCATTTGTTACCTCTAGGCTGGACGACTGTAACTCCCTACTCATAGGATGACCCAGTAACTCTTCAAAAAGCCTCCAGTTAATTCAAAATGATGCAGCCAGAGTCTGACTGAACTTAAAAAAATGGACTTAGATTTCTTCTCCTCACCTACAAAGCTCTTCATAATAAAGCTCCATCTTGTCTTAGACCTCATGGCTCCTTATGCTCAGAACGCTTGGTTCTCAGAGCTGGTCTACTTGTGGTTCCTAGAGTTTCTACATGTAGAACGGGAGGCAGAGCCTTTAGCTCCAAGCTCCTCTATGTGGAACCAGCTTCCAGTTCAGGTTCTAGCAGCAGACGCCCTCTCTGCTTTAAAACTAGGCTGAAACCTTCCTTTCTGACAAAGCTGATGGTTCCAGATGGTTCTGGTTCCTCTGATCCATCTCTTAGTTCAGCTGCTACAGGCTTAGATGCTGGAACCTCCTTCATTCACTGAGCTCCTCTGGTTTTCTATCTATTCCATCCACTAACATGCCTCCATGTCCACATGTGACTAACTTTGTCTCTGTTCTCTCCTAGTTGTGTTTCTCTCTTTCTGTCTCTCTCTATTCTCATCTCCAGGTATCGTCAGACTCAGAGCCGTGTGTCTCCAGTGTTCAGTTGCTGGTCCAACCATCCTGCCTGTGTTCTGTTGCTGCTTGTTTTGTTGTTGTTGTTCTTTTTCTCTCTTCTCTCTCCCCTCACCCCAACCGGTCAAGGCAGATGTTCTCCCACACTGATCCTGGGTCTGCTGGAGGTTTCTTCCTCTATGTTGCTTCCTCACTGTTGCTATTAAAATGTACAATTTATTGATTGGCTACAATTAAAAGCTGCTCTATTTGGAATTCGTTGGGTTTAGTTGTGTAAGGTCTTAAACCTTACTTGCAAAGTGTCTTGAGATGAGTTGTTGTGAATTGTCGCTATAGAAATAAAGTTGAATTGAATAGAATTTAATTGAATGTATGTACATAATGTACATATTTGTTAAACAGAAAAGGCCTGTCTTTCTATTAATAACTAGTGTTGTTTTTACTCAGTATGGTGTGACGCAAGGGTCAATTCTTGTCATTGTTACACTGATGGCAAACAATTTTACCTTCCCATTACACCCACCGACCACAGTAGGCTGAATTTCCTAAAGAATAAATGTATGTCTGCTAAAAATAATGGCTTAAACTCTTCATTTGAATACGTCTAGACCACCTGTGCCTTTCTTCACAGCATTAATCTCCTCTCCTTCAGTAGCTGAGTATTTCTCCCAAGACTTCCTAGGCTCAGTTGTTGTAGGATTTATTAATCAAGCCTTAGCGTCCTATGTCACTGCATTGTGTACTCACCTGGATTTGTCTCTTTCTTTGGATCTGACCTTTGAGCCCGAGAGTCATTTCCACCAGCTGCTGCCAGTACTCTCCTGATTTTAATAAACATCTTTAATTTGAGCATTTGCCTTCTGCCTCATAAGGACGTATCCTAAATACATTAATGTACTTAGCAAAGTTCACTAGTCTAATGTAAATTCTAATTAAAATTATTATATTTTTTTTCTCCAATGATTGTGTTCAGCTTCATAATTTTCCATGTTTACCATGACTGTACCATCTTATAATGTCACGCTGATGTTTTATTGAATATTTAGTTTTATTCAACCCATATCTCCTAAAGTACAGAAAGAAACAAATATATGAAAACTGAATAGCATGAACATTTCTTTAAATTACAGTTTAGCATAGGCTGTATAATTATTTACTCTATTATAGTAAACTCAACTGGCACCAATAAAAGCAGTTTATACCATTTATACACATCTGGAACACAGGCATGAGGAAACACAAATGTAACCGCAATCTATCACCATGTATTTTCAACAGTAAAAATAAAGTAAACAAATACTAATTTGGTCATTTCATTTTAGAAATTGAAAATAATCTATAGATTACTACGTAACAAATGAGTTTAACAGCACTTTGCTCCTACCAAACTGTCACAGATAAACAGATTCAAGCACAGGAGCTGCAGTGCCTCACTGTCCCACTGCCACTCATGTGCATGACGGGTTTATTGTTTGATTCTGGGACTTCCGTGACACCTTTCACTGCAGTTTTCTGCCCCATACCACCCAGACTGCAGAGCACACAAACACATCTAGATTTTGGGAATGACCACACTTAAAGATATCCTTACCTTCATGCTCTTTTCCCTTTCCTCCTGCATGCCTGTGTATGAAGCTGTGTGTTTGACTGTGCGTCTGTCTCTCTCTGTGTGGAGATTAAACCTGCTGTTTCTCCCCTGCTCTGTAGCCGCACTCAGACTAACTGCTCACTGTGTCAGTGCTACTGTGTGAGTCTATGTGTGTGCAAGCATCAGTGTTATGGGACAGCAATGAATTGCTTCCCCATCGCTGCATCGGAAACTGCGGCAAACAAGTTCCCTCCCACACCCCGCCCTATGCTGTAGCACGGACACTTCACGAGGTGACACACATACTGTAGCACACACAAAAAGTTTGTAACCAAAACACAACAATCACTTAAATCGCTGTCTGTTTGGAAGGTTATTTATTCTGTGGGAACACGGCTTGCATGCAAAGTGTAGAAAGCTATATCAGTACAGCTGCTGTATTGTCTGCTTAATTGCATTAGTCTGGCACAAAGCGTAACTTAATGCTGCATTCACAGTGTGTTAGTAGGTGGATGGAAGTAAACAATGATGATTCTTTTCAGCAGGACAAGGGAATGTCTAACAATACTCTGGAGTGGAGCAGGCGCCATTCTGGGTTATCGAGATTCAGCTGTTACAAAGTACAAAGTATACCCTAATAATTAAGAGCATTTCTTTTTAATGTGCTGTCAATTTATAGCACTGCATCAGACCTCATCTTCATATCCTCCCCCTTATAATTTAATATAATTTAAATCTTTAACTATTCTAACACGCTTCAGTATCCATAGTAAATCCTATATGTAGGGGCTTTAACAAAAGTCTCATTAAAATGGTTGTAATTACATTTTGCAAAAAACTTAGGTAAACCCTCAGAACAGCAAATAACAATAAGGACAGGTTGTTTGTGGCTAAAGGATACATGGTAAGCATCATAAATGCATAAAGGATGAGAGGGAAGAGAAGAAAGAAAAACTGTTAAGGGCTACTGTAAGTTGTTAATGTTAAGTTTTAGTAATGTCTTGATTCTTACGAATGACATTTTTAATGATCTCAAACAAACCTGAAACTAAGTAATTATATAGTTGATGTAACAAAGCTAAATATTATCGTACTGTGTTTTAATGACTCAATGAGAATAAACTTGAACAATTTGATTCAATTTAATACAAATTGGAGTTCGGCAGAGTGACATCTTAAATGTTTTATCATCTGCATGGATGTTGTGAAATTGTACACTAAGAGTCAATGCCACATCATTTCAGTGATCCACACTACAAGGGTGTACACATGGAGCAGCCAATAGGTGTGTGATGGCTGAATCTGAGCAGCTGAGTGATCTATCCTAGCTGGAAACCTGGCCACGCTAGGGGAAGAATTTCAACTCTATGTTTTTAATCCTTGTGTTGAAACCTTATGTTGAGTCCAATATTTTATTTAAAATACCGTATTTTCCGCACTATAAGGCACCTAAGAGCCTACATTTTTCTCATGAATCGGTCGTGCGCCTTAAAAATGTTGCTATGCGACTTTGGTAAATGCTCCGCTTGATTGACTGTCGGACCATTTCCCGCTGACACAGGGATGTATACGTCACTACGTACGCTGGCCACGATAAACCGATAAATAAAGGTCTATCTCACGTCCCTGTTGATCTGCGACTCCATATGCGCCCATCTCACCGCTCCCGAGACTGTGCCTCATAATTATGTATGGGTTAAGTACGGAAATAGACCCCTTGAATGCGACTGCGCCTCATAATTCGGTGCCTTATGGTGCGTAAAATACGGTACAGTAAGTGTAATGAATAAAGGAAACGCTGAAGAGAGAGCCCACCACCACCGTCCAGCAGTCCAGTGTGGAGGAGGCAGTCACTATTCACTATCACTAAAGTCAGACATAAAAAAATATTTTACTTGCAGACCTGGGCTACAAGTGACAAATTTAATAGTTTCCTGTAAGTGGGAAAAACTATTTTCAATAATTATAATTCAAAAAGCTACCTTCAAGCGAAATTACCTAAAAAAAAAATCCTCATACCTAATGAAAAAGCTTCACTTGATACAAAGCGTGAAGACGGGCGAGGACAAACACAATGAACAAGTACCTGCAAGTACTTGCTTACAGTATAAATTAGTGTATGAATGTTTTTACCAGCATTTTCCCACATCATCTTCTTTGTTCCCAACATATACCCTCCTCTTTTTATCTCCTTACCTCCACCCTTCAACCTCACTAAAGTGTAGAAGGCAAAACCATTTATCACAGTCACTTTATTATTTGCAGCAAAGCAGACTTTAACAGAGATAGAACGAGGACAATAAAATCTAAAACTTAACCAAAAGAAACAAATCACACTGACCTACTATTACACTCATTCGACTTAAATAGAAGATTTAAGTACTGAATCATTTTGATTTAAATCTGTAACCTGAAGTTTCAAAACTTCACAGTTGGCAGCTGATTAAAAACAGAAATACAACTGAACTGGTGAAAGGCTTTACTTGCTTACTATCGTCCATTCATAACATTGTTTCATATAAGCAGTGCTTATTGACACATTCAGCTTATGTAGCTGCAGCACATCCGGTTTTTAGATGGCCAGGTCACCAGCATAAGGAAAGACCTGTGTCAGCAGATTTTTCATAATGTCACATACTTTCACAAACAGATTGCAGATTGTTGCATGACAGCATGTCTACACCATGTAACCATACAGTATACTGGATTTAAACGGTATGGCACTTTCTTATGGTGGCACACAAAGACATATTCGATTTTTTGTTTGTTTGTTCTGTCATGCTAGCTTTTAAATTTAAGAAATATTCCATTGTTTTCCATTAATGTTTTTTTTCTAAAGGTCCACCAAAACTAGTTTATTAATTATGTTGGTTTTTGAAAACAATATTTTATGTCATGTTTGGACTTCAAAGATTTACACTAGTCAAGCATTCTGGTTTTGAAACTGATTTCACAGTGGTGTACACGTATGTTGTACATAATATATTTTTGGAACCAGCCTTCTTGTTTCCATGGTAACTATTCATTGATTCATTCAGCATTAGTCAAAAGAGATTCCCCACATCCTATACTTCATTTTTATTTATTTATGTTTCTCAGACAGTATGAAGTTGAGCTGGGGAAAGGCAGGGAGGATGAGGAGGGGTGAAAAGAAGTGTAGGTAGTGATCAGCTTACACTGTAGCCCTGCTACAACACATGCGCAATGAGAAACAGACGCACTAAAGAGGTCATGTAGAAGGTCAGGATTGGGAATTTGGATTCTTTACTTTTATTTATTTAATTATGATGAGATATCATAATGTGGATATAATAATAATAATAAGGGAACTCAGTCAACTCTAGGAAGCTGTTAACAGCATTCACAGTTGAATCTTTATTATTATTATTCTGTCTGTTACTGGTCGCTGCAGCGTTTTTGCTGTAACACTCCCATTGAGACGGCGTCTGCTCCCCGACCACCTATATTATATAAATCACAAATAAATAAAAGGAGTGATTCACAGGAATCTAATAAACATTAAGACAGAACAAAGTAACAATAAAGGAATTGAATGTGCTCTATTAAATATCAGATTAATAAATCTCTGGTAATAAATGGCTTGATCAGTGACCATCACATAGATTTATTTAGTCTCACTGAAACCTGGCTGCAGCAGGATGAATACGTTTGTCTGAATGAGTCAACTCCAACCAGTCACATCAACCATCATATTCCTAGAAGTTCAGGTAGAGGTGGAGGAGTAGCAGCAATATATAACTCAGATTTATTAATTATTCCTAGGCCTAAACTTAGATCTAATTCTTTTGAGAGCCTCACTCTGAGCCTTTCTCACTCAGACTGTAAAACCCAGAAACCAGTTGTGTTCTGTGTCGTCTACCGTCCTCCTGGTCCATATTCAGAGTTCTTAACTGAATTCTCAGAGTTTTTATCTAACTTAGTTCTCAGCACAGATAAAGTGATTGTAGTGGGCGACTTTAACATTCATGTAGATGTTGACAGTAACTGTCTCAACATTGCATTTAATTCACTACTGGATTCTATTGGTTTAAGTCAGCGTGTGAATGAACCCACTCACTGTCTTAATCATACTCTGGATCTTGTCCTGACTTATGGGGTTGAGATTGATCATTTAAAAGTTCTCCCTCAAAACCCTCTGTTATCTGACCATTTCTTAATAACGTTTGAATTTACCATAACAGACCTGACAACAGTTGGAAATAAGTTCTATTACAGCAGATGTTTATCTGATGATGCTGTTAGATTTAAGGAGATGATTCCATCATCTTTTGTTTCATTCCCTTGTAGCTACACAGAGGAGAGCAGTCATCTGAATCATGAGCAGGTAGATTGTCTTGTTGATGATGCTACAATTTTAGACACTGTTGCTGAAGAAGAAGCCAGTGAATCAGAGGAGGTTGGCTTCATGTTATAACTCAGATCCGCAGCCTTAAGCAGTGGACTCGAAAACTAGAAAGACAGTGGCGTCCAACAAATTAGGTGAATCCTGTCTAGCATGGAAAGACAGTTTAATACTATATTAAAAAAAAAGCACTTTGTGTTGCTAGAACCACATATTATTCATCATTAATTGAGGAAAATAAAAAACACCCCAGGTTTCTTTTCAGCTCTGTAACCAGGCTGACTAAGAGTCATAGTTGTGTTGAGCCTAGTGTCCCTTTAAATCTCAGCAGCAACGACTTTATGAATTTCTTTACCAATAAAATCATAACCATTAGAGAAAAGATTTATCAGAATCTGTCAACAAAAGTCATAAACCGATCTGCAGATCCAACAGCCTTATATCTGCTGGTTAGACCTATGTCTGACTTAAACTGTTTTTCCCGTATAGATCAGACTGAGTTAACTTCAATAATTAACTCTGCTAAATCAGCTACTTGTCTCTTAGACTCAATCCCAACTAGATCACTCAAAGAAGTTTTTCCATTAATCAGCACGTCCATATTAAATCAAATCAACCAGTCTCTGTTTACAGGCTACGTACCACAGGCTTTAAGGTTGCTGTGGTCAAACCTTTATTGAAAAAACCTACTTATGACCCTAGAGAACTAGAAACTATAGGCCAACATCTAATCTGCCCTTTATTTCTAAAGTTCTTGAAAAAACCGTAGCTAAATAACTATGTGACCACTTGCGTAGAAATGACCTGTATGAAGATTTCCAGTCAGGATTCAGATACATCATAGCACAGAAACAGCTCTAATTAGAGTCACTAATGATCTTCTCACAGCTTCAGACAATGGTCTAGTTTCTGTACTTGTCCTGTTAGATCTTAGTGCAGCATTTGATACGATAGATCACAAGATTCTATTGCAGGGACTGGAACATAGCGTTGGGATGGTTTAAGTCTTATCAGTTGAACAGATTCCAATTTGTTCATGTTCATGATCAATCTTCCACAGGGTTCTGTGCTTGGTCCAATACTTTTCAGTCTTTACATGTCTCCCCTTGGTAATATTATTAGAAAACATTCTATAAATTTTCACTGCTATGCAGATGATACTCAGTTATATTTGTCCATGAAACCAGAGGAAACAAACCAATTAGTCAAACTTCAAACTTGTTTAAATGATATCAAATCCTGGATGTCCCATAACTTTGTACAACTGAATTCAGATAAAACTGAGGTTATTATAATTGGTGCTAAAAACCACAGAGACTCATTACTGAATCAGATTGTTTCTCTGGATGACATAACGTTAGCTTCAAGTTCTACTGTAGGAACCTTGGTGTCATTGTTGACCAAGATCTGTCCTTTACACCATATATTAAAGAAATCTCTAGAACTGCCTACTTCCACCTGAGGAATATTGCTAAAATTAGGAGCATCCTCTCACAGAGTGATGCTGAAAAATTAATCCATGCATTTGTTACCTCTAGGCTTAACTACTGTAACTTGATACTCATAGTTTGTCCCAATAACTCTTTGAAAATCCTCCAATTAATTCAAAATGCTGCAGCCAGAGTCTGACTGGACTTAGAAAGAGAGATCACATTTCTCCTACATTAGCTTCTCTGCATTGGCTCCCTGTCAAAACTAGGATAGAATTCAAAATTCTTCTCCTCACCTACAAAGCTCTTCATAATAAAGCTCCATCTTATCTTAAAGACCTCATGGCTCCTTATGTTCCTAACAGAACGCTTCGTTCTCAGATGGCTGGTCTACTTGTGGTTCCTACAGTTTCTACATGTAGAACGGGAGGCAGAGTCTTTAGCTACCAAGCTCCTCTATGTGAACCAGCTTCCAGTCCAGGTTCGAGAAGCAGACACCCTCTCTAGTTTTAAAACTAGGCTTAAAACCTTTGTTTTTGACAAAGCGTATAGTTAGAGATGGTTCTGGTTTCTCTGAACCATCTCTTAGTTAAGCTGCTACAGGCTTAGATGCTGGAACCTCCTTCATTCACTGAGCTCCTCTGGTTTTCTATCTATTCCATCCACTAACATGCCTCCATGTCCACATGTGACTAACTTTGTCCCTTTTCTCTCCTAGTTGTGCTTCTCCCCTTCTGTCTCTCTCTATTCTCATCTACAGGTATCATCAGACTCAGAGTCGTGTGTCTCCAGTGTTCAGTTGCTGGTCCAACCATCCTGCCTGTGTTCTGTTGCTGCTTGTTTTGTTGTGGTTGTTTTCTTTTCTCTCTTCTCTATCCCCTCACCCCAACCGGTCAAGGCTGATGTTCTCCCACACTGAGCCTGGGTCTGCTGGAGGTTTCTTCCTCGTTAGAGAGGGAGTTTTTCCACTGTTGCTATTTAAAAGTACAATTTATCGATTGGCTACAATTAAAAGCTGCTCTATGTGGGAATTGTTGGGTCTTAAAACCTTACTTGTAAAGTGCCTTGAGATAACTGATGTTGATTGGCGCTATATAAATAAAGTTGAATTGAATTATTATTATTATTATTATTATTATTATAGGAGACTGCATTCATTCAGCTTTTTCGATCTTCCATCGTTTTTATAAAATTCAGCTTTTTCCAGAATTTTTCTAATAGAAATGAATGGGAATTTTTACTTTTTTATTTTTACTTAGTCCTCTTTTCAGCTTAAATAACATTGGCATACTTCAAGATACACGCCATTTAAACTTGAAACTATTCTACAGACTATAAACCCTCCTCAGTTTTGTTTTATCCTTTATTATTCTCAAATTGTGACAATTTGAACTTTCCCATGACGATGATTCGTTCATTTCAAACTTCCACAATTTTCACCCTTTTTACACAGTTCTTTCACTCAATTGTAGAGAAGCTTGTCATCTTACTAACAACGCACGTGACAAAACTGAAAGATAAAAGCATATCACTGTATCTGTCTCACAACATGAAATGTTGCAGATTAAAGTCTTGGCTTTCATGTGGTGGTTTTGTTTTTGCGATTACTCTTGCAGTTTCGCTACAACAAGCCTGTTTAACAGGTCTACAATTCTATTCTCTCTGTAAAGGTTCTGTATTGTGTTCAATGTATTTCAAAATAAAACCGTTTTAACATACCTTCAAAACAAAACAAAACCATGGTCAAGTGGTTGCTAAAATGACAGATTTTCTTCTGCTTGTCTGTGGAGATTCTCCACATCCATGAAAGTTGAGTCGTGGCAACTGGACTCCTTCTATTTCATAGAAATGTTTCTCCATCTATCCAGGCAGCTTCTTCAGTCTGTGGGAAGTTGGTAGAGATACAGTTTGGTTTCACTTCACACCTGTAAAGAATGGGCTAATTATGAGAACAGAGGGGGCTGAGGGTAGTGAGTAGGTGTGAGTCCTCAACTACCGTGACTCCTCCTCCAACCATTCCTGGGTCGTTAAATGTGTACATCATGGACTTGTGTAAGTTGTCTTGATCTTCCTCCATAGTTGAAAGGGCAGCAGGTAGATGGAGGCAGGTTGTGTCTGAGGCCTCCACCTCTGTTGAGAGACGGCTGTTTACCTGGACGTGTAAAGCTTCCTTCCGTTGTCCTTTTCCTGGGCAGAGACGCAGGCTTGTTGAAGGCCCATCTGCCCTTAGATGCATGTTTTCCTTCTTCTTGGCTTCAGTCGAGGTGGGAATGTTTTCTGCTCTGTGGTTCAGGGTCCTGATGACTCCTAGTTTGTGCTGCAGGTGATGATGAGTGTGTTGGCCAGTCTGTTGTCCTTGGTGTCTTCTCTGGTGAACCTGATGTTGCTGTCACTGCATTTATGTGGTCTGTGAATGTAACTCCTGGATCTTGATCTTCACCCAGGTGTCATCCACATATCTGAACCAGTGAGGTAACTTTTCTGACACCTCCTGCTTAAAACACGAGATTGCGAGGCCCCGCTTTCACTGTCTGTGCTCCACGGGAGGTTTCTGGCCTCCCTAAACTCACCTTAGGACACCTGATCATAATTATTAATTTATTTTTCCTAATTATTTATGTAAAATTATTCATATTCTTCTCTCTTGATGTCATATTACATATCCATTCAGTTGTAATTTTAGAGTTTTTATCCAATCAGAATTCAGGTAGCTCAGCTTCTCTGCACTGTAAGTAAACGGGCTCATATCGTTGACAGATAGTTGTGACAGCCAATCAGGTCATGAGTTGGCGATAGTTCAGCTAGAAGCCTCACGTTGAACATGAACGTCTGTGATTGGACACTCGCTGAGAGGAGGCAGCGCTATCGCTGTGCGTTAGCTGATCAAACAGATCTACTAGCTTTAACCCACAATGGCTGAAGGAGGAGAAGAAACCGATTTGGTTGCAGATCTATTTTAACCCAGCGCTAGCTAACGTCCCCGCGTTCATCACTTTCAGTCTCAGCTTGTTTACTTTTACTTTTTCAATGAATAGTTGGTTTGGTGACGTCTTGTCTTATATGAAACTGTGATGTGTGCAGTTTAGCGTACAAACTTGTTGAAGCTTGCCTGTTTTTAGTGGACTCATTAAAACTTTGACGACAAATATCTTTGAATGACCTTTTAGTTTTTAAATCATAAGTTTCTGATGGTGGTTTATTGGTTTTTATTAATAAGTATTTGCAACTATATTAAGTTGATACTGCGCCCTGTAGTGCCTAAGTGTGTTTCTGTATATGATTTCCCGAGCCACGTTGTTATTAATGATGATTCTATGAGGGTATTTATTGAAGAAGGACTAAGAGGACTTCACTGAAGGCCTGGGTGGGAAATGCATGATGCACTGATACCAACATACAGTGGGTAACACAGTGAACAGAATATAATTATTTGATATCAATGTTTTTTAGATTAAATCACAGCTACGAGGTGGAGGCGGCTGTAGAGAGTCTGCAGAGAGGCTGTCAGATTGCGACTCTGCGTCCTGGGCTCCACTCTGGGTCATGGTTTAGGGAGTCTAATAAACGTGGTTGTATATCGCCTATACTCTAAACACATTTTAGTAGACAGTAGAGCTGCTCCTTCACCAAAGCCTGCTACAGTTCTCTACAGTGCCCGCATTGTTAATATTCAGCTCATAACCGAATTTAAATTATAAACATAATTAGTACCTCCTCTCATCTTGTTACTGTAATCGGTGCCCTGTGTGAGGCTATGTAATATAAGTGGTGTTGCCACATCTGTATACAATAATCTGAATTTAGTCCCTGTGAGTCATTGAGCATCCCTCACACACCCCCAGCATAACTGCTGCCCTGTGTCAGGCGGTGGTATTTCACAGTTTTGCAAATCTATACTATAATCTAGACTGAGTCCATATGATAGCACTACCTCTGTGACAACCCTCACACGCCCCAAACAGTGGTCTGAGGATGGTGGAGGACTTCACATTGTCTCAGACCAAGGCCCTCATTTCAGGTTGCCAAGTACGCTTTGAGTTACATCCTCAGTCAAATGGCCAGTCCAAGTCTGTTGACCAAGAACACGAGACTGGTCTGCAGATTCTGTGTGCGAGTGCCAATATTGTGTTTATGTTGCCTACGGACACAAGCTTAGCAGTCTGCCCTATAGTTCCCTCACACTGGCAGCAAAATGAAGAACTAACATGGCTAAAGTGTCACATTATGCCCCTAGATGGCAGACGCCAGAGAGAGTAGCATAAAGTTAAAAAAAACATTTTAAAAACTACGGAATAACTTAGAACTAGGACGATGAAACCAACGCACAGGAGGGCAAAAAAGGATTTGAAACTCAATTCAGTCAATTAACAAATTCTCCAAAATGCAAACTTAAATCCGGTTTTGTGAATAAAGTTCAAAAACATCAGATCCTCTCTTGCTGAAGCACATGTCCTCAAAGCATTACATAATGCAGTGGAGTGAAAACTGCATATAAAAGCACATTGTTGCACATTTATTATGTAGCAGTGAATAATGAAGGTAGTAGAGCTGAATATGTATTATAATAACAGGGTCATACATGAACATAAAAATATCTGCATGTCTGTACATTTAATAAAATGTTAGTATTAAAATTACTTATTACCTAATGTTCGTATAGTGTTCACACAGTACTTTACATGTCTCTTTCTCCAGCATACCTGCATCTCTGAAGGGTGTATATGCTTCAAACATGCAGACATCATATACTGCGTAAAGCTATGTGTGGGCTAAAGTCAGACATTACATAATGAAAGTATAAAGTAGGCTGTCATACAATGCAGCTATGGGAGATGCAAAGGGCTCCATTCAGAGCCGAGAAAAGGATGGTGTCTGAATTCTTACAAACAGCAACTTAACCACAGAGTGAAGATCTGTGTCTTAAGAGACACGTGATGCTGAAGTAAATGGTCTACACTTACATAAAGCTTTTCTAACCTATTGGTACTCAAGTCTTATTAGCATAATACACCACCTAGACCAGATGAATGAAATGTATGTACTGCATGGACACCTGACACACAGGCTACATGTTTATGCCTTCAAATGGATTTTGTTCCAGTGTTCGGTTCTGTGAGTGTATGTGGCTCTAGTGTGGGGCCTCTTCTGTATGAGGCAAGCAGAGTGGGGGGCAGCACAGGTTGACTCATTAGTGTGAGTAATTATTAATATATATCCATCCAGGTTGGAAACCAGATCAAGCCAAGCGACAAGCTGAGAGACATTAACAGAGACAGATTTTTAAAAAAGCTTCTCTTTGACTATTCCTCCAGTAAAAATCTACAACTTGCACAGTTTGTGTAGATTGTTTACAACTTCAGAAAATTCTTGTGTGCTATGTGAGCACAGAGCTGCAACAGAGCAGGCGAGTGGAGTTTAACAAAACTTCTGGAGCCAGATCTCAATGAACAGACCTGAGCTCTCCTGAGTGTTGCTGATTGACATGACATGCAGACAGAAGGCAGCAGTTCCACTCTGTGGAGAGATGATTATATATGCCGCAAGCAACAACATCAACACAAACATTTATTCAGATGTGTGTATCAAAGCACGACACGGCGCTGTTGATGAGGACAACCAGGAAAGGCTACACATGCATGCACATACAAATGTTCACCAAGACCTCCTGCTTCACTGCATGCCTACTTCCCATCGCAGTGCCTCCCTCAGTCCACAGTATGTCTCCCTCATCCTCCCCTAAGTGCATCATTTATTCATGTTGTGTCTCTTACCTTAGTGGTGAGAATGCAAAGACAATCCATGATGCTGGTCAGACAAGACAGAGGCTCTCAAGCTATGCTCAAATTCATCACCACTAATAGCACCACTAGAGAAAAACAGGAAGATCAGAAAAAGATGCCACTGCGAAAAAAGAGAAAAAATAAAAAATGTAGAGGTTGCTGAAGAACAAGAAGAGTGGGAGGAGAAGATAACACTCACTCACTCACTCACTGGGAAGGCAGTACTGCATGTGGGCCCCTTGTGAGGACTGGGATACCTCCTCCTCAGCACCGAACGCAATCAGGATTCCTACCGCCATCTCAGAGCAGAGCGCACGTCATCAGCCAGCACAGACAAAGTCAAATACCAGCACACGATAAAAATGCAGCTGGATTCACTTCCTCTACCTTAGCTTCCGTCTTTCTCATCCAGCCTTTGTGTCTTGTTTTCAGCTAATTCCCTCCTCCTCTATCTTACTCTTGTGTCTGAGCTCAGCCACTAAGCAGCATTATAGGATAAGAGAGAGCGAGAGAGAGAGAGAGAGAGTGAAGGACAAGAGCTGGAGCTCAGCAGAATGGTCTCCGTCTCTCTGGCTGTAGCTGTTGTGGAGCATTTGCATCGCTGCCATCCACTGAACATCTGCACACTGTGGGGGAACTGTAGCTCTGAGTCATGACTGTGACGACACCTTAGCATTACAAGCCAAGTGAACTGAGGTCTGTGAGGGAAGTGTGGGATACAGATGGACGGAGGATGGCTGTTCAATGTGCAAACTGCTAGTACTGTAAGTTAAGGAAGGTCCGACTTATTGGCCGACATGAGGTAGATAAACGTTTAATTACTGGTGGTGTCGCTATAACGGCCAGCTTGCTGCCTCGCTGATGTCTGGGCTAGGACAGGGTTGTGCAGTATTATGCTATTGAGCTTCTCAGTAGATCAGAGCAGTTGGCTACAGAGAGGTGGTTACTTTTCTGAAACGCGGCCGCTTGTTTCATCATGCAGACAACGGGCTAACGTGCTAATGAAGGGTTAACCAGTGGTAAGCTCAGCGTTTCAGCCTACAGCCCGGTCTAGTTCCAAGAAAAACACAAATGGCACAAATGGCATTTCCAGGAAAGCTGCACAGACCACACCACAATGAAAACGGAAGGTCCCAACACCAGGGCTAAGTACCAACGTCCTGGAATGTTGAGCTGCATGTCTTCGATTATGTGGGGAAGGCAACTGCACAAGCAAACCTGGATCTCTAAAGATTTCCAACTAGGGAGCTGGGCAAGATGTGACCTGCTCAATATATGTGAATCGACAACCTAGCACAGCATCAGATTATCCACTATACAGCAGTATACAGCAAACTAACTAAGCAACTTAAACAAACCCTTCCATGATGATGGCAAACAATTAATAACCTGATAAATGCGCTGCACTGGTTGGATATGCGAACATCAAATGTATCTTTTGGGCTTCATTTTTGGTAAATAAATAATGGGCCAAAAAGCGTATGTGCCACCTTTCATCTGAGGTTGAATTTGAGTAATAACATCCATTATGAACACGTTTTTACTATGTTGTTACACAGAAGAAAACCAAATTAAACCAGGAATGAAGCAGCAGATCAACTGTGGTCAACTATCCACTTAAATCTATACGTTTCATGATCTACCGCTCACATACACGGTAACCAACTCAGTGTCACAGGCACCAATGTAAGAGTCTAACTTAAAATGATGATTTAATGATTTAAATGATAAAGATAATGTGCTAGTAAAGCTTTAGCTCACTCTCTAGTAGCAGGTCATCACTCACTCATCACTGATGTTCACTACTCACTAGACACTAGAAATTCAGCCCAGTCTTGTGCTAGTACCTGTTTACTGGAGCCGTCCTGGTGAAGAAGTGCGTTGATGAATTTGACCTTGATTACTGCTTTCATTTGAGGACTACACAATGCTCAGACTGCTAATCTCCTTCTAGCTACTAACACATTCACCAGCTCAGTCTTCCACCGCCAGCACAACACGGCTAATCTTTTTAGGTCATGTAGCTCAGGCAGCTTCGACTTATTGCATTAGAGAGAAAACATGCTCTTGCCCTGTTTGTTAGCTTTGCCACTCATACACAATGCACATTTGAAGGGGTTTGCATACTTAGTGAGCAGTGCTACAGTAGTAGCTAGAGTACATTTCTCTAAGGCTTTCTATTCTCATTAAAGCAGTAACTAAGCCCAATGTCATTTTGTGACATCATGAATGAAAACCAGAAACACAGATAAAATAATTCAAAAGACTTGCATATGCATATTAATAACTAAAATACATGTGTAACAGGTAGTTTTTCACACTGGCTTGTTTCTATTTAAATACTGTGCTATTCTTTATAAATTAAAAGATATCAACATCTTTTTGACAGCCCCAATCCACAACACACACATAATGGGTTTGTGGTTCTGGATGACTGACTATATAGTTCAGAGCTAGGATTGTGTGCACAGTAACATTAGTCTAGTGCTGTGTTATGAAGCTAATAATGACTTCTATTACTAGCAAGTAAATCTAAACACTTTAACTGTGAACTTTTCTGACTGGTGCTTCATGCTGCATATGTAGAGGGAACGTTATTATTCAAAGTCCTTCAAGTACTTTATATCCTCCTTCCTTGCTCAACGTACATTCTCTTCTTATTCTCTAAGATCATTCTTATTGGGATTGTGAAGGCACAGTACAAACTGTCTTTTAGTCAATGAAAAGAAGTTTGATGCTGGAGGTAAAATACATGTTGGTTTTTAAACACACTTAGAACATGTATATTAGTAATTGAAACCAGATGTTTACATACATTTTCTCACTGTCTGACATTAAATCAGACTATTTTTTATTCCTTTATTCTAGGGCAGATGTTTACATTCACTGAGTTTACAATTTGGAAAAGTCAAGATGATGACGTACAGTAATTGCTTTCGAGCTTCAATTGGTTGAACGACAACATTTTGATATTTGCCGACAAACCTGTAAAGGTATTGTAAAGCACACTTCAAACACAGTGCTTCCTCCTGTGACACCCAGGACATTAGGAATAGAACTGTGGACCTGCACAAATCAGGTTCATCTTTGGACACAATTTCTCAGTAAAACGACAGGGTGTCAGAGTTATTCACTTGCTTTGTTGCAAAATGTGTGTATGTAACACCAGAACAAAAGGAAAAGACCTTGTGAAGATGCTGCCCTAGACATCAGGCAGGAAGGTGAAGCTTGGATGCATATCAATGAGCCTAAGCATACATACATAAGCATGTACTACCAAATTAGTCACAAAGTGGCTTAAGGACAATGAACGAGTTTGTATGATCTCACTTCAGACAGTGAGGAAAAGAAAGATTGTAAACTAAATGATTTGGTGCAGCGGCGTTATGCACAGCACTGTGTTGAAAGTTGAAACATTATATCACTGCTACAGCAGGTACACATGCAAGATAATGTAATTAGAAAACTAGTAAAGTTTATATTTCAGGGAAAAAAATTCCAAAACAAACAAAAACGGTTCACAACAGTCAGTGTCTTTAGTGACTGGTACTTGAAGTGGGGGGGGCTTGTGGCTGGGGGGCTGTCTCTCTTAGGTTCCAATTCTGCTGTGCCAATTAATTTGAAAAACCCAAACGTTCTACAAATCTCTGACATTGATTTCAGGCTTAGTTTAATTTAGTGTGGAGCAGGCAGCCACTACGTCTAAGGACAATGTTCTTTAAATACAGTTTATTCATTGACTTAAAAAGCAATGAGGCTCTTACATTGCAGCCTTAGGAAGCCTTCATGAAGTATAGATGTGCTTCTAACGGCTTGGCCCCTCATTCACAACAATATTTAAATACTATATACTGTATTTGTCATCAAATTGTCATTATACTGTTTTAAAAGTGCATCAGCTTACTTTACGTCTCATGTCATTTTGTGTACGCTACAGAAGGTGCAGAGCAAATGCCACAGTTCCACTACTTTTAACCGGTTTAGAGAAGAGACCTGCTCCTTGATCGACGGCCAGCACCCTACAACCGAGCCTGTAAAATCCATCATTCTTGCATACAGCAGCTTTCATTTCAACTGCAGCTGTGGAGATGTCTCAATGTTTCAACCAACTGTTTCTCACTGAAATATGTTCCATAAAAGAATTTCCAGGTCTTGTAAGATTTATAGGTTCCAAAGAGAACGTACCTCAGACATACTGACATTGCTCTCTCCCTGTTGCATCCTATTGGGCTCTAAGCTGCTCTGCTCCCCCTGTTGGAAAAACACAGAACTCTTACAACCACACTTCAACTGGAAAACACTGATTACATCTGGAGAGAGTATTTAAAATCATCGGCCCATATACAGTAACTATGGATAGATCTAGTGCACTGTATTTCTTAAAACAAACTTAAAAATACACAATATAAGTACAATAAATCAAATAAAACAACACACTAACGACATAACTTTCTATTCAGTAAACCAATGATGGTTTTGTACATATGGTAATATATTCAATCACAAATAAGGTGAAATGTTATGATCTCTGGTAACTGTGATAAGAGTTAAATCACCATAAAACCCATGCCCCCCCCCCCCCCCCCCTCCATTCATCTCCAAAGTCTGAAGGACACTGGGAAACTGATCAGAAGTGTTTATTGCCAGGTGCAGAACTCATTGCAGTACCTGGAATTTGACCTGGTGTTAGGTGCAGAATGTGTCTACATTATACATATGTACATACAATATACATGGGTGGCTTAAAATAGAATAGAAAATAAAATTAAAAAGCAAAGTGAATGGGCAGATAGCAGAGTGCAGACACATGGAAACGTGACTGTCCGTGTGTTTAGGGGTGGAAGTCAACTGGGGGGTAGGGTCACTGTTCAGCAGGCTGACTGCAGTGGGGAAGAATGTGTTCTTGTTCCGTGGTCCTGGTTCTGACAGACTGGAGTCTCTTGCCAGAGGGGAGGGGCTGGAAGTGATCATGTCCGGGGTGAGAAGGGTTGGAATGAGTCCTGGAGAGCTGAGGAAGATGATGTTGAGCTTCTGGGTGATGATGGTTCCCAGGAAGCTAAAAGGACTTGACAGAGGTCACCAGAGTGTCATAAAGGATGACAAGGGGGAGGGGGCTGGGTCCTGCCTGAAGTCCACTATCATCTCCACCGTCTTGAGAGTGTTAAGCTCCAGGTTGTTCATACTGCACCACAACACTCCCTCTTTGATGGAGAGAGGTGTGAGGCGAGGGGCAAATTGAGGTGTGAAGCTATATGAGAGGTCCAGGTGTGGCTGAGAGGGGGCGTTGACTCTATTGTCTGTCAAAGCAGCAGTAGAACTGGTTCAGGCTGTTGGCCAGACGCAGGTCGTTCAGAGTGGTGGGATCTCGACTTGTAGTAGTAGGTTACTGAGCCCGACAGAGGTACAGTCGTTGGCTGAGAGTTGCTGTTCTATTCTGTCCGTGGGCTGATTTAGCTCTTCTCACCTCCTTTCTGAATCTGTACTCAGCCTTTCTGTGTTTGTCTTTGTCTCCGCTCCTGAACGCAGCCTCTTTCTCTGACCTCAGCTGCCTGAGTTTTGCTGTGAACCAGGGTTTGTTGGGATGATGCGGTCCTCACAGAAGCTGATGCAGGATGTCACAGTGTCTGTGTGCTCATCCAGGCTGGTGGTGGCAGACCTGAAAACATCCAGTTTAGCTTCTGCGTGTGTGCAGGCATCAACTGGTCCAGTGCAGCGCGAGGGACAGCATGATGAGCACGGCTGATGGTGGAGTAGCAGCGGTCCAGCACGTTCCCCTCTGATTTAGGAGTAGATGAGACTTCAGGGGCAACACATTCCTTTAAATTGACTAGTTCCTCTACTGCCATCACTCTTGAGTAAAGCCTGTTTAAGGACAGTTGCTGAAAGCAAGCAGCTTCCTCCGTGACCCTCAGGTGCTGACGGGAAGTCGATTTCAGAGACCACACTGAAATCTCAAGCTACAATTTCTACTCAAAGGCAACATGCCAGTCAAGCTTGCTCATAAAGCACAAGTTTTCTTTTTTTTTTCTTCATGGAGAGAGGCTGAGTCTCTGCATCACCAGACTGTTTGGTGCAGCAAACGCTTAATGGAAAGTGAGAACAGTCCCACAGGACGTCTCTCATCAGTGAAGGAGAGCATCTTTCACCCAGATGGTCATACAGTGAATAGAGGACGGCTCTGGTCGCATCAGGACACTGACAGATGGTGTCCACCTTTATACCACTCAACAAGTCTAAGCAGAGAGCAGAAAGCAACACAGGTAATGTTGTGTCTGGTGCCATGACAACCACTGGTCCATACAGGCTTCTATATGTGCAACTACACTGCCTAACTCACTCCTTCTATTACTAATGAGACTAAACGAAACTGTCATTATAACTGTTAGTAACCACCAGGCAGTAGACACCTCAGGGGATGTAACACTTACATTTTTTGCTTCTTGTGATCCCGTTGCAAAACCTGAAACTAACACTCCGAATACAAATCTGGAAACTCTGCACATATACAGTTGCAAGAAAACGAATGTGACCCTCTGGGATCACATGGGTTTCTGCATAAATTGGTCATAAATGTTTCTGAACTTCATCTAAGTCAACAACAGAAAAACACAGTCTACACAGTAAAACCCAATACTGCACAAACCTTATATTATAGTTTTCATGTGTTTATTGAACATAACGTGAACATTCTCAGAGCAGATGCATAAAGTATGTGAACCTTTGGCCTTAATAACTGGTCGACCCTCCTTTGGCAGCAATAACCTCAACGGTCTGGAGGAATTTTGGACCTTTCCTCTTTACTAAACTGTTTCAGTGCAGCAATGTTCTTGGATGTCTGGTGTAAATTCCAGTAGTTCTGTGGATCATCCAGCTGCTCTTTGACAAACTTGTTGTTGCTGTTTTTTTGGACATCAGTGTCTTCCTCCGTGGTTCCTCCCATATTCTCCATACTGGTTTATTGCTTTACTTATTGTAGATTTGCCAACATAAATGCCATCATGTGTCAGAGATTCCTGTGAGTCTTAGCTGACGCTCTTGGATTCTTCTTCCCTCATTGTGTGCTGTGTCTCACTCATCTTTCCAGGACGACCAGGTCCAGGGAGAGTAGCTACAGAGCTGAGCTTCCTACATTTGTAGTCAGTCTGTCTCAGCGTGGACACGTGGACATCAAGGCTTTTACAGATGCTGATGCAAGTCAACAATTCTTGGTGCTTCTAGAGAACGGTAAACTCAAACTGGTGTGTTTTATAGGCAGGACAGCTTTCAATCACATCACATTGATTGGACTCCAGGTTGGTTGACTCCTGGCTCCAGTTACCGGGTAGCTCTTGGAGAAGTCATTAGCTGAGGGGTTCACATACCTTTTCCACCCTGCACTGAGAATATTTACATGTTATGTTCAATAAAAACATGAAAACATATGTTTGTAAAGCAGACTGTGTTTTTCTATTGTGACTTAGATGAAGATCTATAGCTTCCTGGTTTTGTTTTTGCATAAGAAAAATTTCAGTATAAATGTCTGTGCAGACGTAAATGCTGCATGTACTCTGTATGAATCTGTGCCCCGCAGCTTCAAATAAATGTAGAAAGACAATGTAGTTTTTTTTGCCGACTCTTTCTGATAAAAAAAAAAATCTACAACAAAGTGACAAGGGTGGTATCACCACAGATCGCTCCAGACCCTCCAAACATCCGTGACTGATCATCGAGAAACAATTTTTCCTCCTTTTACCTCATGAAACCTCAGAGGCGGAAGTACTGATTGAGAGATAAGGACTGACACCGAATGACTCAACAAACAAACGTGACTTGTCAGTCAAGGTCGGGTCAGATGACGATCTCACTAACTAACTAAACACGAGTGTTGATTCGAGTCAGAATCGAGATTGAGCGTCAATCTTGAATTGTGCTTGAGAATTGGTATAATTTAATTAGTACCGAGCGTAAGTATTGAGCATATGCAATACTGTATGTCGGCCTCATGTCACGGGGACTGAGTGTCAGTTTAAAGTAATAAAAGCCGAGGTTTGCTAGTAAAGAAAACAAGGGGTAACAGGACGCGTTCGTTTTGGGTTATTTTTCCCATTGTGTTTTGGGAAAAAAAGAAAAAATATATAAGATATAATAAATAATAATAATCATATATAATTGTAATAAGGTCCTTATTATGGGGACATCTGAAAGTAAAATGTCTGATGATGAAAATATATGGTCAAGAAAGTATTAAATATTCGTAGAATGGTGTGAATGGTCTCTGAGCCTTGAAAGATCAGAGAACTGAAAACTCCTACTCCTCCATCATACAACTCAAAGCATCCTATGGCGCTGAGGGAGGAGCTCCAGCTCCTAAACCAAGGGACACAGGCTTCTGGTTTGTTCCTCTCAACCCACCCCCGAGGACGATGACGTATTTAGTGCCCCTATGATCCAAGTCATGGGACCAGACGGGAACCCCAGATTCGTTTTCAGAGCATGGACATATGAGGACATGGCCCCAGAACACCTGCCTCCTGTAGACAATGATGGACCTAAGTTTGGCAAAGCTGTACTGACATTCTGCCAGCAGTTCACACCTACATTTGAAGAACTGAACAAGCTGTGCATGGTAAACATGGGCCCCACAGCCTACGCCACGATAAAAGACTTCCTTAACCATCAGCACCCTGAGAGGGACAGAGCTCAAAACATCCTAACCCTAACACCGATCACAGGCACCGAGGCCGCTTTCCCAAAGAGATGTGTCATAGCTTGACTTCTACCAACGTCTCCACTGTATTCAACGATAACAGTGGCGTTCAGGAGCCCCCAGCGTTGGGTGATGTGCCAGGTCCTTGAGAATCACACGTCATCTGCTTCCAGACAGGGGCTCCTGCCTGACATCTATGCAGCCGTGCGGAGCTCCTGCGTAGCAGTGGATGAAGTCAAACGCCATGCCAACCATGCTCAAGCCATCCTCAGAGAACGACGACAGAGAGACGACGCCCGCCGCAAAGACACCAAGCACAAAGCCCAACTCCAGGCTGAGGATGTTGTCAGGGGGCCACCAGCAGCAACGAGGTCCAGCCCTGCCACAACAACAATCCTCACAGCGACCCAGAGACGACAGAGGAGGCGGCTGCTTCATCTTGGGCCAAAGACTGTGCTGATAGGGACGAGGCCGAGGGGGAGGAGCAGGAGGACGAGGCGGTCCACGCAGAAGGGAGGGACCACCCCTCACACCCACAGCTGACTGAGGCCTGGCTGATGGGGTCCAGTCGAGTGAGACGACCCAGCCCTCACCAGATACGAACACACACGTACACACATGGGGATAGTTCAGACTCGTTCAGTTATTGAATTATCAGAATTACCAGATGTTTCCTTTAGTGGACAGAAAGTGCTGCAGCGCTTTTCCACAGATGCGACATGTGTGTCACAATTGTTAAACCTAATTGTTAAAAGTAAACTTGGTCTGGTTTCCACAGCTGAAGGCAGAAAGCTCCACCTTACTGAGCCTGCTCACCCACACATCTCACCAGCTAAAGGCAAAGGTGGCAGGTGTCAGTGGCAGGATTTAGGCCCGTGGGTTCAAATGTGTTTAACCATCGTGGATGGGCAAACCACCTCTACTCCAGGAGTTGAGGTCTCACCCACTGAGCGTGTTTATCACCAACAAAGTCCAGTTTCAACCTGCAACGTTTTGAGATCTGTCAAATTGATTGATGACCCTGCTTGTGTCAGGCTGCTGTGACTCTTGACTCATTAACTGAACCCCTAAAATCTGTGCCATCGTTTCTTTGGACACAACACAAATATAATGTAGGCCTCATTAAAGGAGCTGCACCCGTAGTGATCACTCCTAAATCCAATTACAGACCTTTGTGCTGTTAAGCTGTTTTCCCACGAGCCCAGTGCCCAACCCTTACACTGTTTTAGCTCAGATCCAACCATCTACGACAGTGCTAGACCCTACTCATTACTGCACCCACACAACAGCAACGTCAGCATGGCGACGGGGACACCACCTGGTTCAACTGGCATCCACCACACTGTGTGAACATGATATGTTGGATCATTGTCTCTGTTTGTCCAAGACAACGACATCGGTAACTATGTGCTGGTAAAAGACTTCCGCCAGAAATCATGGAAAGCAAGACGTTGGTACGGACCGTTCCAGGTTCTCCTCACCACCCACACAGCTGTAAAGGTTGTGGAGGGAGCCACCTGGATCCATGCATCCACTGCATGAAGCTGAGACCTCCAAGTGATGTGAAGTCACTACCCAACATCGCAGACACAGGAACTGCAGTCCCAAAGGGGGGAGAAAAAACGAGGATATCATATAGTGGTTGATACCCAACGGTGACAATAATGCTCATTCTGATTATGCTTGCCCTCTTGCTCCATCACTTCAAGTGTCTATCCTTTGCAAAAACAGTTTTTCTATATGTTATATGTCTATGAAGTGTTTATTGAAGCATAACTGAAGTGTTTTCGTGGAAGTTATTGGTTTATCCTTCTGTTGCTTACAATTACTCATAATGGTGTCGGTCAATTGTTTGATGGAAAGGGGGGACATTGTGAGGGAATCCTCTATTGTGCATCAGTAGAAATTACTATTGTTACTTGGGTTTTAGTGCGACTTTTCTGAGCTCAGCAGAATTAAATTAAATTAAAGGTCATGATTCTTTACTTGTGCAACACCTTCTATTACGACCAGCTAAGAGCAACAGATGTTTCCTGTTTTTGTCCTTGACATTGTGCTTCACAAGGAGAAAACATCTTTATACTGCAGACGCTGCAGACTGTTGATGTTTAGCATGAGTCCATCCAGCTGTGAATCCCAGGGGTCCATAGGCAGTCTCCCGCCATTGTTTCTGTAGTTTCCTGGTTTTGTTTTTGCATAAGAAGATTTCAGTATAAATGTCTGTGCAGAGTGAAAAGTACGTTGTACCCATTCTGCTGATTCCTTCAATTTACTCAGTATGAATCTGATAAGAGAGAGAGTTTGGACAAAAAGCGACAGGAATCCAACATATCATGTTCACACAGTGCGGTGGATGCCAGTTTAACCTGATCAGCTGGTGGCCCCGTCGCCATCGGTGGAGGGATGGCAAAAACCTCGTATGGACTAAGGTTTAGCCTAGATATATTTCGTACAATAGGTAAGGCTTGGACCCAGATTAGGTTGCTGTCTTCACAGCCTTTGACTAGAAAGATTTTCTCTTTCTACTGCTTCACTGCTGGCCAGGTGGTAGGCACAGCTGTGATCACTTTGTTAGCCAAACGACTGCCATTATCGTGGCAGATTTTGAGTGGCAGTCCCCATCTCGGAACTACAGTATTTCTTAGGTTAGGAATTAGGCTACTGTTCGTGCATCCTGATGTTTTGTAAGGAAAGTTTCTACCCATTTTGACCACATGTCTGACAGCCAGTCCTTGTACCTTCAGCAGGTTTGAGCTCAGTGAAATCCATCATGAGGTGTTGAAATAGGCCTTCTGGTGGTGGATGAGCTGCTTTACTTACCATGGTTGCTGACTTACCCACATTGTGCACTAAACAGGACAACGTTCACAGTAGGCTTGTGCTACTGGTGTGAAACCCTTTGTGAACCAACGACGTGTCACCTACTGTATCATCCCCCCTTTACGCATGTGATCCTTAGCGTAAATACGTTTTGCATAGACAAGAAAGAAATGACTGGGGAGGCAGAGTTCCCCATCGGGAGACTCCCAGATTTTGGATCAGGCATGACAGATGCATTCAGATGAGCACCAAGGGTCTTATCATGGTCAGAAGCAAAAGATTGCATATCCGTGAGGGGCAAAGAAGAAATAGTAGGCTGAGAAGCCATAAGGAATGTTGACACATTCGCCTCAAGAGCTGCTGATTTTGCAGCTGCATCAGCTGAAGCATTCCTCTGAGACAGGATCAGAAGAAGAAGTGTGAGTGGTGCATTTGCACACAGCAACTCGAGCTGGTAAGAGAAGGCTTCCAGTAAGGCTGCAACCTGATGATGGTTCAGGATCGGCTTGCCATCAGCACGGAGGACCTTTTGATAGCGCCAGAGCGCCCCAACATCATGAACAAGTCGAAAAGCATAGCGAGAGTCGGTGTAGATGTTGACACACTTACCTGGTGCTATTTGACAGGCTTCACTCTGCTGTTTGAGCAGAGAAGTGTAGAGCTGTAACGACAGCATAGTCCACTCTTCTGATGCCATGTTTATCTCTAGAGGCAGACCCATCCACAAAAAGCTCAAGATCAGGGTTAGGAAAGGGATGTCGCATAATAAATCAGGTCTGGGGATACAGGTGATGGACAACTCGGCCACACAGTCGCTGGGATCGCCAAAAGGGGCAGAGAGTGACAGGTGCTAGCCTGTCCCTGAGAGCACTGTTGTAGATGGTTGGGGACTCACAATAGCCTTGGCAGCGGTGAGTGAACATGTACGTTTTGTTTTCAAAAGTGAAAGCAGACCAAAAATTTCTGTCTGGATCCATAGGGACTGAGAAAAAACCATTCGCTAGGTCGACCACTGAAAACCACTGCGCAGACGGTGGGATTTGAGCTAAACGACAAAACGCCATTCTGTGGGGAATCCCCGATTTTCTTAACAGGAAACGCTGGTGTTCGAAGAGGGAAGTTGGGACATTCTACAATGACACCAGCTTTCAGCAAAGAGTGAAAAACAAGTTTAATACCCTTTGGTTTGAGAGGGTATTGAGGCAATTTGGGTCTGTAATTGGATTTAGGAGTGATCACTACATGAGGCCTACATTATATTTGTGTTCTGCCCAAAGGCACGATGGCACAGATTTCAGGGGTTCAGTTAATGAGTCAAGGGTCACAGCAGCCTGACACAAGCATGGTCATCAATCAATTTGACGGATCTTAAAACGTTGAGACTGGACTTTTGCGCATGGAATTCCAGTAGATGTACCCGAGTTGCAGAGGGTCGTTGACGTCAGTAAAAACTCATCCTCGTATTCTGCATCGTTGCGTCGGTGTGGGACACGTGAGCAGTGCAGTGAGAGCGTTCTCCCCCAGAAAGTCACATGTCGGTGACATGAGCAATCTGCTGTCTGAGTGGCTGGACACAGAGGAAGCCTCCATTCATACACAGACAGAGAGCATGTCTGCAGCATGGCAGGAGCTGAGTTAGAACGAGGACCTCTGTCCTGATACACCACCTGTTTGCCTTCAGCTGTGGAAACCACACCAAGTTTACTTTTAACAATTAGGTCTCTCCCCATTCAATTTAGTGGGCATCCAGCAGAAACCAAAAGGAGGAGTCTGCAGGGGTGGTGACAACTTAGGGTCCACACATGTCGGATCTGTGGAAAAGCGCTGCAGCACTTTCTGTCCACTAAAGGAAACATCTGGTAATTCTGATAATTCAATAACTGAACGAGTCTGAACTATCCCCATGTGTGTACGTGTGTGTCTGGACCTCGTTGCTGCTGGTGGCCCCCCTGGCAACATCCTCAGCCTGGAGTTGGGCTTTGTGCTTGGTGTCTTTGCGGCGGGCGTCGTCTCTCTGTCGTCGTTCTCTGAGGATGGCTTGAGCATGGTTGGCATGGCGTTTGACTTCATCCACTGCTACGCAGGAGCTCCGCACGGCTGCATAGATGTCAGGCAGGAGCCCCTGTCTGGAAGCAGATGACGTGTGATTCTCAAGGACCTGGCACATCACCCAACGCTGGGGGCTCCTGAACGCCACTGTTATCGTTGAAGACAATTGGAGCAGTTTTTGGGGAAAACCTGGGCTGATTAGAAGAGACGGCGTCCATCCCACCTTGGATGGAGTCTCTGCTCTCTAGTAACATGGCCAAGTTGATTAGACTCCCTAAACCATGACCCAGAGTGGAGCCAGGACGCAGAGTCTCAGTCTTTTAGCCTCTCTGCAGACTCTCAGCCGCCACCCGCTCGTAGCTGTAACACTCCCATCGAGACTGTGTCTGCTCCCCGACCACCTAAATTATATAAATCACAAATAAATAAAAGAGGAGAGATTCACAGGAATCTAATAAACATCAAGACAGAACAAAGTAACAATAAAAGAATTAAATGTGGTCTATTAAATATCAGATTTCTCTCTTCTAAATCTCTGTTAATAAATGACTTGATCAGTGACCATCACATAGATTTATTTAGTCTCACTGAAACCTGGCTGCAGCAGGATGAATACGTTTGTCTGAATGAGTCAACTCCAACCAGTCACATCAACCATCATATTCCTAGAAGTTCAGGTAGAGGTGGAGGAGTAGCAGCAATATATAACTCGGATTTATTAATTACTCCTAGGCCTAAACTTAGCTCTAATTCTTTTGAGAGCCTCACTCTGAGCCTTTCTCACTCAGACTGTAAAACCCAGAAACCAGTTGTGTTCTGTGTCGTCTACCGTCCTCCTGGTCCATATTCAGAGATCTTAACTGATTTCTCAGAGTTTTTATCTAACTTAGTTCTCAGCACAGATAAAGTGATTGTAGTGGGCGACTTTAACATTCAAGTAGATGTTGACAGTAACTGTCTCAACATTGCATTTAATTCACTACTGGATTCTATTGGTTTTAGTCAGCGTGTGAATGAACCCACTCACTGTCTTAATCATACTCTGGATCTTGTCCTGACTTATGGGGTTGAGATTGATCATTTAAAAGTTCTCCCTCAAAACCCTCTGTTATCTGACCATTTCTTAATAAAATTTGAATTTACCATAACAGACCTGACAACCGTTGGAAATAAGTTCTATTACAGCAGATGTTTATCTGATGATTCTGTTGTTAGATTTAAGGAGATGATTCCATCATCTTTTGTCTCATTCCCTTGTAGCTACACAGAGGAGAGCAGTCATCTGAATCATGAGCAGGTAGATTGTCTTGTTGATGATGCTACAATTTTAGACACTGTTGCTCCTCTGAAGAAGAAGCCAGTGAATCAGAGGAGGTTGGCTCCATGTTATAATTTAGATCCGCAGCCTTAAGCAGAGGACTCGAAAACTAGAAAGACAGTGGCGTCCAACAAATTAGGTGAATCCTGTCTAGCATGGAAAAACAGTTTAATACTATATAAAAAAGCACTTTGTGCTGCTAGAACCACATATTATTCATCATTAATTGAGGAAAATAAAAACAACCCCAGGTTTCTTTTCAGCTCTGTAGCCAGGCTGACTAAGAGTCATAGTTGTGTTGAGCCTAGTGTCCCTTTAAATCTCAGCAGCAACGACTTTATGAATTTCTTTACCAATAAAATCATAACCATTAGAGAAAAGATTTATCAGAATCTGTCAACAAAAGTCATAAACCGATCTGCAGATCCAACAGCCTTAGATCTGCTGGTTAGACCTATGTCTTACTTAAACTGTTTTTCCCCATAGATCACACTGAGTTAACTTCAATAATTAACTCTGCTAAATCAGCTACTTGTATCTTAGACCCAATCCCAACTAGATCACTCAAAGAAATTCTTCCATTAATCAGCACGTCCATATTAAATCAAATCAACCAATCGCTGGTTACAGGCCACGTACCACAGGCTTTTAAAGTTGCTGTGGTCAAACCTTTATTGAAAAAACCTACTCTTGACCCCTAGAGAACTTGCAAATTATAGGCCTATATCCAATCTGCCCTTTATTTCTAAAGTTCTTGAAAAAACCGTAGCTAAACAATTATGTGACCACTTGCGTAGAAATGACCTGTATGAAGATTTCCAGTCAGGATTCAGATACATCATAGCACAGAAACAGCTCTGATTAGAGTCACTAATGATTTTCTCACAGCTTCAGACAATGGTCTAGTTTCTGTACTTATCCTGTTAGATCTTAGTGCAGCATTTGATACGATAGATCACAAGATTCTATTGCAGAGACTGGAACATAGCATTGGGATTAAAGGAAAAGCACTGGGATGGTTTAAGTCTTATCGGTTGAACAGATTCCAATTTGTTCATGTTCATGATCAATCTTCCACAGGGTTCTGTGCTTGGTCCAATACTTTTCAGTCTTTACATGTCTCCCCTTGGTAATATTATTAGAAAACATTCTATAAATTTCCACTGCTATGCAGATGATACTCAGTTATATTTGTCCATGAAACCAGAGGAAACAAACCAATTAGTCAAACTTCAAACTTGTTTAAATGATATCAAATCCTGGATGTCCCATAACTTTCTACAACTGAATTCAGATAAAACTGAGGTTATTATAATTGGTGCTAAAAACCAGAGAGACTCTTTACTGAATCAGATTGTTACTCTGGATGACATAACGTTAGCTTCAAGTTCTACTGTGAGGAACCTTGGTGTCATTGTTGACCAAGATCTGTCCTTTACACCATATATTAAAGAAATCTCTAGAACTGCCTACTTCCACCTGAGGAATATTGCTAAAATTAGGAGCATCCTCTCACAGAGTGATGCTGAAAAATTAATCCATGCATTTGTTACCTCTAGGCTTAACTACTGTAACTTGATACTCATAGTTTGTCCCAATAACTCTTTGAAAATCCTCCAATTAATTCAAAATGCTGCAGCCAGAGTCTGACTGGACTTAGGAAGAGAGATCATTCTCCAACATTAGCTTCTCTGCATTGGCTCCCTGTCAAAACTAGGATAGAATTCAAAATTCTTCTCCTCACCTACAAAGCTCTTCATAATAAAGCTCCATCTTATCTTAAAGACCTCATCGCTCCTTATGCTCCCAACAGAACGCTTCGTTCTCAGAGCGCTGGTCTGCTTGTGGTTCCTAGAGTTTCTAAATGTAGAACAGGAGGCAGAGCCTTTAGCTACCAAGCTCCTCTCCTATGGAACCAGCTTCCAGTCCAGGTTGGAGAAGCAGACACCCTCTCTAGTTTTAAAACTAGGCTTAAAACCTTTCTTTTTGACAAAGCGTATAGTTAGAGATGGTTCTGGTCACCCTGAACCATCTCTTAGTTAAGCTGCTATAGACTTAGATGCTGGGGGACGTCCTTTATTGACTGAGCTCTTTTTTCTCTTTTTCTTCCATCCACTAACATGCCTCCATTTCCACATGTGACTAACTTTGTCCCTTTTCTCTCCTAGTTGTGCTTCTCCCCTTCTGTCTCTCTCTATCCTCATCTACAGGTATCATCAGACTCAGAGTCGTGTGTCTCCAGTGTTCAGTTGCTGGTCCAACCATCCTGCCTGTGTTCTGTTGCTGCTTGTTTTGTTGCTGTGGTTGTGTTCTTTTCTCTCTTCTCTATCCCCTCACCCCAACCGGTCAAGGCAGATGGCCGCCCACACTGAGCCTGGGTCTGCTGGAGGTTTCTTCCTCGTTAGAGAGGGAGTTTTTCCTCTCCGCTGTCGCTATTTAACTGTACAATTTATCGATTGGCTACAATTAAAAGCTTGCTCTATGTGGGAATTGTTGGGTTTAGTTGTGTAAGGTCTTAAAACCTTACTTGTAAAGTGCCCTGAGATAACTGATGTTGTGAATTGGCGCTATATAAATAAAGTTGAATTGAATTGAATACAGTGGAGACGTTGGTAGAAGTCAAGCTATGACACATCTCTTTGGGAAAGCGGCCTCGGTGCCTGTGATCGGTGTTAGGATGTTTTGAGCTCTGTCCCTCTCAGGGTGCTGATGGTTAAGGAAGTACAACAAATTGTGTATTTGTGGTCTCCATCACTCCCCACTGATAAGCACTTGAACTGGATTAATTCAACCGTGTCTTCAATGTTTATCATAAAAAGTGAAGGCCCTTGTCAAAATGTATGCTTGTTTATGTAATTGAACAGCCTTTGGACTGCATGTACTCACTTGGACTGGACCATCTGCCATCTCATTATTTAGCAGGACATTTGTCTAATCTTCAGAGGGCTGATGTGGTAACAAACAGGGGCTATAACAGCAGTATAGGGTCGTCCTCGTGACAGGGTCATCAGTCCTGAGAACTCTTCTAATCCTTTTCGTTTATCCCTACTGATACTATTGCATGACTACATAAAGTGGCTCAGCAACTCCTGCTGTTACACAGCACACTGGAAAGGCACAAAGACCTTGTGCACAAGATCTGCTTGCAGTGCATATTCATGGCCATTAAATCAATTTAAAAAATGCAGAAAAGGCATTTAGGATGCACGAGGATTTACTGTGTGACAAATGGGATTACTAATTGATAAGCAGAACTCAGGCCCATTACAACTTGTGTTTTATATAGAGATGTTACACTGTGTAGTCACCACTACTACATTCTTCTCCTTGCATTCTCACCCCCCACCCGTGTGGACTGACTTGCTTTTTTTACTGTAGACTGTACAACCATTCTGTCTGACCTTTCTTTTCTTTTCTCATGAAACTACCAGGTCAATGTCCAGTTACTGACTCAGTATTCTTTTAATATCTTGTCTCTATGACCTAGAGTAGAAACAAAAGGTTTTGCATGTTACACCTCTGACTGTGAAGGTTGTGGTGGTGGTGAAGATAGTGTTTTTTCAGGATAGTGTTCCATGTGGTTTTGATCCGATACATCGTAGATGGATCTTTTGCTGATACTGTTACCTGTTTATTGCTTTACCATAAATGTATTACAAAGTTTGATATCCAAATGACCAAATTACCATATTGTGTAAATATTAGCCACCTAAACCATGACCCAGAGTGGAGCCAGGACGCAGTCTTACAGCATCTCTGCAGATTCTCTACAGCCGCCACCACCTTGTAGCTGTAACACTCCCATTGAGACTGTGTCTGTCCTCTGAAACAGAGAAAAATCCCAGCACTCTATAAAATATTCCTGAAAGAAATTGCAAATTGTGAATACTAAGGCCTAAAAATGACAACTAAAAGGTTGACAGAACAAATGTCAGAGACGAAAAAATCCATGAAGTTCATGTCAGAGGAAATTGGTAAAGTTGTGAAACAACAAGCTGTCCTCATGAGCTTTATGGAAGAGATATGGGTCTAGAGAGAAGGTAATGCTGAAAGACAAAAACATTCAACAGCCGAAACCAAGGATCAACAAACCAAAGATGTCATCATCACTGGACAAAACATTGCAGCTATGCAAGAGTGGTAGCAGCAGTCAATGAAGAATTTTACTTCAACGGCAGATGTTACAATTTTTGACAAGCAACATATCTCTACCAGCTATACACTCCCTAGCAAGGAGAGTAAAAGGAAGTCAGCTATCAATGTGCAGTTAAACAGACGTAAAACCTAGAGGGCACAGGTGCCGCTAAAAATAAACACAGTGTATAACTAACAAGTCTGTGGAGATTCATCTCTGTGAAGTTGAGTCATGGCACCTGGGAAAAGAAAGAAGAAGTAGTCTAGTTGCCATGACTCAACATTCCGACATCTAACTAAGAAGAACGGACAGATGCAAAATACAAGCAACGTGGGCAAGGAATGGGAAAGTCTACATACAGTAAGGTCAAACGGATCAGAACAAAGCACAAGAATAATATTAAAAAATGGATCGTTATAAATGTTGTGAGGCCAGCCGTATGTTGGATTGTAAATAAAATTACAAAGGAAATGAAGAACAGCAAAAATATAAGTGCTAAGAAAGAGGACATATTGTTATATGTTTGAGTAATTCAGCTGATGGGGATTCAATATAATGATACAGAGTACAAGACGTATGAGACGGAAAATGATAATGATCTTGAAATCCACTACAACTATCCTGACAAATACTGTGAATATTATACATATAAAAAATTTAATAGTGGTGTAAGTACGAGAAAGGCTCTGTCAATAATACATTTTAACAACAGAAGTATAAAAACTACAAACAAATACAGAATTTCCCAATTCTTTTAAAATATTCTGTTAGTTGTAGTCTCTTGGATTTGATGGATATACTCTATATCCACTAGTAGAACCAATCAAAAAGGTGGAGGAGTTGCATTATACATTGACAGAATTATAAAAGTATAAAAAAAAAATAGACAAATATATATATATATATTATATTTTGGAATGTGTAACTACTGAAATTGAAGTAAAACTTCAGTTGTGTGTACATGTCCACATAATTTTAATGAAAATGTAACGGATCTTTTAAACAACAGAAATGAAAGAAATTTGATGAATCAATCAAAAGCAGTATAGCAGGAGTATTATCATATTATTTATAAACTCTTATTGAAAAAGCAAAACATCAAGCCTAGTAAGTGCTGTGCTAAACTGCCGGATGAAATAAATCTGTTGGAAAATATCACCAGTGCAAATGATAAAACAATAAACAGTGGGGTTTTTAAAGATTTGGGAAAAAAAAACTGAATAAATTGGAGAGATTTGAGATTATGGGACTTGTTTACACATGACTAGAGAGTTATCTCACCAACCGATGTCAATATAGTCAGTTCAATAATGCCAAATCTAAAACGGGTTCGGTGTTAGACTCTAAATTATTTATTTTGGAAATGAAAGTAGTGTCAGATCTCTTAAGACATCTACAGACTGATTTGTCAGGACTCACTGAGGTCCAAAATGTTCTGCAACTTTTTCAACTCTATAGATATCACTAATAACAACACAGCAACACAAAGCCACGTACATAGCCTGCCTGGTCCCACACTGCAGCATAGTGTAGCAGCATTTTTCTATAGCTTTCCGATTATACCACAATTTTGATTGTGCAAAATTGTTTATTTTTAGAAATTATTATTATATTACAATATATTCATATTGTGTTATTAATGTTAATGATTACAGTTGTGGCAGAACAATGGCAAAAATATATCTTTACTCCACCAGCGAAATGTGTCTGTCTTTAGGTGTTGCCATGCACATTGTTAGAAAGTAGACACGCATCTCTAATTAAGTGGAAAAAATCATGTAAGAGTGAGACGGCCGAGCTGTCACCTGCTCTACCAGACCCAGTGCATGACAATGGGAAAGCTAAGCAAAACAAAGCATAGCAGCTCTGCCACCGGTGTGTGTGTGTGTGTGTGTGTGTGTGTGTGAGAATGGGGGAATGAGACGCAGTGTCAAAAGCGCTTCGAGTACCAATAGGTAGAAAAGTTATACAAGTGCAGAACATTTACCATTTAATTGTCTGAATCTTTATTTTATGCTGGTATACATTTAACTTACATGTTTAATAATTCAAACATGTTTGATTATTGAGAGAATCAGTAACCTAGCCTGGTGAGGATAAGAATAGGTTATTCAAGAAGTAATCTCTGATTTATGTGCTACATTGTTGGAGGACTCCTAATTAAACTTTCCTATGCCACAAGTCACCTGATTTACAGTACGTACAGCACAGCATGAAAATGCTTGTGCCAAATGTCATTCTCATACAGAGGTCGTTCTCCCAGGTGTTCAGGTGATTCTGAGTCTGTCAGGATTTCCCTGTGTTCACTCACCTCTTCCACAGGACAAGACTGCACAGTGTTTTGAACAGAAACACTTCTCTCCCACTTTTCCGTCATGTGATTGACTTCTTGTAGCTTTTGCTCACAACTTTTCTGTGTGTCCAGCAGTGTCACTTCATAGAACTCCTGGATATCTGTAGAAAAACAAATGGTATATTTTTATTATACACACACCACCACCACACACACACACACACACACACACACACACACACACACACATATATATATATAAAAACACACACTGTACTGCACAAATATTTTAGGCAGGTGTGATAAAATGCTGTCAAGAAAGACACCTTTTAGAAATATAAATAATGATTTATTATTTTTGTCAATTTACAAAATGCAAAGTGAGCGAACAAAAACAATGTCAATCAAATCAATATTTGGTATCACTACGTCAGTGCTGTCAGTACTGGAAGTGATGCTTGGCCCCACAGAGCCCTGATCTCAGCATCATGTGAGTCTGGGATGATGCAGAGACAGAAGGATGTAGAAACCCTACATCCACAGAAGATCTGTGGTTAGTTCTCTAGATGTTTGAACAACCTACAGCCCAGTTCCTTCAAACGCTGTGAACCTGGAAGATCTGCTGCTGTTTGAAGGCAAAGGGTGGACACAGCAAACACTGATGTGGTTTAGATTCTCTGTTGTTCATTCGCTGCATTTAGTTCATTTATGAAAATAAATGTTTAACACTTCCATTTCTGAAAGCTTTCTGTGTTAACAGAATGTTTCACACCTGCATAAAACTTTTGAACAGGACTGTACAGTCTCATACTAACCCCAACCCCCCAGGGCGTTGTCAAATTCAAGGCATCGCTCCAATCACTCATTGAACAACATAAATGGATCATGTTCTTGTGTCACATGTAAACTGTCTTGTTTGATTAGGATTATTTTTGTAAAGTGATATTGTGACGGCTGACTCCTTTGGAGTCATCAGGTTGAGTAGGTTAAGAGGTTGTAGGAAAACCGAAAAAAACAGATTCTGTGGGATATTTTGTTGTTCTTTGTTCCATATGCCCATACTGAACTGTGTGAAAGTGCTTTGGTCCATTCAACACCATTTGCATAAAATATGTTGCAGAAAGATTGAAAACTTGAAATAAAAGTGGAAAGTTCCTTAAGTTCTCTTAAATCCAAAATGAGATTTCTTGATTTCTTGTTTTTTATAAATTTCTTATACAGTGGTAGCAGTTCAAAATTACCCTGTTCAGCGGAGGCGTCACTGACTAAGTATTTTACTTCCTGCTGCGGGCAAACACACTCAGGAGAAAACCTGAAAAAACCATACGAGTGAAATACTTTAACATACACAAGCGAAACATTTTCCTCTCACACATAGAAGTGAAAATGCTCTTAATTTCAGTTGTATGTGGGGGTTTTCAGTGAAAATGGAAAGTGATGGAAAAAACCCTGCAGATTTCAAAATAAAAGCCAACAACAGCTAGTCATAGCCATCGGCGTAAAATGGTCAAACTTGCTCCAAGACAAATTTGGCTGCCTTGAGCTGTGATACAGTAGGCTGTTGATTGATCCTGGCCTCTTTGCATGCAGTTGCGTACCAGTTACAAGGCATGTAATGTAATATCTGGCGACTGCAGTCAGTCTGCGTCTGTCAGACTGTTCAATATGTGCATGAGGGCAGTATTTTGTGAGATCTGGAACCTGCTGAGCAAGGAATCGGATTACATACTGAATCTGCTGACTGAATGAGACAATGAGCATAACACAAGCAACCACACAGATGATCCAAATAGAAGACTGAAGCAAGGAAACATGTGAGCTCACAGTCAGTCCAGATCACTTGTATGTTGTTCAGATTTTGCATGTAATGTTTTAACATGAAATGTTAACACTCACAGCTGTTTTCACCACAGCTGTGCAATACTGGACCACGTTGTTATCCTCACCAAAGTGCGTGAGTGGTCTTTGTGCGTCATGTGGCTCTTGAGGCTTTCGACCAGGTCACTTGTGGCATTCTGTGCAGGGTGCTCGGGGGTATGAGGGCTAGAGACCTTTGTTAAGGGCCTGGTCTTCATTGCTACCAGTAAGTCCGAACCGTTTTCAGTGCATGTTTGACGTCAGCGGGCCTGCTCTTTGTCACTAGATCTGTTCATTTTTTATGGACAAGATTTCTACACAGTCTAGCTTGAGAACTATAACACTTACTAACTGCTTTATGCATTTGATGATGCTGTTTAGCATGCAGTGGGGCAGTTGTGTTGTTGGTTGCTGACCGGCCTGCTCTCTCCTGGTTGGGGGAGAGTTCCTGCCTTAAGTGTAGAAGCTCAAGTATATTGCAAGCTTGCTCATGATTTCAAAGCGTGAGATCAACAGCAGTAATGGGGTCAGTGTAGCCCCCAGACAAGCAGCCAAGACGGATGGATATTCCCAACAGCACAGAAAAGTCGGCATGTTAACAATGGCCACACAAGCACTACACCAGACTATGAAGCAATGGAAGAAGGTAGCCCGGTCCGATGAATTATGGGCTGCACGTGCATCGCTTACGTGGGGAACAATACAGGAAGAAGGCAAGAGTGACAGCTTTGAGCTAAATTCTATGGTCAGGGTTGTTTTTACAGCAGAAGGGGAAACACTATAATAAGAGAGTGGTCATAATTTTATCCATGATTGATTTAAAAAGATTTGGTAAATAATATCAAGGGTGGAGTAGTGGATGACTCCAAAAGATTGCAGTAAAATAATCTATGAAGTACTTAGTACAGTATAGGAATGGTTTTCTTCAGTAAGAAGGAACAGGTTTTATACAAAGCCAGAGTTTTGAAAAAAGATCAAATTGTTTATCAGACATTTTATATGTGAATAATTTATTCCAAATGTATACAGTAAATATTATATTATCATAACTGACTTGTGTTTGCAGTACATTCCCATTTGGGAATAGCTCTAATATCATTACCATTGTATGCTACAGTGACTTTGCAGTTGTCATCTCCAGAAGTTATTGTTGGCTGTGTCTGAGGGGAACGAGCTGGATACAGATGGTGTGAGGGCAGTTTCAGTTGTCCCTCAGTGGGTCCCCAGCTACAGGGATTGTCTGTCTATCCGGCTCAGCCTTCGAGGGCGTCGCTCTACAGGGCCGCCTGTGTCTCTATGAAGCTTCATTTATTTCCATGAGATTCTCAAGATAAAATCCAACAATCAAGCGAAGTTTACTTGCTTAAATTCATGATTGCAGTTTAGTTATGACATTTTGGAAAACTGGAAAAGCTTAAAACATTAATTAAATCATGACTTATAGCAACAAACCACACCATCCAACAGACGTGTGGAGATAAATACAGCTTATGACAGCAGATGTGATTCAGTGTGTGTGTGTGTACAGAGTTTGAGGGGACGCCTGCCATCTTTCACTGCTGACATATTGTACAGTCTGATATTGCTGTCACATAAAAAGAGCAAGAACAGTTATGCTGAGGCAAGTCTTTTATAGACACTGCGTAGCAAACAAAATATAATTGGTAGACACCAACGCTGTCTTTCAGATTAAAATTTGAAAACCAGTGGGGATCTAACTCAGTTTGAATACAGAGCAATTAAACATATTTAATAATTATTATCCATTGATTATTAATAATAATTATTAACACAATACATAAATACATCTGAATTGAATAATCAGTGCCTCCTTTCAGATGGTGTAATGCCAATTATTATAACTAGTGCTCTTTGTGTTCCTGACCATCCAATCAAACATTTGTAATTGGTTTAACTGTATGTTAAAGTTGTTGATGTCAGGGCGGCAGTGGCTCAGAGGTAGAGCTGTTGCCCACCAATCATAGGATCGGTGGTGCGATTCCTGGCTTCCCCAGCCATGTGCCGAAGTGTCCTTGGGCAAGACACTAAACCCCAAGTTGCCCCCGGTGTGTCAGCCTAAACTGTATAGCAGCTCTGCCACTGGTGTGTGAATGTGTGAGCGAATGGGTGAATGAGACGCAGTGTCAAAGCGCTTTGAGGACCAACAGGTAGAAAAGCTTTACAAGTGCAGACCAGTTACCATTTCAAGGTAATTCTCTAAATGGATAGTTAACCAGATCAATGGACTCAGCATCTGTTGATGAATCATCACAATATTTACTACAAAGTATCTGTAGTGTTATTTGGGTAAGAGGTGGTCAGTCCATCATAGGGCCACACATAGACAATCACGCTTGCTCTCACACCTACAATTTAAAGTCACAAATCAACCTGACTGGAGTATCTGAAAAGCACCCACACAGGCATGGAGAGAATATCCAAACTCCCCGTGAAGCACCTCTGAATCAAACCCAGGTCATTCTTGCTGAGGGAAAACACCACCATGCTGCAAAGATTCCACCCTTAGTAATTCAAAGGACAACCAGCTATTGTGACTGAAAATTTATGCAAATCCACAAATGTGCTTAAAAGTTTGGTGTGTAAAAAGGTAGAAAGATCTGTGACTGCTACAAATTCAGTTGCTGTTGGTTGCCATTTGGTTACAATAGGAGAATAGAGTTGAACATCAACAGTTGTTAATAAAATTAGGTCTGTCAGTAAACACTAAATTTTACAAATATGGAAGTAAACAGTACTCACAGTGTAGTGAGAGCTCCTTGCTCTGTTATGCTCTATTCATGTTGCTGTGCTGCTATCCTTTGAAACAGTGAGCTTTGAGAGGACCACATGCCAGATGGCAAACTAACAGCAAGCCTAATCCTCAGACACAGAAGGCTGCCTGTTTCCTTCACAGCAGACCGTGACCTTACACTACATAGCAGATTTCCAATTCTGCTCTCTATTGGGTAAATGCTGAGTGCTGTGAATTTTGCACATTTGCCTCACTAAATGACAGTTCAAGCCGTTTTATTACAAATACGCATAATATGCATACTGAAAATTGATACACAATGAGTAAATTGTTGTTGTGTCCTTTTCTCTCTTCTCTATCCCTTCACTCCAACCGGTCAAGGCAGATGTTCTCCCACACTGATCCTGGGTCTGCTGGAGGTTTCTTCCTCTATAGAGTTTTTCCACTGTTGCTATTAAAATGTACAATTTATTGATTGGCTTCAATTAAAAGCTGCTCTATGTGGGATTTGTTGGGTCTAGTTGTGTAAGGTTTTAAACCTTATTGTAAAGGGCCTTGAGATAACTGATGTTATGAAATGGCGCTAGAGAAATAAAGGTGAATTGAATAAAGAGTGTATTACAGCCCCCCTCCTCCTGTGCTTAAAAGAAGGTGAGAATATTCCATCATAGCCACCCCTATATCTAACACTAATCCAATTCAAGACGATGAGAGCACCGACCCCTGACACACAGTGAGTGAGGTATCAGTCCATTCACTCCTGCTCCTTCCAGCTTCTCCCTCAGAAGTGCAGGCCAAATGGTGTTGAAGGCACTGGAGACGTCATGGTCTCCATCAGGTGGGAGGTCAGGGCAACTGGTCTATAGCGGTTTGGCTCCTTAGTGTGTGGAACCAGAACCACATTGGACGTCTCCAGACTCAGGCTCAGGTTAAACATGCACCACCTCACAGAGCTGGTCAGCACAGTTCCTGAACATGACTGATGCCCTCTGGACCTGCAGCTTTCCAGAACTTTAGCCGCCTCAGTTCTCTTCTCACCTGGTCTGAAGTCAGGGGGCTGTTGGTGGGGGGCAATGATGGGTTAGGTGTGGCGGAGGATGGTGCGAGTGAGTGGGCGTGGGGTAGCTGCTGGGCTGGAGATGTGTGAAGTCTGTTGAAGAACGGGTTTAACTCGTTGGCCAGGTTCTGATCCTCACCAGCTGCCCCTGCTCCCCTGCTCTGTCCGTGGCCAGAGATGGTCTTCAGGCCTCTCCACACTCTCTGACATTATTCTGCTGCTCCTCCAGCTTCTTCTTGTAGCTGTTCTTGGCCTGTCTGATCTTGAGTTCACGCTGAACTCTCCTCTTCTCCTTCAGCAGGCCTTTAGTTCAGGGGTCACCAGAGCTTGTTGTTAGAGAAGCACCGCAGGCTTCGGGTCGGTACCGTGTTCTCTACACAGAAGCTGATGTGGTCTGTGACGCAGTGGGTCAGGCTGTTGATAAATAAATATTCTTGTCCCGAGTGCTAAAATTCTATTCCACGGCAAGTCATTACCAAATAGTAACACAGACCAGTGACATCACAGACCTGGCTTTAAGAGATGGGGTTTTCTTTACCCCTTATATAAAAGCGGCAAGGATACGGGAGACGCTTAGGGTAAACAATACAATAGTTAAAGTTTTGTTCTGGCTCCAACTCAATGACGTTACATAACAGAAGAAAGAAAGAGATATTGTTTTTTGTGTGAGCACTAGAAGCAATTGTAGTAGAAAACAGGGGATAGCTTATAGTTCAGATGTAATCTATGGTGTATTAGTCGTTATTGATGAGAGTGTGTCGACATAGTAGGAATAGGTTTTCATAAGTGCAGGCAAGACAGTCAGGCTGTGAGTTACAGAGTTTCTGTGTCCAGGATTTGAACCTCTTATGTTGGCAACAACAGGATGTTCTCTCTCCCACATCTGGAAAGTTCTTGGCGAGCGGGGCTGCTCCGGGAACACGCCAGGTCGAAGTGACCTGCTGATAACTTTCCAGTAAACAGAGTCATTAGTCTAAACTATCCAGAACCGAAGACCAAAATTGGGCAACGGTCTTCTTCCAACTGACGCAAGTTGAGGGTTTAAAAACCAACACCCCAACTAGGAAAGTAGGAGAGATTCATCGCCTGCCTAGGAGATAACTTGTTCTCTGTGGTCAGGCCCGGAGCTCCCCCACGCGCCAGCGAGCTCTACCCCTGCAGGGAGGAAACAGGTGACTTCGTATATCTGCCTTTCATATGTTTTTACACCACTTATGAGAAATAAATTATTTGTATTATTTTGAATCTCAGTGCTGTGTTTGACTTAATTCTTTCAGTGGAAAATTTCTGTAACAACTACACAATGCTTTGATATTTGAACAACTTTCATCATTAGCAGGTTATTTGTTCCTGATGTAATATTAACCAGGACAATATTGCACACGATAAACTTACACTAACTGCAAACAGATTATTATACATTTTGTCATGTCAAGGTATTTTTGCTTTCAACTTTTTACTATTTTTAAGTGCCAGACTGACTAATGTCACAAAATTCTCTCCATGGTAGTGATTTCCATCAAATCTATTCACACTCTCACTCTGTCTCTTAGGCATCATCAGATCTACTAGGCATCTAGTGGACAAAACAAATAAAAAGTCACACACACTCCTCCTCCGGCAGATATTTCGTCGTAGGAAGGTGGCGACCACGCTCACTCCAGAAGCAGTTTTTACATGCGCATGTAGTGATATATCTATATATCTATATCTATATATATATATCTATATCTATATCTATATCTATATCTATATCTATATCTCTATATATCTCTATATATCTATATATCTATATATCTATATCTATATCTATATCTATATCTATATCTATATATAGATATAGATATAGATATAGATATATAGATAGATATATATATATATAACCGCTGGGCTATCCAGCGGTTAAGTCAACTGACTTGTATGCGGGAGACCCGGGTTCAAATCCGGGTGAGGGCAATACCATCATCCAGTGTGGGTCCTTAGGCAAGACCCACTTCACACATATCGCCGACCTCACACACAATGAGAGAAACCAAATCGAGAGACATGCCGGCTCAGACGTCGCCCGGCCAAACAAGGTCTGCGTCAGGCTCTGTTGGAATGCTACTACTCAAGCAACCCTAGTGAAAGAGGGTATATGAACAGAATGCGGGAAAAATGGTTACTTCGAAACCCACTGTCACCTCTGACAGCGAAACAACTAGTAGCTCAGTGTTCCAACATCCACAAACGGCAACTGCTATCACAACTAGAGATTGACGAAGTACAACACAAACACAAATGCTACGGCAAGGGGGAGCCAGAACGCCAGGTCAGAGAGGAGTTAACACCAACTCCCCTTCCAGAAATTGGGTACGAAGCCCCAAGTAAGCTGAACGAGGCAGCAACTGACCTAAGAGATAAGATAATGGCTAGACTGAACACAAGGCAACCCCGAAACCGTCTGCAGAGACCTAGTGAAGTACCTTCGGAAAGTCTCCTAGAAAATGTGAATGCAGCACTAAGAACGATACCTACACAGAGCATCACTGAAACCAATGAGCTGATATACACTTCAGCAGCCATGATCCTTGAGATGCTGGGATATAAGTCACAGGGCAATCAGACAGAGCAAGTCCCACCGTGGAAGAGAAGGTTAGAGGCCAAAATCAAGGCAACACGGAGAGAAGTGAGCCAACTGTCAGAGCTCCAGAAAGGTGCAATGAAAAAGCAAGTGCCCAAGAGGTACAGACAGATGCCCATACCTGAAGCATTGGAAACTGCCAAACAAAGGCTCCAAGCCTTGGCGAGCCGCCTCAAGAGATACACAAGGGAAATTGAAGCCAGGAGAATAAACCGGCTGTTCTCAACACGACCGGCTAGAGTGTACTCTCAGTGGCAGGGTAATAACACCAGAGCAGACCCACCAAGGCTGGAGACTGAACAATACTGGAAAGGCATATGGGAGAAGGAAGCATCACACAACAGCAATGCACAGTGGCTAGCAGACCGAAGGGCAGACCACAGCAACCTCCCAGAACAGGCCCCAGTTACCATCACAGTGGCAGACATCCAAGAAAGAGTCTCAGGTATGGCAAACTGGACAGCACCAGGGCCTGACATGATACATGGGTACTGGCTTAAGAAGCTCACTGCACTCCATGACCGCCTGGCAGCACAAATGAACCAGCTGCTAAGAGATGGGACCCACCCTGAATGGATGACTGAAGGGCGGACAGTCATGATCCTGAAAGACCCCCAGAAGGGAACAGTCCCATCCCACTACAGGCCAATAACCTGCCTCTCCACAACATGGAAGCTCCTGTCCGGCATCATAGCGGCTAAGATAAGTGGGCATATGGATCAGTACATGAGCACAGCACAGAAGGGCATTGGTAAAGACACCAGAGGAGACAAACACCAGCTACTGGCTGATAGAACAGTCGCTCGAGACTGCAAAGCCCGACAGACCAACCTGTGCACTGCCTGGATTGATTACAAGAAAGCCTACGACTCAATGCCACACACGTGGATCAGTGGATGCTTGGAGATGTATAACATCAACAGGACTCTAAGAGCGTTCGTTGCAAACTCAATGAGGCTGTGGAAAACCACCCTTGAGGCCAACGGGAAGCCAATTACACAAGTGTCCATCAAATGTGGCCTATACCAAGGAGATGCTCTGTCCCCACTGCTGTTCTGCATAGGTCTGAATCCCCTCAGCCAAATAATCAACAAGACTGGCTACGGATACCAACTCAGAAATGGGGCCACCATCAGTCACCTCCTCTACATGGATGACATCAAGCTGTACGCCAAGAGCGAGAGAGACATTGACTCACTGATCCACACAACCAGGATCTACAGCAATGACATCGGAATGTCATTTGGACTAGAGAAGTGTGGCCGGATGGTGACCAAGAGAGGGAAGGTAGTCCATACAGAAGGAGTCTCACTCCCCGAGGGCACAATAACAGACATTGAGAACAGCTACAAGTACCTTGGTATCCCACAGGCAAATGGCAACCTCGAAGAGGCTACAAGAAGCGCAGCAACAAACAAATACCTGCAACGAGTAAGGCAAGTCCTAAGGAGTCAGCTCAATGGTAGAAACAAGGTCCGGGCAATTAACAGCTATGCCCTGCCAGTCATCCGATACCCCGCAGGAATAATAAGCTGGCCAAAGGAAGAGATACAGACCACAGATGTGAAAACCCGAAAGCTCCTCACCATGCATGGAGGTTTCCACCCGAAATCCAGCACCCTGAGACTATACACTAAGCGCCATGAGGGAGGCAGAGGACTAGTAAGTGTCCATAGCACAATACAGGACGAAACCTCCAAGATCAATGAATACATTCGGAGGATGGCTCCAATGGATAAAGTGCTCAGTGAGTGTCTCTGGCAGCGAAAAGGGGAGGCAGAGGTGCTGGAGGTGCCATCATGGGAGGACAGGCCCCTACATGGGATGTACCACCGCCAGATAACTGAAGTGGCTGATATCAAGAAATCCTACCAATGGCTAGAAAGGGCTGGACTGAAAGACAGCACAGAGGCACTAATCATGGCTGCACAGGAACAGGCCTTGAGCACCAGAGCAATAGAGGCCCAGATATACCACACCGACAAGACCCCAGGTGCAGGCTGTGCAAAGAGGCCTCTGAGACAATCCAGCACATAACTGCAGGGTGTAAGATGCTGGCAGGAAAGGCATACATGGGGCTGGTATAGTGTACAGGAACATCTGTGCAGAATACGGACTGGAAGTACCAAGGTCTAGGTGGGAAACACCCCCTAAGGTGGTAGAGAACGACCGAGCCAAGATCCTGTGGGACTTCCGGATACAGACAGATAAAATGGTAATGGAGAACCAACCGGACATTGTGGTGATGGACAAACAGCAGAGACAAGCCGTTGTGGTTGACATAGCAATACCTTGCGATGCTAACATCAGAAAGAAGGAACTTGAGAAATTAGAGAAATACCAGGGGCTCAAAGAAGAACTTGAGAAGGCCTGGAAAGTCAAGGCGAAACTGGTGCCCGTGGTCATCGGAGCACTCGGGGCAGTAACCCCCAAACTGGAGGAGTGGCTAGAACAGATCCCAGGAAAGACCTCAGACATCTCAGTCCAGAAAAGTGCAGTCCTAGGAACAGCTAAGATACTGCGCAGAACCCTCAAGTTCCCAGGCCTCTGGTACAGGACCCGAGCTCGGATGGATGAGACCACCCACGGGGGGCGAGGAGGGACTTGTTTATATATATATATATGCACAAAAACAAATTAGAGGGCCATTTTGAACATCTGCTGTCCTCCGAACCAAAAACATGGTGCGCATGTATGTATATGTATATGTGTGTATATATATATATATATATATATATATATATATATATATATATATATATATATATATATATATATATATGTAGCAGTTTATATATAACAGCAGAAACAGCAGAGACAAGTCGTTGTGGTTGACATAGCAATACCTTGCGATGCTAACATCAGAAAGAAGGAACTCGAGAAATTAGAGAAATACCAGGGGCTCAAAGAAGAACTTGAGAAGGCCTGGAAAGTCAAGGCGAAAGTGGTGCCCGTGGTCATCGGAGCACTCGGGGCAGTAACCCCCAAACTGGAGGAGTGGCTAGAACAAATCCCAGGAAAGACCTCAGACATCTCAGTCCTAGGAACAGCTAAGATACTGCGCAGAACCCTCAAGCTCCCAGGCCTCTGGTAGAGGACCCGAGCTCGGATGGATGAGACAGCCCACGGGGGGCAAAGAGGGAATTTAAAATATATATATATATATATATATATATATATATATAAAAATAATAAAAATATGGAGGACAACATTTATGAAAACGGAATTCTACCATAGCTGCAGAAGCAAAGCCAGGAATCAGAGTCTTGTCCATGTTCAAAACATCATCACTTCCCTGACTATTTGCATTTACAGTAACATCAGTTATCAGTTTTACAGATGGTGTGCCAGTAACACTGTATGCACATAGTAACGTCAGAGCCTTAGATACAGCGAGACATACTTCCAATTCCACAGACGCAATGAAAACCACTACAGTAGAGTCCAGAGTCCATGTGTATGCTGCCTAGGTGTGAATGAGCTTTCAACACATACACATTTATGTCTTGGTCTTCAGTGGAGGTTGTGATGTCAAACTCACCCATTAACACAGTATCTACAGGCAGCATAGCACAGTACAAAGTTTCTCCCACACTGATCCTGGGTCTGCCGGAGGTTTCTTCCTCTATAGAAGGAGTTTTTCTACTGTTGCTATTCAAATGTACAATTTATCGATTGGTTACAATTAAAAGCTGCTCTATGTGGGATTAGTTGGGTTTAGTTGTGTAAGGTCTTAAAACCTTACTTGTAAAGTAAAGCCTTGAGATAACTGATGTTGTGAATTGAATATATAAATAAAGTTGAAATGAATTAATGACAGTCTGAACAATGAAACAGAGGACAGTTGAAAGTTCCACTGCCATCGTCTGGACGTATCGCGCTAAATACAGTTCATAGGACACGGTCATGCTTCTAGCAGCACAGGTAATAGATGGATAAATATGTGAAAATCTGACCTAGATCCTGGAGAAAATTCCAACTCTGATGAAGGACCTAGCACAAGTAGTGGTCTGAAGAAAACAAACAAGGACAAAATGAAAGTTCTCTTATTTTAAATGATGAAAATTACAAAAGGAAATCTGACTAAAAACCCAGTATCCTAAATCCTGTCCAGAGCTTGTTAATGAGCATGTGTCATAGTAGGGCAAAGCCTTGTGCAACGAGTGTAAACTGAGCGGCACCTAGAGGTCATAACGAAACACACAAAGATGATGAGCGTGACATCTAGAGGGGACACTAATAAGTGCTAGGACGGTGTGAAGATCTCTAAAGGGTTTGTATGTACAATCATGCAGCATAGGTTCATTAATTTAACATAAAAACGAAGTACGCCTTTCACACAGTGGTGAGATCAGTAAATAGAGAACATGCTTAAATTGTTAATTATATGAATATTCCTCTTAACTTCACGTCAGTTTGTGGTTCGAATGCCACGACCATGCAAATGCGCTCTACCAGGTTTCATTAGTCTTGTTATCCACACTATTTATAACTATGTTTCTTTGTCATTGTGTATCTCCTTCTCTGTGGTAACAGCTAGAAACATAGTAAGACATCACTCTAACACTAATTAATTCTTCTATAATAACACGAATGAGCAACCTTTGGTTTATCACCTAAACCATGACAACCCAGAGTGGAGCCAGGACGCAGAGTCACAAGCCTCTCTGCAGATTCTCTACAGCCGCCACCCGTTCGTAGCTGTAACACTCCCATTGAGACTGTGTCTGCTCCCAAACCACCTAAATTATATAAATCACAAATAAATGAAAGGGGAGTGATTCACCGGAATCTAATAAACATCAACACAGCTCCTCTTACAGAACAAGTAACAAGAAGAAGTAACAATAAAAGGATTGAATGTGCTCTATTAAATATCAGATTAATAAATCTCTGGTAATAAATGACTTGATCAGTGACCATCACATAGATTTATTTAGTCTCACTGAAACCTGGCTGCAGCAGGATGAGTACGTTCGTCTGAATGAGTCGACTCCAACCAGTCACATCAACCATCATATTCCTAGAAGTTCAGGTAGAGGTGGAGGAGTAGCAGCAATATATAACTCAGATTTATTAATTACTCCTAGGCCTAAACTTAGCTCTAATTCTTTTGAGAGCCTCACTCTGAGCCTTTCTCACTCAGACTGTAAAACCCAGAAACCAGTTGTGTTCTGTGTCGTCTACCGTCCTCCTGGTCCATATTCAGAGATCTTAACTGAATTCTCAAAGTTTTTATCTAACTTAGTTCTCAGCACAGATAAAGTGATTGTAGTGGGCGACTTTAACATTCATGTAGATGTTGACAGTAACTGTCTCAACATTGCATTTAATTCACTACTGGATTCTGTTGGTTTAAGTCAGCGTGTGAATGAACCCACTCACTGTCTTAATCATACTCTTGATCTTGTCCTGACTTATGGGTTGAGATTGATCATTTAAAAGTTCTGCCTCAAAACCCTCTGTTATCTGACCATTTCTTAATAACGTTTGAATTTACCATAACAGACCTGACAACAGTTGGAAATAAGTTCTATTACAGCAGATGTTTATCTGATGATGCTGTTAGATTTAAGGAGATGATTCCATCATCTTTTGTTTCATTCCCTTGTAGCTACACAGAGGAGAGCAGTCATCTGAATCATGAGCAGGTAGATTGTCTTGTTGATGATGCTACAATTTTAGACACTGTTGCTGAAGAAGAAGCCAGTGAATCAGAGGAGGTTGGCTTCATGTTATAACTCAGATCCGCAGCCTTAAGCAGAGGACTCGAAAACTAGAAAGACAGTGGCGTCCAACAAATTAGGTGAATCCTGTCTAGCATGGAAAGACAGTTTAATACTATATAAAAAGCACTTTGTGCTGCTAGAACCACAGACTATTCATCATTAATTGAGGAAAATAAAAACAACCCCAGGTTTCTGTTCAGCTCTGTAGTCAGGCTGACTAAGAGTCATAGCTGTGTTGAGCCTAGTGTCCCTTTAAATCTCAGCAGCAACGACTTTATGAATTTCTTTACCAATAAAATCATAACCATTAGAGAAAAGATTTATCAGAATCTGTCAACAAAAGTCATAAACCGATCTGCAGATCAAACAGCCTTAGATCTGCTGGTTAGACCTATGTCTTACTTAAACTGTTTTTCCCCCATAGATCACACTGAGTTAACTTCAATAATCAACTCTGAGTGATCTAGTTGGGATTGAGTCTAAGAGACAAGTAGCTGATTTAGCAAAGAAATTCTTCCATGAATCAGCACGTCCATATTAAATCAAACCAACCAATCGCTGGTTACAGGCTACGTACCACAGGCTTTAAGGTTGCTGTGGTCAAACCTTTATTGAAAAAACCTACTTATGACCCTAGAGAACTAGAAACTATAGGCCAACATCTAATCTGCCCTTTATTTCTAAAGTCTGATTAGAGTCACTAATGATCTTCTCACAGCTTCAGACAATGGTCTAGTTTCTCTACTTATCCTGTTAGATCTTAGTTCAGCATTTGATACGATAGATCACAAGATTCTATTGCAGGGACTGGAACATAGCGTTGGGATGGTTTAAGTCTTATCAGTTGAACAGATTCCAATTTGTTCATGTTCATGATCAATCTTCCACAGGGTTTTGTGCTTGGTCCAATACTTTTCAGTCTTTACATGTCTCCCCTTGGTAATATTATTAGAAAACATTCTATAAATTTCCACTGCTATGCAGTATATTTGTCCATAAAAAACCAGAGGAAACAAACCAATTAGTCAAACTTCAAACTTGTTTAAATGATATCAAATCCTGGATGTCCCATAACTTTCTACAACTGAATTCAGATCAAACTGAGGTTATTATAATTGGTGCTAAAAACCACAGAGACTCATTACTGAATCAGATTGTTTCTCTGGATGACATAACGTTAGCTTCAAGTTCTACTGTAGGAACCTTGGTGTCATGTTGACCAAGATCTGTCCTTTACACCATATATTAAAGAAATCTCTAGAACTGCCTACTTCCACCTTAGGAATATTGCTAAAATTAGGAGCATCCTCTCACAGAGTGATGCTGAAAAGTGAATCCATGCATTTGTTACCTCTAGGCTGGACGACTGTAACTCCCTACTCATAGGACGACCCAATAACTCTTCAAAAAGCCTCCAGTTAATTCAAAATGATGCAGCCAGAGTCTGACTGGACTTAGAAAGAGAGATCATATTTCTCCTAAATTCTTCTTCTCAGTTACAAAGCTCTTCATAATAAAGCTCCATCTTATCTCAAAGGCCTCATGGCTCCTTATGCTCCCTTCAGAACGCTTGGTTCTCAGAGCTGGTCTACTTGTGGTTCCTAGAGTTTCTACCTGTAGAACGGGAGGCAGAGCCTTTAGCTCCAAGCTCCTCTATGTGGAACCAGCTTCCAGTTCAGGTTCTAGCAGCAGACGTCCTCTCTAGTTTAAAACCTTCCTTTTTGACAAAGCATATAGTTAGAGATGGTTTCTCTGAACCATCTCTTAGTTAAGCTGCTATAGACTTAGATGCTGGGGGACCTCCTTCATTCACAGAGCTCCTCTACTTTTCGGTTTCTGCTATCCACTAACAAGGTAGATGTTCTCCCACACTGAGCCTGGGTCTGCTGGAGGTTTCTTCCTCTATAGAGGGAGGTTTTTTCTCCACTGTTGCTATTAAAATGTACAATTTATTGATTGGCTACAATTAAATAAATTAAATGTGGGAATTGTTGGGTCTAGCTGTGTAAGGTCTTAAACCTTACTTGTAAAGTGTTTTGAGAGAACAGCTGTTGTGAATTGGCGCTATATAAATAAAGTTGAATTGAATTGAATAGAAGAATCAAACACTGCAGGATGATGAATCATCTGTTTAATACATGCAGCATGGCAGCATGGAGAGAAGACCTTACCTTGTGTTTTTTAAGGGTTTCGGGGTTTGCACAAAATTTCCTTATATATCATGCAACAAGAGATCTCCCCCTCACAAGACCTTCAGAGAGGAAACCAAACCATCAGTCTGGTATCTGTGGGTTATCCAATTGGGCTAAAGGTGATAAAAGGTAAACCCTGTTTGTTGTTCCGTATATCTTACCCAACATGTGCTTTGACAGCATACTGCCCGACAGGTTCACAAACTGGGCTGCTGCCCGCATTTTCAGTCGTCACTATACTTCAGGGGAACAGCTGATGCAAAGTTCATAGCAGCGTTGCTTGACTGAGAGGAGCTGTTGGACTTGAATGACTATACTGGTAAGTTGAATATTGGAGTACGCCATCTTTTTTATCTCAATTCAGATCTTTCCTTGAGCACAGTATGTGTCCTATGTCGATTTTGTCATAGTCAAGGGAACTCTACAAAGCCAGTGAGTGGTCAAAGGTGAAAATCTAGTTTTGGCTCTAAAAGCAAGTCTGGTTTGTCTTGAGCAGTTTTTGGGTGGAGCTCTGTGACAACAGACCACACAACACAAACAACAGTAACTCACTGGTTACAGACTGCTTGCATCCGTCTCACTCCTGCCTAGTATCTTAGCTTCAACTTCAAGCAGACCAGCAATATTTGCTGTATATCTTTAATCCCTAGTAACATAACATGGCAATAAATACTTCCATGACACAGATCTATGCAGATGACATTAGAATATGTGAAAGACAACAGAAACCATAAACACACGGTGCATACAGGACAATTACAGCTGAACTGTTTTCTGTGCAGTCGGACATATTCATATGTTTATGTACATTCTCGCCTTGGCTGCAGCAGTCGTCTACTGCTGATGGGCCAAGCCATCAATTGCCAAACCTTTATAAAAAACCTTCCTGATTCAAATCTCTAACAGTCAGAATAAGGCAATCCAGTAATGGCATTACAGACAAAAGAACAATTTAAACACCTACCAACTCATTATTGGTAATTGAAGAGTTACATTACAACTGAACAATGGAATAATGACATTATTGGTAATAGGCAGTGGAACGTTCAACTGTCCTCTGTGGAAGCATTTCATTGTTCAGACTGTCACTACACGCTGCTCACGCAGAGAAACAATCAGGTGATCTTGGATAGTCTTCCATGACACCTGATGATGGTGAGACCATGCAGAGCTTGTTGAAATAAATGCTGAAACTTTGTACTGTGCTATGCTGCCTGTAGATACTGTGGTAATGGTTTGATGAGTTTGCTTTTCAGTGAACCTCTTTTGCTCTAAATGTCGGACAAAAAAGGTCCAAGATCAGCCTCTCAGCAAATTTTAGTTTGTCTCATGAAGTGAGAGATGGTGATGAAATATAATATAACCATCAGTTACTAACTGGACTAACTGGGTTTCATTGACTCACCAAGAAGAGCTTCAAATAAGTTGCTTTTGAAAATCGCCATTACTCTCTGAATGGCAGCTTTGAGCTGCTGCTCCTCTGGCTTCCTCAGCTTAGTGCAGTACTCCTCCAAAAACCCCAGTGCGCGAGCTGTGTCTGCAGAGGAGGGAGCAGAGGTCAACAATTTGCTTTGACAGTTCCTTTAATGTTGACGCATTCTTTATACATTTACTGACAGGGAATTCATAAAAAAGAAATATCACTAAACAGGAGTCACATGTGGATTTAGCCATGACAACTGTATGTTAAAGTTGTCGATGACGGGACGGCAGTGGCTCAGAGGTAGAGCTGTCGCCCACCATCGGTGGTTTGATTCCTGGCTTCCCCAGCCATGTGCCGAACTGTCCTTGGGCAAGACACTGAACCCCAAACCGCCTCTGGTGTGTCAGCCTAAGATGCATAGCAGCTGTGCCACCGTTGTGTGAATGTGTGTGTGTGTTTGTGTGAGCGAATGGGTGAATGAGACGCAGTGTCAAAGCGCTTTGAGGACCAATAGGTAGAAAAGCTATACAAGTGCAGACCAGTTACCAGTTGTGTAGATTTCAAAACAATAGGAGGGGCTACATCACAATAACAGTAAATCAATAATACCCTTAATTTACAAGAACTCTGGACATCTCCCCCTTCTTGAGTCAACCTGTGACCTGACTTTATGCAGGAGCTACAAATTAGCCCGTTGCAACCAACAGCTTTGGTGAACCATGTCATGACTGTCCTAAAAGTCACTGAGTGTAGTTTAAAAGCTTCACACTGGATTCAAACACTCCTAACTTAAATGTTGCATCACTTTCACAGAAATTCATGGAATTCCAGACTTTTGATTATTAGCATAATCAACTATGTCACAAAATCACAGAGAAGCATTTAAAATTGTATTTTGAAAAATATCAAATACTAAAAAGGTAAATTATATGTTGGGCCGCTTCAAATGTATTGCCAGAAAAGCAGTGTAAAACACAGAATAAGTAATAGGGGAGACAAAACAATAGAAAATGTTTGTTTCCCTGTCACTTGTGCTGTAACAGAAAAAAAAGGATGCACAGAGCTAAATGCTGGGCTAATGCTGCCTGCATTAAAACCACAAAGATCATTTTGAAAAGAATGCAGTCAAGCTACAGTATGATGAAAACGATTGCTGAATATAATATTTGAATAACTGTGCAGAAAGATCATCCGTCTGGTTAGATTTGCCCTGAACCTACTCACACATCTGCTCAAATAAGTGTTTTCCACCAGAAAATCGCAGTGGCCAGTGTAATCACCCGATCAGACATCGAACAATTCAAGACAAGCTTTATGAATGACAAAATTAAAATGGTGTAGTAATGCTGTGTCTGATGCGCTGAAGTGAACTGCTATATTCACGTTACCCCTTTGAGAGCGTCAGGAAAGGTCAGAGGAGGACTCGTGGCTAAACCTGTGGCCTTCCAGCCATGTGGGGATGACAGAACACTCTGGAACGTGTAGCTTGCCACTTACCTTTGAGTTGGGTATATCAACTAGGTGCAATCCAAACAACTCAACTCAGAAATTCAGTTTTGGTGAAACGACAGCAACTCAAATCAAATAACTCACCTCTTTTTCTGATGGTCATGGCTGACTACGTGTACACTCAGCACATGGTAAGACGGAGACCTGGTTCAGGGAGGAAACGTCAGGTGGACCGGCTCGTCTCAGAAGAGTCTCGGATCCACACAGCCCAGCAGGACTGCTGACCTGCTGCCACTTCTTCAGGCTGGGGCCAGCGCCTGTTGCTTCCCGCAGACAGGCGGACGGACACCAACCCTGGACGTCGCCTCGCTCATACGAAGATTGTGTAGGAAAGCGGGGTTGGCGTCAGGTCCGAGTGCTGGCCACGGCTAACTCCTGCAGCCTGGGTCCGTCCTGCGTCTGAGCAGCTTTATCCTGCTAAAGTTTGTTCATCTGCCTGCGAAGCACATCAGGGCAAAAGATGCACAACGCGCCTGATGGGAAAGGGGATGGACGCCAGCGGTGCTCGCCTTCCTTCTCCAGCGACCAACCAGTCCTCTAACGTTCCCACTGTCACTCCGTGCGAAGGCTCGGGCTCATGCAGGGACGCGCTGGTATCCTGTATGAACCAGAACACAGCCCGTTAACGCGGGTTCCTCCCGAGGACGAGCGTGCTAGCCTTCAAGCTAACGCACCAGGCAGCAGGTGCCAAATCACGCTGAGCAGGATACCTGGCTGCCATCCGTGGGTGAAAACGCGTGGCTCTCAACGCTCTGCGTGCACTTTCATATGCCGCAAAATGCAGGAAACTTCTCTTGACAGAAGACGACACTGTCCTCAAGCTGCGGCATCTCCTCCTTTTATGTTAGGGACCCAAAGCTTCGCCATATGAACTGACAGCATCGCCGACAGTTTAAAGCGGCAGGAACAAGATGCCCGCAATAAGCAAGGGAACTTCCCTTAATTGCTTTCAAAATAATACATTGGTTAACTGTGAACGTTTTATTTTTTTAACAGCGTTTCGTCTGGCAAGCTTTATTTTGGAACACTCGCCCGACGTCACAACCAAATGCAGTGGACTTTACACAGCTGAACTTACCTTAGCAACGCAGAGGGTTGTCCCTGGTCCGTCCTGACTGACAGGACACGAGCACCAATCATATGGCGCCTCAGGGCGGATCAGTCAATGAGAAAGATTCAGATCTGCGCGAAGTTGTTGTTGCTATTATTATTATTATTATTATTATTATTATTATTATTATTATTATTATTATTATTATTATTATTATTATTATTATTATTATAGTAGCTCAATGGCAGATTCTGGAGGTCAGAAATTGTATTTCTAATATTAGTGGACAGACTTGATACTAGAATTAGGAAAATACAATTTAGAATTTTATTTAGTTTTTTGTGAGCTTTCCAATATCTGTATTTTTTATGTCTTAACTTTGTTTATGACGTGTTCTAAACTAAAGAAAACCACAAATGACCAGGCAGGCTTATAATAAAGAACAATGACTCTAAAAGCAATAGGCCATAGAGCCCTTTGAAAAACTGAAATGATAATATTATTAATAAATGTAATCATATTATTTATTAAATTTGATACTGACTTAATTTTGTGTAGATTTTTTGTGTGAAAAAAAACATTAAGCATTTAAATAAACCTTCTAAATAACAAATCACTATAACTAGTAAATATATAGTGTTTATTGAAGATATTATTCTGGTGCTTAATCATCTTATTGAACAACACTACTGTATATAAATCGTTAGTTGTCAGATAAGTTTTCTTTCTATTTGTGTTTGTGTGATAATTTACCATGGCAGATAATCATACAGACACATTGCTCATTGCTGCTTTGTCCATGTAGATCCAAACAACAGTACATCCAGTGTGTTCCTACAGTATAAGTAATCACATTTATCACAATCTCATTTTGAAATGCTTTTTGCAATGACAAACATTCTGAGCGGTAAAACATCCTCCACCCATTCACTGCCTGACTGCAACATCCTCTGCCATAAATGGGCTTCATTTGCTGTTGAATCCATCCACACCACGTCCACCCCGTAACTCTTCCCTGCACAAAAAGATACAGAAGTGATGCATTGCTGCGCTTTGTTTTGTTTTGGATAAAGAAGTCAAACACCGGATGGGTGCACAGAAAAACACAAAGACTACCTCATGAAGCTCATTGAGAGAATGTCAGGAGTGTGCTAAGCAGTAAACAAAGCAAATGGTGGCTATTTGGAAGAAGCTAACATGTTTGAGCTTTTTCATGACTACATAATCCCATAGGTCATGAAAATGAAGACAAAGCATTAAATAAGAATGTGTGTCCAAACGTTTGGCTGCTAGTATACATACAAATCTAGACTTTAGGTAATGGATCTGCTGAAAACAGTATCACAGAAGTGTTACCTGTCCCAAGCCCCAGCCTCATGCCCCCAATGTAGTGGTTGTTCAGCCGATCATGGTCCCACACTGTGAGCTCCACACAGACCTCTCTGAGATCCTCTGGTCGGAAGCCGTTGTACACCATGGTGTGGTTGAACATGGGGTTGGCCGTTCTCTTCACCACCCTAGTTTTCTGGCGACTTTTCCTGCTTGTGTCAGGAAGTACAGTGCTGCACCGTGAGCAAAAACAAAAGGCATTAAAAGTTATTTCGCTCACTCATCCACTCATTTTCTGCCGCCTCTACCCCGTAGGGGTCGCTGTGCTGCAGCGGCGAGAGGCAGGGTTCACCCTGGACAGGTCGCCAGTCAGTCGCAGTAAAGTTAATTCAGTTCAGTTCAATTTTCTGCACCACAGACTTCTGCAGCCTAATCAACAGAGAGATTCTAATAGATAGAAAAAGCCTCAAGAGTCCATAACAGGCCAAACCCAGCCAAGTTTTAATTTAATAATGTTTGATCCACATATCTCCGTAGGCAGGGACATGACAACTTGTAGGACATCCTACCATTTTACAAACGGGTCAATTGTCACTCCTCTGACAGAAGGAAGATTCTTGCAGTCTTTCACCCAAATCTGGACCTCGCCAGTCTCCACAGATGTTCTGTTACCTGTGGCAGCCAGATCACCGTTCATTAGTGAATGAACAGTAACAAAGCAACAAAACTAACAAAAAGAAATCGGAAGGCAGGTGTCATCAGCTCACTGTGGGACATCTGTGACACGAATCTCAGGGCCACTCTCATCTGTCCTTTGCTGTCCATTAGGTGTGATGGAGACATCGATAATGTTTGTGTTGACACCTGTAGCATAAAAACTGAGTTAAGCAAATGTCTTCACTTCTACGCAGGGGCCACAGTTCCTTATTACAGCAAAGTAGTCATATCCCTTGAACCTTTCCACATTTTGTCACATTACAACCACAAATGTTAATGTAGTTTACTGGGATTTACTGTGACATAATTGCATAGCAGAAAGAAAGTGATCTTTTACAAATAAGTACCTGTTCAATCCACAAGTAACACTGCATGTCACGCTGAACAAGACCTTCCATGAAACATGGTGGCGGCAGCATCTTTTTGTGTGGATGCTTTCCTTCAGCAGTGATGCTGAGCATGATCAGAGTTGCCAGATATCAGCTTAGTACCTTTCAAATGGATGAATGTCAGCATATACTGTATGTGTTCAAAGCTGGACAACTTTTCTAAATGTGCCAAAAAGGTGAAAGCTTGGACTCTATTAATGCTAAAAGCTACAATTTGGGATTTGTGCATAACTTTGATATAGCTTACAGCATCATGTTTTTCTTCTGAGCAGGCGACCTGTGTTTTTCTTTAAATACTAGTGACCGACCATTCAGGAACTACAGCCGTTTTAATTTCGCTATGCCTTTTACTAATCTATACACTAAATAGGGCTTGGGCTGTAAAAGGTTGTGATGCCTTGTGGCGCTAGTTACTTCCTGATCCACTGAGACTGACCTTAATTCAGTGTTTCACATATTATCTGTTGAACATTTTTTGTGATGTTTGATGTTTCTTCTTATCACCTCATTATTCCTTGTCTACTTTGCTCTACTCACCTCTGAAATCAAAACTCTCCACTCACCCTACTGGTCAGACAATCTCAACAACAGTGTGTTGAATTAAAGTGAGTCAGAGCTTTAGTTTTGACCGATAACTCAAGTGCCTTGATTATCGCATAACCTAGTTTCATATTATTATCAATTAAGTGAGTAGTGGTTCTGTCATGTTCAATACCACTAGTCCTTTATCCACCTAAGGAGCCTATTCTTTGTGTGACGTTAACCAGTACAGTAGGTGGAGGATAATGATCTCTAGCCAACTTTCTTCAAATTGATGAAGCTGAATAGGTGGTGGAACGTTTTGACCTAGAGAAAGAAAGTTGCCATGACTCAACCTCCAGACAACCCCACCTGGATGACTGAGAAACCTTATTGACGTATTGTGACAAAATGTGGAGCTAAAGGGAAGCATACTGTTGCAAGTAGCTGTGCGTGTACTGTACATAGCTTTACCCTGTTTTTTAAAGCGTATTCATTGATCTGTGTGTTGCTGAAGTCCCACTCTGACAGATCCAGGTCCACCTCACCCAGAAAGATGTTCCGCCCAAAGGTGTCATTGTGCCATACTGAGATGTTTAAATTCAGAGTTTTCAAAACTTCCATGCTGACGCTAAACTAAAAAAAAGAAGAACGGAGCAATCTTTAAAATGCTGGCATGTGCATACAAAAAGATATTTTCTTAAAGATTCTTACCTTGAGAATTTCATTGTAAGTGGGGTTTAATGTCTTCTTTTTGATTGTGGTTTTTCTCTTGCCCAATTTTATTTTGTCAGGAAGAAGATAGCATTTAACATACCTGTGGAGTCAATAGGACTGGAGTTAATGTACTATTCAAATATAGAACATATGTGATTCTTTGACTTCCCTCTCTCCAATCCTAGTTTGAATACAGTAAAGGGGAATGTCTTACGGATCAGAGCGGTTTCTCTTAGTATCTGCCACAGCCAGGTCTCTGCAGTGCACAACAAACATGTGAAACTCTCCCAGCTTCTGGATGTAGTTTAGAGCAAACTGGATGCTCCCCTGGACCTCAACGTCACCACCGTCTGGAGTGTAAATGCTGCTGATACTGCCACTGACCTGCTCATTCTTGGCAACAGAGAGATTTGATTATGACTTGTTTATGTAAATTAAAGAGTTATTCATTTAATAACAATGCTTCAGTTAACATGTTGCACAAAGCTTTCAATACTGCATATATCAATAATGGCTATCAACCAATACAGTGACTATGAAACGTTACAATGTATGGACATGGACACAGTCTTTTGGTAAAAAGGCACGTGACATGCTGATAATTACGGTCAGTGAGACTATGCTATGCTCACATGCTTGGTTTTCTTCTTTTCATTAGACTGTTGGCAATACAAACTTCTGACCAGCTTTATCCAACGTTCAGCAAACATAAGTTAGTGTCAGCTCTAGATAAATATTCAACTTCACACATGTGCTCTCCTATGCATATGCTAGAAACGTATGTATTGAACCTGCATGTGGACATACAGATGAGATCGAGGCCATTCCTGAGGAGAGGCTTAGGTTCGACATGGAGCTGCCTGTGTTCCTTCTCCAGCCCAAGTTCTCCTCGGAAGTCAAGTCAATTTCTATCTGACAATACCAGAGGCAAAACAGATCATGACTATGATTGATTCTAAAATCAATCATAAGAGCAAATGGCAATTTAGGAGCTGGTGAACTCTAAGTGTCACATTGCTCAGTGACTTACCCCGTCCTGCTGAAGAACTGGCACAGACAAGCTGGTTTTTGTCTGCTTTGCGTTAGACAAGGGAGCAGCTGAAGAAGCTTAAAGGAAAGACATGACATTCATTCATTAATTCCTCATTCAAACGTATTGTTCAAATAACTGAGAGGCAAGTGTTTACCACCATCCACACTCAAAGTCAGTTGAGGATCAGAGTCATTTTTGGTCCGTTCTTCTCCTAAGATGAAATAAGGACATGCTTCAGAAACGTTCTGTCTGGTAGAAGCAGAGCACTTTTCCAATCACCTGCCTTCTAACACACATTTATTATTTGAACAAAATAGTTACTTGTTTGTGTGGTGAGGTTTTCCAAACTTTTAGATGAAGACATGTTCCCTGAAGATAAGGCTGAAAGGATGGGATTAGAACTGCCATCATAACCTGCCACAAAAGAAACCAAATCAGGTCTGGAGAATCACCTCAGCACATACTGAACGTGTTTCTGATTTACCAAGCAACCATTGAAACCGAGAAGGAGGAGCAGCTAAGCAATGAAACAAGTGCTGGTTTAAATGTGGGTAAATAATTCAGGTACAGTAAAATGCTTAGTAAAACGGCTGAACGTGTTAAACACTACAAACACGATGCTCGAGTAGAAAGGATCACGGCTGGTGACCAGTTTAAATCTGATTCCCTGCTTCTTAGGCACAAATCAAGGGCTTTGTCAAGGCCTATTACCTGATTCTGACCAATCAGACTCAGATGTTAATGTAATTTGTTAGAAACATGTCTACAACTTAGAGTTCTCAATAATTATTTGACTATAAATGAAGAAAGCAAAGGCTCACTGTCTGAACTTGCCCGAGACCAGGCCCTGGTTGTATTTTGGCTGGATTTTCGGATCTTACTTTGCACACCACCAGAACTGGCCATGGGAAGATCCCACTCATTTAAACTTTCACTCTGGTTTCCCACAACATCTCTGAGGGCTTTTTCTGGCCTGTGTACTGACTCCGTTTCGGCATAAGCTGTTTTCTCCTGCTGAAAAGGAGGGAAATGGGCCTTCTCCTGTGGCCCAAGGTAGTGTTGATAGTCCAGAGGAAGGAAAGATCTAGCAAGTTGAGTGAAGGTCATTAACTTCTCCGGAGATTTTTGGGATTTTATTGTGGAGGAGCTTGAACTACATTCCTGTGTATGATTGGCGTTGTCAAAGTAAGTCTCTGTGTCCACTGAATGTAGAGGGTGAGCGATCACGTCTGTGAAGGGCTTGGTGTCCGTCAGTACTGTCTGCTTTACTTCACGTGAGACCCTATTCTTCTGCCTTGACATTGTTGTTGGCTTTTCTTGTTGATCTTTAGTCCCCTTGGTTTGGATGTCTATTGGAAAGGTTTTCAAGGGAGAGCCTTCTATCCTGGATCTCTTAGGACTGGAGGATTCTGTAGGCAGAACCCTTGGGTGGCAGGTCTTAGATGGACTCCTCCTGACTTCGTCATTCTGGTCTTTTGATCTTGGAATGTGACACTGACTAGGACTGATGGATCTCTCTTTAGTATGTACATCCCCAGCGTGCATCCTATCCGATCTCATTGGCTGTACAGTGTCTGGACTGACAAAACCTTTATCTGTCACTTTCAGTGATTTCAAGACATCAGTGGACTTGGTTCCAGATGTGTGTTCCTCTTTGTCAGACGTCTTTCTGTTGTCCAAGTGTGAGGCTTCTCTGACTCTTGCAACAATTACCCTTGGACCTTTATATTCCTTCTCCCAGAAATGCTTAAGGTCCCTGATCTTGGCTGGCCTGGCTCCTTGAGGGCTGGAGGTGGACTGACTGGGAAGGGAGACTGGTACACCAGAAGACGTTAAAGGAATGCAAATGTTTTCATGTGCTTCAGAAATCTGGGGCTCGTTTCCTGTACCTGTTAAGGACTCGTCTGTCTCTTCATAGATGACAACTGGATTAGCTCGATATGCAACATCTTCCTTTAATAAAGCTGAGAGGCTGCATTTAGCATTTAGCTGTGTGGGTTCTTGGGACCTGGCAGTGACAACCTCATCTGTTATTTCCTTCAGTGCCAACATATTGCTCATGTTGTCCAAACACATCTGAGGGTCCTTGCACATGTCTTCCTGTTTTGCCTGTTCTCCGGTAAATATTGTTTGGGGAACAGCGTTTTCTCTCTCCCAGAAAGCTTTCAGATTGGATAGTTTCCCTGGAAACTGTACAATCCTGCCTTCTGTTACCTCCTGCTGAGTGCATGGCTCAGCTGTGGTCACGGTTTCTTTGAATGCAGTGTTCTGCAATGCTGCAAGCTGTAGAGTCTTGACGCCTATCTTGTCAGGGTGTGGAGCTCCATGTTTGTCACTTACAGATGTGTCCACAGCTGTATCTGTAGAGTCTTGGAAGAGTTTGTGTGTGTTACTTGTTTCCTTCTGCTCAGATGTATGTAAGTCTTCTTTTGGTTTACTTTGCACTGCAGCACTTTTGGAACTCTCTCTACTGAAACGTCTAAGCGTCCCTGGTCTTTGCTGTGTTGAGACAGCATTAGAAAAACCTGCTGAGCCACAACTAAGTGATGCGATGGTATAAGATGTGAGCTGAATGGAAACATCAGTACTTGGCTCAGATAGATTTCCTTGATAGACAGTGTCCCCGTCTGGCGCATGTGTGGCCTCAGCCTCTTCAGCCTCGGTTTCCAAAGAAACAAGTTTACCTGTTTCCTCAGCAGAAACCAGACCGAGCAGTGCAGGGCTTAGGTCCCAGTGACAGTGCTCAGAGAAACCTGCAACGACAGCAGGCACATATTGGATCACACATTTGCTTTGTGCTCTAACATTGCGTACATGGTTACCAGTTTCAAAAGCATAAAATGAACCTTCTAGTTGGATTAGAATTCTTCAGAGAAGTTTTATCATGAATAAAATGCTTTGGAAATATTTGGTACAATCCCTACAGTTTAAGGTACAGTGATCTCCAATGACGTTAATCACTGTCTATAAGCAGCTGTGTACAGCTGTAAATATGATTCTTTTTTTGACAACATGCAAGAACATGTAAACACTCAAACAGCAATACCAGCATAAATCCTAAAAGCCTAAAACTATTTTAATATACAAGATATGAAAGTCTTCAACTGGCTTGATACTAAAATTGCTTCTTAGTTTGAATGATTGATTGTTTTGAGTTTTCAGGTTTTTACCACCAAACACGTGGTTTTGGCCAGAATCTTGTTCTTGGGGCTATGCTTCACTTGTTATGATCTCGAGAATTGACTAAATCCGAAGCAGTCCTGAACCAACTGGCAGTACCACTAGTCACCACTTGGTGACGCCAAATTTGATTCTAACCAGAATCCCTACACAGGGAAAGCCTCACCAAAGGGCTTAACTTAAAGCCTTACGCCCACTCACAACACGACTCAAAACTCAACCTAGAGCCTAAGCCCAACCACAAACTCAGAAGGGGAGAACCCAACCACAGCCCACAGACACATGGACATACACAAGCATAACAAACATACAAACGGACTACAAAGGACAAGCAAACAGTGACCTACACAAGACTCTAAACATGAATCTCAAACACAAGGGGCAAACCGGAGCAGGGTGAAATCTCAATGACAAGCCAAGGAGTAACCATCACTTACAGAATGAACAGTAACATCCAAAGAAAGACACACAGAGCCACTTCAATACATGTAAGACAGGCGCCGAAGCAAGGAGGGACAAAACCCATGAAGAAGACAGGGAACAAGAGCCTCCGGGGGCTGGAGGCCGAACGTCACATCACCGCCCTGTTATTGACTAGCAGTGGTGCTGCCAGTATTTAATACTAAAGATATGTTTCGTCTCAGCGAACTGTGGCGCAGTGCGTCATTCACTGCACAGTGTGAACCTCCCTGCTCTCTGGCCTTTACTGTCCTCCTGTTTTCCTCAAAAAAACAACGGCTGTGCTGACACAGCATAGACTGTAGTTGAACGTCATGTTTGAGATGCCTATTAGTTTGTAGCAGTTCATCCTAAAGAGACAATTTCTCACTAAAGTATCATAGTGTTGTTCTGTGTCTCCCATTAATCACCAATTGTCAGATTTAAAATGCAACATATATATATATATATATATATACACACAATGCCATGTACTGTACATAGCACAAAATGTCCTTAATGAGCAGCCATGCAAAGACCCTACTGTGCCATTGTTGTACTGTATGTGTCTAATGAATAGCGGTTGGAGTATATACTGTATGTTGTAACACTGTGCCATGTTGTACTGTATGTGTCTAATGAATAGCGGTTGGAGTATATACTGTATGTTGTAACACTGTGGCGTTGTTGTACTGTATGTGTCTAATGAATAGCGGTTGGAGTATATACTGTATGTTGTAACACTGTGCCATGTTGTACTGTATGTGTCTAATGAATAGCGGTTGGAGTAGATACTGTATGTTGTAACACTGTGCCATGTTGTACTGTATGTGTCTAATGAATAGCGGTTGGAGTAGATACTGTATGTTGTAACACTGTGGCGTTGTTGTACTGTATGTGTCTAATGAATAGCGGTTGGAGTAGATACTGTATGTTGTAACACTGTGCCATGTTGTACTGTATGTGTCTAATGAATAGCGGTTGGAGTAGATACTGTATGTTGTAACACTGTGCCATGTTGTACTGTATGTGTCTAATGAATAGCGGTTGGAGTATATACTGTATGTTGTAACACTGTGGCGTTGTTGTACTGTATGTGTCTAATGAATAGCGGTTGGAGTAGATACTGTATGTTGTAACACTGTGCCATGTTGTACTGTATGTGTCTAATGAATAGCGGTTGGAGTAGATACTGTATGTTGTAACACTGTGGCGTTGTTGTACTGTATGTGTCTAATGAATAGCGGTTGGAGTAGATACTGTATGTTGTAACACTGTGCCATGTTGTACTGTATGTGTCTAATGAATAGCGGTTGGAGTAGATACTGTATGTTGTAACACTGTGGCGTTGTTGTACTGTATGTGTCTAATGAATAGCGGTTGGAGTAGATACTGTATGTTGTAACACTGTGCCATGTTGTGAGACTCGTTACAATATCATTACTTCAATCACAGCAGCTGCTGAAGTCATGTGCTGCAGATTTGGGTCGTGGAATGCATTCCTGTTTAATCCTCTGGCCAGTATTTAGAGCCTTCACTTTGACAACCTTTGGGAAAATGCGTAGCACTGAAGCCTGCAGTCTCCCACCTTCCACCCGTGCTCACACCAGGAAAGGCTGAAAAGGCCAAAGCACCCGCTGCCCACACCCTGCTTGTGAGTCACATTACGAAAAGCAGACTTACGTGTGGAATAACTGCATCGTGATGTGTTCATCAAATGTCCACTCGATTCAAAACAAAACACAAGAGCTATTACTAGATTGCAAAGTCAGCCGGTTCCTGTCTCAATGCAGAGCATCAGACTCACCCTTATCCGTGGTGTGGGCTTGATCTGCGGCTCCACATGACGCCCCATCACCTCTGTGGCTTGCATTGAACTCGTTGTTGAAAGGGTTTTTCCTCTGGTTCAAGCATATTAACATATTAGACATTTTAACACATGCGCAGAGTTGGAGCCATTTGGCTTCGCTAGGAAGGAGCCTACCTTTGTGGGTGACTGCACAACAGGATTCTCTTGAGGCATGTCATAACGCGTTTGGTTTTTATAGCTGTTGGAATAAACAAAGACTGTATCATGTGCTGAAGATGTGAACATAGGGCTCTCTGTGATTTCAAAAACACCTGATGTGGAAAATCTCCACTGTATGTTCATTCCCTTCTAAAGCACAGACCTGTAGATTTCAAGGGTCAGTGCAATAACATTCCCACTATGTGTAAGCTGCCATTGAGTCATGTCAGCTCTACTGGTGTGAGCATGTGAGGCCTGATCCTATAAGATGATTACTGGAAAGTACTGTACTAACTACAAACTAACTCAGTTTGCACAGCTCCACCCAAATGAGCTTTTCTACTAGTTGGTATCCTTAAGTTAAATGACACATTATAATAATTCCACCATCATCAACATCATACATACAGTGATGAATAAACAAATCTTAGTAGAAACCAGAGTTGGATTCAAGCAGTATCTACACACACCTGAAGCCTCACGTGAACAGCTTCCCTCCTTTGTAACCTGTCACAGTGACCATAGTGTATCGAGCCCCTCAACCAATGACAGCTGGGACTTGAACAGGAACAGGGGACGGAAAGAAATGAATTTGATTGGCTCACTTCAAAGCAAGATCTGACTCAGCTCTCACACAGGAAGGGGTCAAGGGCAAAGTCCTGTGCCGACCAGAAGATTACACACTCAGTAGTTCTGTAGCTGCTCCTCACTTTTCTCACTGTGAGGCTCATCCACTTGTGATGCTTCCTCCTCTATGTGTACTTCCTGTTTTGAACCTGCATGCTCACCTTTCATTGTTGGCTCGAGGCTCCTGAAGAAGTCCACGTAGCACAGGTGGGACGAAGACTTCTTCGTTTGCACTGCTGACAAAACTGGATTTCTCCGGCAGTATGTGAGAGAGCTCCACTGCAGGGGTTGGCACATCGGTTACTGTTCATGTGTTAAGCACTTACTGTGACATTCATCACAGTCTGACATGAAGCATGCCGTCACAGTTTGATCATACAATGCAATCACTAGAAAGTCACCCAACACATTCCATTTACATGTCAGTCATGATGTCACCAAAATGAAACGATGAATGAAAAAAGAAAGGTTGTGTTGTTGTTGTGTGAGCTTTTCACTGTGCTACTTACAAATTACATTAGGATCACAGCATGAAAAAATTAGCATAAAAACTAAATCCCTAAAAGCAAAACAAAAGTAAATCCCTTGGCTACATACATCAGAATCACGGATGCATCAGTGGATAAAGGTCCTTTGTTTACTAGATAGTGACAATGGTCAATAGAAAATGGGTTTAGGTACAACACTGCTTAGTAGTGAAGCAGCAATGCTTTCCAGTTTACAGGCATCACTGAGGTACAGTACATCCATATGTTTTAGATTCACACACGTTCACAGCAAGACCAGTCATCCAGTAAAGCTGGTTTCAGACAGTCACATTAAACGTGGTGAAAGTGAGAATCTGTATAAACTATAGTTATAATGTGAGCAAACTGTGAAGTTGCTGAAGTTGCTACTTGATGGTTTAGTTCTGGCAAGTAAAACAATTCCAACAAGTTGAGACAGAGTGAACAGCTGAGTACAATTCTCTGAATCAGCAGCCAGAGGCAGCTTTGCTACACAAACAACTGAACAAGACGCACACTGAGCTTGTTATACATGCATGGTGTAGCACACTCACGTATAGTCAGCGGTTTGTGTGTGTGTCTCATGGAGGCCATGATGATGTCGGAGCCATGGATGCGATCTTGATGACGAAGCTGCTTGATCTCGTAAAACCATTCGCCAGTCAGGTACTTCAGTTGGCTCCTGTCCCTCACGGTCGTCTGTAAGTTCCTGAAGAAGCGCAAACGCGTCAGTGACCACTGTTAATGTAACAACGTGTGCGCCTCCCGATAGTGATACAGATCTTATGTTAGAGCCTGTTCCCAGAGCTGCTAAGCAGCGGACTCACTGCACACGCTGCTCCTCTGCTTTCTTCAGCACAGCATCTCTTCTTAACACGGCCAGGATGGTTTCCTGCTCCTCCTCGGTCAGGAAGCTCAGGTCAATCATGTCAGCTGCTGGCTGTGTCTAGTGGCCGAACATGACGTATCACATGATCTGCATTCCAACACTCCTGCGGATGCAACTGCTACAACAAGCTTTGGCTTCAGATGTTTCTTTCTGGGACCATATTTCGCTCTGTCGAGACCAGGTTGACCCTGAAAGACAAGTACAAGTTCAGGAAAAAGTGACAAAAAGAAAACGGTCCAGTCATATATAAATACATACAGCACCCAGTGTCTAATGTGATGGTCATTTTCACTGAACTAAATATTTATTAGGAGAATAATTGATTTTGAATTGTACCCTTCATGCCTCCTTGGTAGCAGATGACACTACAGTATGTTGGAGGTGCTGATTTTCAAGCCATCTCCATAAAATAAGAACAAACGTTGTGGAGCTGTGATTGTTCTCACACGTCCTTCTTCTCCCTCCCTCTGCCACTGTGTGAAGTCGAAGTCACCATATAAACTAGAAATCTGATTACTTTAAGTCACTGATGGTAACTATGAAGCTAGAAATCAATCATTCATTTCAGTGGGGTTTTTAAAGGGAAGACTCATTATGAGGAATGTCTGCAAGTTGTAGCACATCAAGACAAACTCTAGGAATGCGGTGGAAGCAAGGTTTACGCTGACAGAGAAGACACTTGTTAAAATTGAGTTTTACGATCCAATTCCTACTTCGTTTGACAAATGGCTGTGGTTGCATTAATAACACTGTAATCGCCTCTTATGAAGCTGAGCTCTGTGAAACCTTAGTAACCCTGAGCTTGAGCAGGTTTGTGTGAACAGAACCTCTCCTTACAAAGAGCAGTGCTGGAGGTCGTGACGGTCTAACTTCCTCTTAGAACACACCCCGTAGAGATATTAAACATGTGTCATGAAGGTACAAATGTTAAAATCTTACAATTATTTGTCATCAGACATAACTGACAGCGAGAACGAATATTATAAGTTCTCAATTAAAAATCCTGCAACTCAACAAACCTCAAAGCCTTTTAATCTCTGATGGCTTCAGCTATCAGTCACTGTGCAGTTAGACTGAAAGGACATAAATCTCACGTGTTTCCTCACAGCAGAACTAAAGAAATGATGTGCTATTATCACCAGAATCAAACTCAGGATGTTTCAGGATGAAATGGAAACCATATGTAGATTAGACATTAAATTTTACGCAAAGAAAACAACTGTTGAAGCTACAAACGCAGATAAAACTGACAAACAAAATGCAGATAATATATTTAGTGGGACCTTGAACGTTACATTAGCATGTCTGTAAGGCTTCTCGCTGCGCTGAAACCTGCCTGAGGAGAACAAGGCCAGTAAAGCACGGCAGTGAAGACAGAACGCTGCCAGCTCACCTCTCGCTGCGGCTCCTTGCTGAGGAAAATCCCAGAGGAAGGCAGCGGCAGGACCAGAGCAGAACTCGCACGTCTGCGATCCGCCCCCAAGTTCCTGCTGAATTCCATTGGTGGCTGAACACGGTTTCACCAGCGTCAAGAGAAAGAGAAGACAAAGCTTTTTATGGTTTATGCACCCTGAGCACTACATTCATTTTCTGTGCAAGATTTTGAATAACAAATATAAATCAAAGTTCAGTTCAAATACTACTGGTTCTGTTCATTTATGTACAGCTGCTGCAAACACCAAATTAATAAAGTCTTATCTTATAACCTGTGCATTGCCACTAGTGATGAAACAGTCAAGAAGTTAAATGCATGAGTATAAATTGAAGCAATCCCAACTCTTTGTGATGTAACAACCATTTTAGCTGCAAAGCTGTGTTGTGTTCCTTCCACACATTGAAAACGCCATTTAAAAAGCACAACATGCACTTTGAGAGTGATGGGGTCACTGCTCCAGCAGCGATGAGGGCGAGAGGGGAGACGCTTTGCAGTTCACCACACTGACAGTCAGGAGCAATACGTTAGTGCAAACAAATTCAAAATATTGTATTTAACAGTCAAGTTTTAAGTTCTTCATCCTGAAGCTACTATACATGCAGGGCAATACACACTGAAGGATACACAACTTTCCACGTGTCCGTGTTGAACTTGATCCTTGGTTGCACAACAGCTGGACCAGTTAAGCCCAGTGTAGTTGCCCTGGCTTAGTTTAGCCCAGAAGCTTATTGCAGAAAAGTAAGTGAGTATGAGATTCATTCTCTAAACATCCATGAAAATCAAAGAGTCATTGCAGTGACTTCTCTTTTAGTTTATAATTTGTAGAATGTGTTCAGCCTTTGATTTCTTTTAAGAGATGGAAAACTGATGTAACCCTCATTCAATGACTAGATTTATAATTCTCGTCATATTGCAGCAGTAGGTGGCAGAGTTGGCGCAGTGAGGAGTGAAGCGTAGAGCCCACAGTGTTCCTATGCCGCTGCGTGTTGGGCCACAGCCTGTAGACTGGAGAGCACGGTCCATGTGGATGTGATTTGGGACTTTTGTGGTGCGAGACGCTAAATGCCTGAAACCTGTGAATACGTCTAGTGGGGTTTGCACACTAATTGGTCGCTGTGTGTCAAGACATTGGTTACACAGGACAAATACTAAAGCACTTATATCAAATACCTTTGGAAATGTTCCAAAATTTGGAAAACAAAAAAATGGTAATAAAATATGTTCATTTTTGCTTTTAATACAATGTTTTATCACTGGTTACTGGTTGGTTAGAAATGTTTGTGGTAAGGAAGGAAAGGTTTTTATAAACCAGCAGTCATCTGTATAATGTTACACACTGTGGTCAAGCTTAAGTGTAGTTTTCAGCACTTACAGACATGCCAGTCGTTATTAGTCATTACTAATCTTTTTGCAGTCAACGCTGTACACATGCTTTCATGGCTCAAACTGTCCCTACTGTAAACACGCCAAGGGCCGTGCATTAAAAGCGAAGGGCTGCTTGGACTACGGTCACCACTGACCACATGCTGCTGCAGGTCTGGACTTTGGTGTTTTGAATCTTCAGCATTTCTACTGCTGCCTCTATATGTATCAAGTGTTCCCTTAATGATTCTTGCAACTAGAAGAGGAGTAGGTTATATATTTAAAGAGACATTAACTGAGATTCTATGCACAGCACAACATCATCAGTCAATGTTATAAATATAACATCTAACCAATGGTTATAAACAGTCTTTTGAGCTGTACAAGAAATCATTTGACAATGTTTAAATGTTGTTGTAGTTATGGAAGTAGCTGAAAGCAAAGGAGGACTAAGTCTGCTTGTTTTCAATAAAATGGAGTTGAAAACCTGTAGACAGAGCTCCATATCAATTTGTGACCATTCATTCATCTACCGCTTCTTCCTACGGGCAAGTTTTTTCCAATTGCATGTCTTTGGACTGTGGGAGGAAACCGTAGACCCCAGACACGGGGAGAACGTGCAGATTCCACACAGAAACCTCCACACGCCTCCAGGAATCGAACCCAGGACCTTCTTAATGTGAGGCGACAGTGCTAACCACCACCAGGAAGTAGGCTAAAGACCTTACAGAATTCTAAAATTACATAGAAAACCCAACTCCCACTGGGGCACTACTGTTGTTGATGTACTTATCCAAAGTGTTTCTATTGTGCTTATTTTGCTCTTACTTGATTTTAATTACTCTCCAGCAAATCAGACGAACAATGTTGCTTTTAATTCGTAATATTTATTTACCTGTTACTCTTTGCAGATTGAGACTCATAAAATCTCTACAAAGCAGAATAAAATGTGAATGTAGGATTTAATGATTAAAAGCTCTCTGACATCTGTATTTTATTTTTCTAGAGCTCCAACCTGCGTTTCTGAGGGAGGTTGGCAAACCAACATCTCCCTACCTGGAGAGTGGAATACGTCACAAGCACAAGAAGTGAGAACTGATGACTGTCTGCAACACGCAGAAATGGTTTTGACTCAGTTGCTCTTCACTGACTTCACCGCAGACCTTATGTTCAACTCAGGATCCTGTATCTGCAGATGATGAGCCCTGAGACAGAGAGTAGAGAAGACTTATCCAGGACTTTATGATCTCATGCCAGTGAAGCTTTCTCCAGATCAACATAGGGAAAACCAAAGAGCACTAACACCAGTGATCATCGTGGGACCGGACATGGAGAGCGTGGACTCTTACAGATACTTGGGTGAACAATAAATTGGACTGATCATAACACAGACTCACTGCTGCATAATGCTCCCAGTAAACCATGGATCGCTTTAGAATCCGATTTAATTGCACAATCATTGTATGATTGTTTATACTGATACATATGGTATTATTAATTTGGGTCTAGATTAAACTGACAAGAGCTTTCATCACGTGAGTCTGGCTTAGTCACACACGACTGGATACTTTTACATCAATGAGGAGAGGCTACGAGCTCTTTGAAGAAACCCTGATGAAATACAATTAAAGCAAGGAAGCTGCTACTTTAACTGCAGATGTTCTGCTTTATTTAGCAAATAACCAAATAGGCTGGCAGCCTTCATAGCTGCTGTGCATACACCACAGGACGCCTCTGTGTCACCAAACGTTTGCAGCCTGGCAGGCTTTGAGCTGGAGATCATTTTGCAGTGGTATAATTTCAATCTCCACCTGCCCAGCAACCAAGCTGAACGTTGCACTTAGTGGCTCAGAAAAGCATGTTGTGTCCACATTTGTGAAAGGATGAAAGTCAGAGAGATTTAGCATTAAACGGTATGTAAGTGTGGAGCTGAATTCCTGGCGGTAGGATTCTTCTACATTTCTTTGTGCTGGTAATGTTTTCTTGTCACTGTACTTACTTGTTTTGGTAAATCGTAGGTGGCGCACTTGGTGCATTAACCCAGCTGAAGAATGTTAGTAGCCTACCAGCATTTTTACTTGGGTTGTGACTTTATTTACTTCAGGCACTGCTATACCACAAGGTGGCAGAAAAGCTACATTAATTACAAGTGCAGGGTGGCTGATATGTCTGAAACTTGATTGATGATTGAATTTATGCATTTCTGTTGATATCACAGAAAAAAGACTCACTACATACCTTAGTGTGGGACATAAATCACAGTTTTGCTACTGTACCTAAACACTGTGATCACATTTTAAGGATATTAAATTAACCTTGTTAATAGGGTACAATGAATGACATAGGATGTCAAAGAAACATGTTTATGCTTAATGCTGAGTTAGCAATGGGAAAAGCCAATTTTATTTCACAGTTGTATTTTGCAACTGACTTTTTTCAGTTCCCTCTTTGACGGCTAGTTTAGTATTGATGCAATCTGTCAGATGAAGAAATGCATTTGGTCACATTTTACATAAACAATAGCACATACTGTATAGACAAAAGTCTGTTGAATTTCCTTAGCAAAGGGAGGCCACAAAGCATGAACGTCTGCATTCTGAATACATGTAATCCACACTGCTGCCCACAAAACTGGATTCGCTTTGTGAGCCTTAGGCTTGGCCCTTCGTGAAAGGGACAATATTCCTCAGTCTACTGGAATTAGGCCGGGATCTGACCGAAGACTGGGATGCCCCAAGTCAGCATAACACCAAGTTGGGTTAACACATTCTAAGAAATTCTCCACCGTGCATTACAGTTCATGCAGGTCAAATATGGAATTGAGTGAGGAGACCACTGTGAAAAAAAGACTCCATCTCCTCACAAAGGCCTTAAGTAGCTGTTAATTTATCTTGAAAGCCAGTGTCTCAGACATCCTTCTGCTGCTGAATCCAAACTAAGAGAAATTGGCAGCACAACAAAGAATCGTCTTACTTGTAGTGATGAGGCTGTGCCAAGCAGGATGCACCTCTTATATTAAGACCCTTCAGTGTGTCTTTTAGTATGTGTTGCACACGAATGAGCTGCTGCACCTGCAAAAGCCTCCATTAGGACGAAGCATAGCATCAAGCCGTCCTCAAGCTCTCCAGTCTCTATATCACTATATGGGAGGATATAGACATATATATATATATATATAGATATAGATGGAGGCAATGCAGCATGTATGCTCAGTTAATGGATTAGGAGGCACTTGTCCATGTCCAGGTCACATTTCAAACCAGCACGCACACATTTTTATTACTGGCAGGATGAGTTTAAAGACACAAAGCACTGATCAACAGTGACGGTTGTTCTCCAACACAACTGGCCCCATTCTACACTCAGACACACATGCGATGACGCCCCTCCGTTGTTCTTCAAACAGCAGCACTTGCATATGGAAACATGATCCAAGCATAGAAGAGACCTGGCACATTCAGTCTGGGAAAGGGCAGCCAGGAGCTTTATGACATGTTGGATTTAACAGCATGCCAAGAAGCATTCAGAGCAGAAATGCTGACCGTTTCAATGCTTTACTCCCTTGATCATAAAATGTAGTGCTTGGATCCAGATACTGTTAAAAATATTCCCGCACAAAATTCATAAAAATCAATCCCATAGATTTGATGGTGTTTATGAATTATTACTTTAATACACAGGAAGCTGTACACTATATCATGCGAGTACAGAAAATACTTAGTGCCAACAGCATAGGTGTCATCTCTTTAAACTTCAAACTTTATATTAGCTTTTCTTTTCTTTTTTTTTTTTTAATCATCTCAATCACTCAAAATCCAATTGTATAATCAATCAAACCCATGTAAAACTTTTTTCAGTACGTCCGCTCTGTTGGTAATTATAAATAAATACAAACAATACACCAGGAATGTCTACTGCAAACGATGCATAAAGAAAAATATCTGTGATATGAAAGTTTGCAATTGTTTTCTAATTTGAGGATGCTTGAGAAAGGTAATCATGATTGATGAAACGGAGTGACTTTCCCAGCCTCACCTGAAGACAACTGGGACTGTGTGTTTACGGTATAGTAGGGCTGAACCCTGTCCATGTTGCTTTGAATGGCCGCACACACCCCGTCTCCTCTGTGACTTAGGCATGACCGGACGGGCATAATGTCCACTGTGAGGCCTCTCTGAGATGGCAAGAGCTGCCCGAGTCACCAGGAAATGTTTGGGCCTTTTATTCTCAGAGGGAGTTTAAGTTCATTAGAGGCAAACTACAGGTTTGCTTAAAGAGTTGTTTTCATGTGAATCATCATCATCATCAGATGGGAAGGACTGCCTGCTCCTCAGGTTACATAAACTGCATCTGGGAAAATGAAACAAAATGTCAAATTATTTTCATGTAACACCATACAATAAGACTTATCAGACTGTGTACACAAATATATCAGCTAGCATTTCTCCACTACGCAAAATAAAGCTTGCAAAATAGTCCTATTTACTGTTGATCAGGTCATGTCAGCAACTCTTAAGCGTGATGAATTAAATCACAACGTGCCACTTCACCTTGTTGTGCTGCAATGTACTGCTACTGTATTTCTACTCCTGTCAGTTGGCTTCTCCAGCTGCTGAGGGACTGAACACAACTAAACAAGGTAATTGGCAGTAGTATAGTATCTAGGGCAGGGACAGTTGGGAAACCAGCAGGACCAATGACCCTCCAGGATTGAGATGGCCCAACCCTGGTTTAGAGCAAAATTCATTTTCCTGCAAAGCAACTAAAATAATCCATATTCAATGTCTACAGAACGTGCCTGCCAGGTCAAGTGTGGCAGCACGTCGCAGGAGAGTACAACTTCAACCAGTGCTGCTCTAACAAGACGGCTGGAAACACACTTCATCACACAGAGTAGAAGCCATACCAAAAGAGGCCCTATAAGAAATTCTGCAGGAAGATGTGCGCGAAAGGGCCCTTCACTGGTGTGCTGAGACTGGAGAGACTAGAAAGAGTAGATGAGTCATAAACTAGGATAGAAGAGAAGAAGAAAGCAGAAGAGGACAGAAATGGAGAACCAACAGTGAACATACCGTCAGCTGATTTTGTAAGTTTGTTTACAGTTTAAGTCTATAATGTCAATGCTGGGTTTATTTGTACAGTGACAGACAGCAATACCAAAAAAAGTATATGCATTTTCATGAATGAAATTAGTATTAGAAGTGTCTGTGGAGATTCTCATTCATCCAGGTGAAGTTGTCTGAAATTGAGTCATGGCACCTGGACTACTTCTATTTCATAGAAACATTTCTCCATCTATCCAGGAAGCTGATGATCTTAAGGCAGCTGGGACCATAGTCACCAAAAAAACAGTTGGTAACACACTACGCCGTGAAGGACTGAAATCCTGCTGTGCCCCTGGTCCTCTGCTTAAGAAAGCACAGTGACAAGTGACTCTAAAAACACCGTCCTCACCATCAAATATGGAGGAAACATTATGCTTTGGGGTGTTTTGCTGCCAAGGGGACAATTACACCGCATCAAAGGGAGGATGGATGGGGCCATGTACCGTCAAGTGTTGGGCGAGAACCTCCTTCCCTCAGTCACAGCATTGAAAAAGGGTCGTGGTTGGGTCCAGCATGACAATGATCCGAAACACACGACCCAGGCAACAAAGGATTGGCTCAAGAAGAAGCATAGTAAGGTCATGGACTGGCCTAGTCAGTCTCCAGATCTAAATCCCATAGAAAAATCTGTGGAGGGAGCTGAAGGTTCGAGTTGCCAAACAAAGAGGAGTGAACCAAAATCCCCCCTGAGATGTGAGCAAACCTTGTGGCCAACTACAAGAAACGGCTGAGCTCTGACTGCCAACAAAGGTTTAGCCACAAAGTAAAACTATATACAAATACTTATTTCATACATGAAAATGGAAATTAATTTATAACTTATCTTGAAATGCATTTTTCTGCTGTGTCTGTCACTGTTCAAATAAACGTATTATTGACATGATAGACTGATCATTTTTTTGTTAGTGGGCAAACTTACAAAATCAGCAGATCATTTTTTCCCTGACTGTATGTGCTCTGAGAGGAAGGCAGAGCTCTCGAAGGGATCAGATGCTGCGGCAACGTGTTGCTGTAGTGATGAACATGGCTGTTACCGATACAGCAGTTAGTTAGTAGTTTTACCAAGCACAACCAGCACCATGTCGTCAAAGCAGCATACGCGTAACAGATCTTTCACCCATTAATATACAGAAAGTGAGAAGTGAAAGGAGACTATTTACAAGGTATGGCTTAAGACCTTACCAAAAAACCCAACAAATCCCAACTGGACAAGCTTTTTAACTAAATCAACAACACATATGTGAGCAGTGGGATGTGGCTGGTGACATCACTTACCTGTGTACCTGGACTGGCACCAAAAGGGTTGGCTGGCCTGACAGGCTGGGTGTAAATCATAGTGGGCTGTGTCATCATCATGGAGCCCATGTGGGGAGGCTGAACAGGAGGAGAACAAATATAAATATGTAGAGTACATGTATGCTCAGTGCTGCCTGGCACTGAGGAAACCATATAAACCATATCCAAAGATTGTGACAAACACTCCATGTCTGCTCCTTAAAGATCTGTTGCTCTAAAAGCTTGTTTCAGTGAGTGGAGCAAATAAAGCAAGGCCAATGCAAGTCGACTGAGACCGACTAGTGAACAGAATGGAAACAGACTAATATTATAAATATTAATTAGTATAAAAATATTAAAGCTTTCCATACAAGATACACAGGAATATTAAACTCAACTTAAACAGGATGAGAACGTAAAGACTTGGTGCAAATGAATGGACGACATCTGATTTAACACGTTAGTAGAAACTCTGTTAGAAACCAACTGATACGATATTTAAGGAGCTGCTCCTTCGTGTGTGTCTGTGTATGAGGAAGTGAAACTGTGCTGAGCGTACAACCCCTTACCACTGCATATGGCATCATGCCCGTCGGCGTGGTTGCTGGGAAGGCCATAACAGATGGTGCCTGAGGTGGAGCACACACAACAGAAAACCAAGTCAGTTTCTTCTACACAATGAGCCAATTTAGGGTCAGATACTGGAACAAAAACAACACCTAACCTATTCAAATACATTATGATATAAGAAACAATACTTCAACCTGTAGACTAGTTACATATGTATAGTAAATCGTAAATAGTGAAGGAAAGATGGAGAGAAGATAAACAAAAAAAGGTTCTTCATTCATTTTACCAATATACAAGAAGACATCCCCTTTAGTGTGTGTGACCTGGAAGCAGAACTTTGCTAGTAGCAGGTGCAGAGCTCTTTGTAGAGAGAGATTTGAGAGACTGAAGCAGACTCTCTCTGAACACTTCTTCAACAGTCCCTGCAGTGATTACAACCTCAGATCTGTCCAACACCCCAGCCCCCTCGGGAAGCATACATTTCAATTACTATTCAGTCACTGGTGCGGGTGGGATGAGAGACTAGTGACTAAATGTGTGCTTTCTTCCCAGACTGTGCTTGCTTCACTGCACTGAGAGTGCTTCAACAGGATTCCCATCACTGATGAGGTGTGGTTTGTTTCAGTCGTCACATAGCTGATAATGAAATGATTCAGCTTATTTGCATTATCACATGGATCATCTTTTAATGAATGCGAGCGTCTGACCTTCAAGTGACCAACACTTGAATTCAGAATTGAAAAGACTTGGGCCAATAGATAAAACTGTTCATTAGAATCAGACACAACAATGCTGTACTGACAACCCCTGAGAAGCGATAGACAACCTGTAGGTCTAAAGTACTTTCTCAGAAAAAACATACTCAAGGTCATCCAGATAAGCATTTAGTGTCACTCAAGACCTTTGTGTCAATTAAGCAAAACAAATAGCAGGAAAGGCTTGTCAGAACCATGGTTGGAGTGGTCCAGGTAGTAGAAAGAGCTGTCTTGGGTTGCCAGTTGGTTCCACCTGTCATCTTCTTCTCACCAGGATGACTCCAGTGAAGATCGCTACAAAGATTGAAAAAAAAAAAAAAAAGTCCATCATCAGGAACCTAAAGTTAACTATTAGTTAAGTATACCTACTTCTTTGCAGCTCCATTACCAAATCCCAGATCTGAAGTAGAAAGACAAACAAAATAAATGCTTAACAAAAACTATGCACAATAAACAAACAAACTCAAACTGAATTGAGAGAACTTTGAACTTACTGCCAACAAGATTGGCCAGTGAAGAGTCAAGGTCATTGGACACCAGTTTGTTGGGTTGATGGCCATTAGGAGTAATGTCCTGACTAGGTGAGGCTGCCACTGTGGGTTTAAGGATGGCACCTAAAACATCTTAATTAAAGGGGGCAGGACAAAAGGGAAGAGGAAAGGGGAGGTAATGGAGGGCAGGTAAAGGCAAGATAGAAAAGACCATACAACATGCACAGACACAGAGAGAACATGTTGAGCATGGCTGATGTAGAAAAATAAACTGTGAGGAATGAGCATGGAGTCAACTCACCCAGTCATGCATATGCCATTCAAAAAGCCCCAGGAAGTGGGTTGAAGCCCAGGACAAGAGAAACGAGAAGAGAAACGTGTGAGCAGCCTAGAACCTAGTGAGGATTTACACAGAGTGCGGGAAATCCTGGTTCTAAAATGTGTCCTGCTGGCTTTCCAACACTCCCTGCCGATTACCTTGATCAGGTGTGTCAGCTGGCTTTTCCACCTGCTGATGGACTGAACAGACCTGATAACCAGTAGTAGCCAGGGCACAGAGAGCTGGAAAACCAGCAGGGCAGTGGCCCTCAATGACTGAGGTTGCCCATCCCTGGTTTACACACACGATAAATGTAGACATAAAACCCATCAAGTTATTCATTCAATGAGGTATCAACATGTTGGCACAATAATTACAATTAAACATTAACCTCAGCCACATGCCAGGCTTTGTTAGTTATTAAAATTAATCACAGTATTTGTGATTCTCTTCAAATCTATTTTAGCGGCTCATTAAATGCAGAACAAGGACATTTTAAGGCGAAGTGTTAGACGTATAATAGGTGAAGGATTTGTTAATAATTACTGTACTTTATTGTACTTATACCAGTAGGTTTGATTTTGAACAAACAAACAAGAGATCTCTCTCGGCTTTTAATACCCAGTACAAGTTGTTTGAAACCGCACGGCACAAATGAAAGTGTCTGGTTCTGTGCACAACATAGAAATACACAATCTGATGACAATTCATCTTCAATATTCAAAGGTACTGTTTGAAGTACTTAGTAGCTTACTTTAAAAAACTAGCAACATCACAGTGTCTTGCTGTGCGATTATGTACTGAGCAGAGGAGCAAGTCCGTCACAAACCCTTACATTAGATATAGCATATGTAGATGCTGACAATGGCAATTTGTACCAGGTGTGAAATGTGCAGCCAGATGTCAATGAAACTAATTCGACCTATATTTACATGACAATTAATAACGGTCCTACAATATATCGGAACAGTATGAATAATAAAAAAAGGAGCAATAAAGATGGATGCTCAGATTGTAATAAAAAAAATTCAGGAAAATAATTTAATAAAGATTACCTAATGTTCTGAGATATGGGCCCACGTAAAACACCTGAAGGATAAGCACGTATGTCTAGGCTATGGAACATCTGTCCTTACCCAACGCCTACGTAGAAGTACAGCACTTACCTGTAGAATCCAGGTGGTTGGCATTGCCATTGTTGCCAAATACTGAGTCAAAGTCTATGTTAAGGCCATGAGAGTTCTGTGGTGTTGGGGAGGCTGTAAACCCTGTCCAAAAGAGAGCACACCAATAAAGCAGTCATGAAACTGCTGCTCCTCCACCACAAGCAGGCAGAAAAATAGTGATTTTTCCTATTGTATACAGTTGGGCTTATTGGTTTTTTTTATTTTGAATGAATTACTTGCTTGGCTTAACACCTTTCACCTCTGGCTGTGGTGCTCAGACAACAACCTGGTCTTTAACAGTCCTAAGACAAAAGAGGTCATCGTGGATTACAGGACAACCTGGAGGACAGTACAGTACATGCTCTACTCCACATAAACGGGGAGGCAGGGGAGAATATCACCTTTCTGGGGATCCACATCTCAGTGAACCTTTCCTCTAACCTAGTGAAGGTGGCGCATGAAAGGCTTTTCTTCCTCAGGAAGCTCAGACAAGCTGGTGTCCCCTCCCAGCTATTTGTGAACACAACTAAAAGCATCCTCTGCCTCAGTGTGCTACAAGATCTGGACTTGGTGTATGCCAGCAACATTGCTACAGACCCAAATTAGAGATCATCAACTGTTTGCTCCCATGCTTTCCAAAAAAGGATTCAGGACCATTCAAGCTTGGACAAGCAGGTTGAGAAACAGCTTCTTCCCCAGAGCTGTTGCTTCCATCACCTCACTGCCACCCCAGGCCACATATACAACCCAACGTACGGGTGGCAGCAACAGTCCAACTTTAAACATTCAGAACAGAAGGAGTCTAACACACAGCAACATTCGACAGTGACAACAAAAGTTAGAATTTTCAAGACAAAGGTGGACAAAGCTGGTAATAATCGCATGGCTAGACTAAGGTGTCTAGACTAACGTTCGAAGGAACTGTAAACCAATACCAGTAGAATCAAGAGGATTTGAGTAGAGGAAAAGAGAAAATGGGAGGGAAACAAAAATAAGATGACGTGCATGGTGATAGTTATAGTCAAATCAGGTGCAGATAAACAGTGTTAGAGATAGACCAGTGCCATACAATCTCAGGGCATGAAATCAGCTTTACCACATTAAGGATTAGTAGTAGACGGACAAAGAACAGTCCACACAGGAGCTGATAACTAAAGAGACCTGTGCTTACAATAAAACAGCTGATAGGTGGTTTCTGTTTGTCACCAGTGCAGGAAAGTGGGACAAGTGTTTGTAATTGAATGCAATAAGGCACAGTTTTCATTTAAAGTAATATACTAGGTCATAGCAACAAATCCACTGTACATATTTATGCAACTACAACAAATACTGCAATATTCATTCATTCATCTTCTTCCGCTTTTCCCCGAAGGGGTCGCGGGCGTGCTGGAGCCTATCCCAGCTGGCTTCGGGCGAGAGGCAGGGTACACCCTGGACAGATCGCCAGTCCATCGCAGGGCCACATATATAGACACACAATCACAGTCATACACACACTCACACCTACGGGCAATTTACGCATCTTTTTCCAATCGACCTGACTGCATGTCTTTGGACTGTGGGAGGAAACCGGAGACCCCGGAGAAAACCCACGCAGACACGGGGAGAACATGCAAACTCCACACAGAAAGGCCCCCGGCCGCCTCCGGGAATCGAACCCGGAACCTACTACTGCAATATTCACTATTTAAAATGAAAGACAATGAACTAAGTGGTCTAACTTTAGTCAGTTCACTAATATCTCAAATGATAAGACAACCCTGATGTTCATCTGCCACATTATCAGCTGATAGAAAAATGAAGCAAACCACAGCGTGTTTTCACAAGTGACTCTGTTTGAACAAAACAAAACAACCCAAAATAATTCATCCATCTATATGCATAATGCAGCTCTCACCTCCCCATGTGTTGGCGGCGGAGAGAGGCAGTGGCTGTTGGAAAACTGGCTGCAGGTCCAGCAGGTCATTGGCGGCCATGGACGAGCTGAAGGAAATAAGCAGGGAAACGTGCTATGAATGAAAGAAATCTTAATTCTGCTTCATTTTTGTATGTATGTACATTTTATACATTTTCTAATAATTAATATAGTTTCATGTGCACTTTCTCTCTTGGATCAATGGGTGTGTTATGATCAGTAGTATTTTGTCCTTAATTATAGCAATCACTACTCACAGGTAGTTAGTTGCAAGTCTGGGAAAAAGTCCATCAGAGTCTCGTGTGTACTTTAATTAGGCATAAATTTAGTATATGCCATTTTCATTTACAGAATGAAATTTTATGGCATGGAACAATGAAAATTCAGATTCTTGAATAAGCTTTGGGGTTCACGCGCAACAAGTGGGCCTGAATGCATAGTTCAGTCAGTTTTATAAAATACATATACATTATTACATCCAATACAGAAAGAAAAAAGAAAACCTAGTAAATCTGACCCCAATTGCACAATGGAAGTTTAGTTTTCTCAAAAGTTTCTTTTCTGATTGTGCAAGGGTTGTAGGAAGACTATGCATTGTGTGCATTGTGGGGAAAGAGGTTGAGCATGTGCGGTACAATGTGGCCAATGAATGCAGTGAAGGACAGTAATAAGCGCTACGACTGCTCAGCTCATATGCTCATAGCAGCAGATGGCTTGCTAAAAAACACCCACAGTAGTCTTCGTGGCATTGTTATGTTTTCCTGATAAAAATAAATAAATAACTGGGTCCTGTGGTCTCACTTGTTGATGGAGCTGGTGGTAGAGAAGAGGTCAATGGCAGACTTAATAGTCCCATCTAGACTGGAAATGGGAGAGGAGTCTGTGGTTGCGGCAGCAGGATTTTTCTGCAGCTCTTTCAAACGCTGCTCCTATAGTAGTTAGAAAGCTTGTGTTAGCAGCAGGAAGGCTAAGGTACCCAAGTACTGTGACCCTGTTGAACTGTCCATAGAAATGCTTAATTACTAAATATTAAGTAGTCAGTACTACTGTGATGACCCAACCCTTCAAAGAGTAAAATGACTAGCTCTGCCATTAACATATATTTCTAGACACAAATAATCTGATGTCAAATTTAAAATGAGAAATATAGATAAGAAAGAAAAATGTACTTTTAATGCTTTCAGACGAGCCTGCTCTTCCTCCAAGGCCACCTGTTTTTCCCTCTCATCCACTTTGGTGAAGGATATGCCAGTGTTAGCCAGAGAAGAGACAGCATTGGAGAGGGTGCTTGCTCTGAATGAAGGGATATACATACACACAGAAAATAACAGCTGGAATTTGTTTTACTCAACAGTCCACTTATCGAGGTGGTAAAGCAGACAGGTCTCTTCCTACCTGCTGGCTGCTGTTGAGTCTTTGACCTTTTTTCCCTCTAAAGAGGCCATGTGCTGGTCTAGGGCATCCAGTAGGCTGCTGGGGGCCTAGCATGAATGTTGGTGAGAAACAGGTTACTGCCATGAGTTCACAAGCAGACATACTAAATACAGAGAGAGAAAATGTCCAAATACTTACACAAACTGTAAACTGAAAAAGTAGAGATCAGAGGGAGGGAAAGTACAGAAAATAAAAGGCGGCAATGGTCAAGATTAGATCTGTTGGAGAGTTCTATATGAATAATGACATGGCTAATGGCTCTAATGAACCATTTTCATATTACATATTGTACCACTTTTGGCAGGTCACTGATCTAAGCAAATGAAGTGATTACAGCTTTGTAAAGGCAACAGTGAGCACATGCATTGATAGCATGCACAGCACTACAGCCTGTCTGGATACGTTATAGTGTCATTTTACTTCTACAAATACCTTCCTTACAGTAGACTCATATAGTTATATATGAGTCTACTGTAAGGAAGGTATAAATATATATATTTGATTTTTACTTCTGTTGATAATGTTTCTCTAACAGCTATGCTGCCAACAGTAATCCTTTTATTACACAGCAAAATGCTGCAGAAATAAAGTTCTATTCACCTTATATCACCAACTTTCAGTTGTAGGCATCGTAAAACTAACTACTCAGAAGAGAAACTACCTGCTTGGCTGTATAGCACCTGGGCTAAATCGCAAATGACTACTCATAATAAGGTGACATGACCCTTCTATACAGTATGCTTAACAACATTTTATACTTATTTCAGCCATTATTCCATTCTTTGCCATTTAATTTTCATCACTGTATATTTTAAGCAATAGTATAGTAGTTTATACACAAAACTTGCCCATTGTCCACTTTTAAATTAGGAAGAAACCGCAAAGAAGTGAAGGAGACAGGCATGTTATTAAGAGTAACTTATACAGTTTGAATTTGCATCAACACATACCTGAGACAAATCTGGGATGTCCCCTCGATCAATCCCTACTTGCTGCAGGAAAAGAGCAAGGTCTATCAGTTAGATTAAAAAAATAAAAACCAGCCCATTCACCCAGATCATTACCAGCCTTTTCTTAAACCGTTTTCCTTGATAGGAACGTACTTCTGCAACTTTGAGGAACTCTGAGATTCTTGTCATCCGTGTCAGGAACTTCTTGTAGATGTCAAGTCCTTCCTTACACTGGGCTTTCTTCATGTCAAAGTATTTCTCTGTCAGATTAAGAAAATAAGAAACAGCAGAAAAAAGAATAATGTCACACAATAATCACACACTCACAGCACTGGCCTTTTTATGCAGGCTATGACTTTACTGTTTCTTTAGTTATCCAGTGTTGAACACTGCATGACAAAATTTTCATCATGTGCAGCAATAGTGCAGGGCGGTAAGAAAGAGTTCATTCAGTCAGTCAGCATGACTACGACACCACAAAAGTCTGGTTTACCAAGGAGATTAATTATGCTCTCGTTGTAAGCTGCAAACAGTCGAATTGCGTCTTTGAACAGAAGCATGAAGGCTGCATTGATCACACCATTTGTCAGTTCATTGGCATTGACCTGTAAGAGGTGGAAAACAATCAGTCTGCCAGACATCATTCCTTACAAGACCCACTGGGCCTCATCAAATCAAATAACATATACTGTAAATTCACATACTAGTCACTGTAGGCAATATATAATACTCACATTGAAATCAAGCAAGACGTCCATCTGATTTTGAATGATGGGAATAGTTTTAAGGAGTTTCTCTGTGTTGATAGTTCTCATTACTCCATCAGACCTGGGGAGAGAAAACAAGATTGAAATAATAGTGAAATATCTTTGAGCCTGCTGATACTAGTAGAAATCTGCTTCCTTTACTGTAAATCAACACAAAACATAGCAAGTAGCAATACATGTTTCCCCTTGCAAGCTGTAAAAGGCGACAGTAGTGAGGTTGTGCCATCTTAGCAAAACTGTTGCAATGCATTTTATACAAATGAAGAGGACTGTATTTCTTTCTGTCAATATGATATGTCTGTCTCTCAAAACTCTGTTGAACAAAACCACCTTTAGGCACATGTTTAATAACAGAAAAAAAGGTCCTTACCCTCTTTTCACTTTAGTGAAGTCAAAAGCAACTTGTCTATAGGACACAGCCTTCTCATTCAGGTAGCGGCTATACCTCCTTATGAACGTTGACATATCATAGCCTAAGTTGCAAATAAGAGAATGACTGCTGACTAATGTCAAAAAAAGACACAGCAAAAGTGACAATCTGTAAGAACATACAGTTTGGATTCTTCCTCTAACATACTTCAGATATCAGATGCTGATTATTAGCCTTTAAAGCACTTAAAGCACTGCAATAAAACTAAACACACCTAGCAATATGTGTGTGTTTGTAACGATGTATGCGAGTGTATTTTTAGTTTTGTTTTTCAGCAACAATGGAGCTCTATGGCACAGATGAAGAAGCCAAGCTATCAGGTCCTGGAGCAACCAATCTTGCAGTCAACAGACAAGTCAATGTTAGTTGTAGTTGTACAATAACTAAACATAGAAAATCAGGATTCCTGACTTTTTGTTGAGGCAATATACCTTGTAGGCCACTCTTGTCCAAAAAATTGCTGAGATTGAAGAGTGTGTTCCTTGAAGCCAGATATTGTATAAATCTCTGCAAAAAAAAAAACAAAAAAAACCATATCTCTCTGTATGCTTGTATGTGTAACTTGTGCTCAACACAAATGAAGCCAACCGTTGCACATCACCAGCTTCTGGTATGTAGTATTGAGTGCATTACAATTTAGACTGGAAGCCATTTCATATAACAATTTAGACTTATTCTTTCAGGCTTAATTGGTTTGTCAATAGACCATTTTATGACGAATTAATGCAGAAACCATGCAATTTCAAAAGGCTCTAGTTAGTCTGCTCTGGACCAGATTAGTTATGAACACATATTAATCTCCCTAATAACTGCGTTTAATATATCATGTTTATATGTCCAATCAAATAAAGGATACATTTTGCCAGGATAACTGGTACAGCTCCAGTGCACACCTCCAGCACCAAAGTCCAAAGTATTACACCACAGAAGTTCCTTTAGTTATTCATTTAAAGAAGTAGTCGCTGTGGACCGTTTCCTTCCTCACTTGTTACCACTTCTTAGGATAAATAGCATTATCTCACTATCACTATCCCTGACTAGCAGTTCTTTAAAGACAGCCATATGGTCTAGAAACACCATATGGCTTAATTATCATGGTGCGATAGGCTGCATACTTTTCCTATTTCAAGAGCTCTACTCAGTGTTGGCAAGGAAGTTTGAGCTTCTGTTTTGTAAAGTTGCTTATAAATATTGACACTGATGGGTTGTGGATTTTTGGGCTTGTTTCCAAAGGTGTACGGTAGTTACTTATTTAGGCTTGGTGGCCAACATTTGTCAAAGTCCATTAATATAACTTACTTTTCCCTCTCCCGTTTACAGTTTCCATCAAAACTGCACAGCGGATCATGCAACAGATGTTTGCTTCGGGGCTAACATATGGGAGGCTCTCTGCCTGCCTCCCTGCCTTTACTAGTTTGCTATGAAATACCAGAAAAAACTAACAGCTGCTTTGACGTGGAAGTGGACTGGGTGTGAAGACTGCGTAGTGTCAGGTGACATTCATACACATAACTTTAATATTGTTCAACACACCTGCTGCGATAGGAACCTTCGGTGTCGATTAATTAAAATAATTACCTGCGGTTCATTCTACAACTTCCACATGTTCATGGTCACAGAGGCGATGCACACAGTGCTGCACAGTATAATTATACAGTACAATTTCATACACCAGTAACATGTCAAGTATTAGCCTACAAAATATACTGCGACTAATGGATAAACTCGTAAATGATGCATTGAATTTCTATTAAACAGTTTACAAAAAGGTGTAAAAATGTAGTAGAGTATTTGAGCAATTTAGGTTTGAGGTTATAGCCTCTGATGTCCAGGACACAAGGTTGCAGCTCTTATTATTTGACTGTTTTCATTGTACTAGTTGCTTGGTTTGACTGACATCTGACCACACTACTCACGGCCTCACCTCATTGCCATAGACCATCAGATGGTGTGTCGTGGTGAGAGACTTGAAGACAACCACCCAGCTGGTGCTGGTGGTTCTCTCAAACAGTGTGTCAGCCAGCTGAGGGATGTTCACGTTCATCTCATTTGTGCACTGAATCAAATCTAAGGAGAGAGACAGAGAAATGAATAGTGTTAGGTGATGAAAAAAAAGTCAGTGAGTCCGTTCGATACTGAGACGGCAAAAAATGTATAGACCACCCACGGAACTGGGGTAAAAATGGGCAGCACTGCTCACCTTTTACACAACAGTATAATTCAAAAATCTAGTTATGCTACTATTCAGCAGTAACTTAAACAAAATATCACTTCTACTCACACTACGGATATGGTGAGTAAGCATGAGCTGTACAAAAAGGCCTACTATGATCTTAAATGAGCACCATTACAATTACTTTAGTTGAATGACAAATTATCTAGAGTTCATGAGAACAGACTTTCTTTGTGTGCTCTTATGATACCTGGCCACTGTCAATAAATAAGCAACATGCAGGCTACTGTGTTTTGGAGAATCAATGTATTACTTAAGTATTAGTATTTTACACCCCATCACAAATATGTGCAAAATGAGAATGTGTGAATTGAGAATTTGTAGGCTGGCACAACATACATATGGTCAATATCACTGGCCACAATATCACTGATGCCAGACCTCACCAAAGCACGCGCACTGAACCCGGTGTCCTAGTGCTCTGTGGTTATTCCCATCTCCATATGGTGCTTCAACGTGCAAAGACATTTTAAATTTAACGGTGGAGACTGAAGAGCAGAGTAGGACCTTAACTTTAACTATAGATCCAATTACGGTGTTAGCTCATGCTCACCCGCCACAGTGGAAGTGATATCTTGTTAAAGTTATTACTGAATATGAACCCCTGTACAAAGGGTGAGCAATGGTACCCACTAAGGCACATTTACAAGGGTCTATCAATGCAGCTCAGTGTTTGCTGATGGCCACATTGTTGCTTTTCACATACACAATAAGCCACCCATGTCACAACAAAAGGCTTTTCAGATGGGACTGAAGCAGCTCCTGGAGGCAAACTCTCCAGTAACCTTATCTGGAGTTTGGTTTGTCGAAGCACAAATAACCTGCAGCTTGTGCCCATTATTGACAACATAGCTTTGTGTGTTATGCTTTCATAAGTTTTGTAATATGGCCATCTCACAAAATCTGTTGAACATCTGGCATTTGCAATTAGAAAAGCTCAGTAATATTGGGCTCCTCCTGTAAACAGTGATGAACTGAGATGATGATCAAGTAAGCAAGAGAAAAAGCTTCATAAGAACACAAACAAATGTTCAGTCAGGTTACTATAGCACAAAGGCTTGGTTTTATTTTGAAAAAAACACCAAATACATCTGTCTGTGCCTGTGGACACCTGTGAACAAAAACGTCTTTTTTGAAAAGGGGGAAAAGTGACGAGATGGAGAAAGACTATAAATTCCAAGAAAAAACAGCCGTACAGCTGCAAGACAAAGTATGTGATTTCTGCATAAATTGGTCATAAAATGTATTCTGAACTTCTCACAGAAATCTCTGGCACATGCTAACTCATCAAGACATTTTGCAAGAAACCTTAAGACCATCTGTGCATCAACTGAAGCTCCACAGAAGATGGGTGATGCAAAAGGACAAGGACCCAAAGCATAGAAGAAAATCAGCAACAGAAGCAAATCCTCCTTCTGGACTGGCCCAGTCAGAGTCCGGACCTCAACCCGACTGAGATGCTGTGACCTCAAGAGAGAGATTCACACCAGACATCCAAACAACATTGCTGCACTGAAACAGTTTTGTAATTTATAAATTACTGGGATCATGAAGAGACAGAAGGATGTAGAAATCCTACATCCACAGAAGATCTGTGGTTAGTTCTCTAGATGTTGAACAACCTACAGCCCAGTTCCTTCAAACGCTGTGAGCAAGTGAACCTGGAAGAACTGCTGCTGTTTGAAGGGTGGTCACAGCAAATACTATGTGGTTTAGATTCTGTGCTGTTCATTCACTGCATTTAGTTCATTTATGAAAATAAATGTTTAACACTTCCATTTTTGAAAGCTTTCTTTGTTTACAGCATTTTTTCCACACGTGCCTAAAACTTTTGAACAGTACTATATATAAAGAAGAGAGCGAGAGAGACTTTGTAGCTTTTAAGCTATTAGTCTGGTAGACTTACAAAAAAAAAAACTTCCTGAAAAACACAACTTTGTCTTTGATGCCCACGTTGTTCACAACAACCTCCTGTGTAGGTAGTGTAGGAATGTCATAATTGTTGCAGTTGGGCAAGGTAACGGGAGTCAGGGTACTACCATCAATGATCCTTACTGTCCACCCAGGTCAATGAAACAAACCTAAAAAAAAGTTTCTGTACACCTCTACAGGAAACACTGCAGGTTTTTAGTTGTGCCAAAAAACACAAGATAACTTCACTTAAGGTGAAAGTGCCTTACCATCACTTGCTACTCGTAAAATGCTAGACTATTATGTGCTTTTTAAAATTTGCCATGGTTGTGATTGGTGGGAATAGGCGACGTTTTTGAGAAACCACCTCCCGTCTTGGCTCAATCATGTGCACAGCTAGGTCCTACTTGCCTAGTGTCTTCCTCAAATCCAATCACTTTGGTGCCAATTCACAACAAAAGTCATCTCAAGCCCCGATAGTTTGTCTTGATTGCTAGATGTGAAAGGCAGTTCTGATGTGCACCTAAACCTGATGTTTTCGAAGTGTTCACTGTGCACCATCTTTCACACACCACTGTAGCTTGTGACACTGTTCATGCTATGCTGTAGCTAAACCAATGATGTGTAGCATTATTTATGGGTTTTGGGAAACCATAAGCAGTACTGAAATGACATTTTTGCATGAATATCTGATTCTTTTAATTTTGAATATGGTTCTAATGTGGAGCCAAGTTTCAGTACACTACTATTGGGTGTGTAATATTTATTTTAATCCAGTGTCATTTTGCCAGACTCTATATGTATGTATATGAACAAATACTGCAGATGGCAATCATGAATGCTAAGCGATGATGCTGTTTACTGATGCTGCGTGGAGGAATTCCAAAGCATTAACACTACAATGCAGGGTAGATGTGATTACCTAAGGCTTCAATAGTATAGTACTGGTGTGAAAGTCTGATGAGTCCAGATGTAATGACTGATTTAGCTGAGTGCCACTATTAACCGCAGCAAACTTATCATAAACATTTGGGCTGGATTTCATTGCTACTTCACATATTCTGTAACATGGATCACATTCAAATTAATTCAAATCAATTAGATAAATCAAACAGGATTTTCTGAAAAAGCTGACAGCAGCCCTATTAGGAACACAACTGCTTTCAACGCAGGCAAGCTACTGAATTGACCGCTTGAATGTGACGGCTGACCTGCTCCCTTGCACTAGAGGGTCAGTTTCCTTTCAAATCTGGTTTGTATTGCGAAATACTCTTTCTTCTAGTAAACTGTCCTTGAGCAAGACAGCCCCCAGTGTGTGTCAGTAAGTCATCTGCCTCATGTGGACAATAATACCAGTTCGGTGTGCACCTTATGAAACCACCTCACTGCCATGCAACACACCTGACCAATGGCTTGTTGGCACATCACACTGCTGCCTGTATTTTAAATATTGTTCCATTTGGAGATACAAGCACAGAAGAGTTTCCACGTCCTGTCTTTGCTTTGGAAGAGTTTCACATCATCAAGAGAGCCACGACCCAATTAGCCTAAATAAATGTAAACCCTGTCAATAAGCACCGGATATTTACGTTTTACAGAAGAAATACGTTGACGTGTCAAGGGTTACATAAATGGTGGAATCAGGCGAGTGTCCGTTTGCTGGGTTGTATGTTAAAGTCCACCACTCAGCCACTTCCTGAATCGCTGCCCTGTTCCAGCTGCTACTGAACCCGAGATGACAGCGACCCTGGAACACGACAAGCGCCTCACAGGCGGCGGCAAACGTGCAGCAATTACCCAAAAGCTGAGCAAAGTTTACGCGCTGCACAGTCGCTACTTTCATGTGTCCGCTCTGCGAGCTACCTGTAGCGTCGCACGGCTTAAATTCTACCAAACACCCACGATTTAGTGTCGCTCAGCATCACTAGCAGACGCAAACCACAGAAGTGCTCGTTGCGGTCAGTTAGACAATTACTAATACCATAGAAACGTGGTCTAACGTCAGCGTTTCAATTAGTTGACTAACTGAAAAAGTCCATTATCAACGTTACTTCCATTAGCGCGCTCTGGGCGAACTGTTCGCCGGGTATTCGTGTGACAAACAATCCGTTTAAATGTGCAGCCTTGTGGAGACGCCTCTGTTTTGCTGCTAGTAGCATCGTGTAGCGCAGAAAGATCAGCTAAGTTACCGCACCGTTAAGTTTGCGTTACATGTCCGCGCAGGCCTCAGCAAGGCAGCTTTCAGATGGCCGCGTTACCAACAAGCACGAATAAAAGCGAGCCGCTCGTGTATTAAGGGTACTTACAATCCAGGTGTTTCTTTTTTGGACCCATTACTTCATGCGTCGTTGCCTTACAAACTGTTTTGGAAATCGCCGAGCCAGTGACGCTGTGCTGTGCGGCGGTGATCCTGTCCGTGATGCTCTGTCCAGACATCCTGTATCCGTCAACTAACGGCCGCCGTTACAGAAACGTGTCCAGGGTTTTGTAGACGGTGTCGGTCTCAAAGGTTCGGTGCCAGAGGACAACCCTGAAGACCAGAGGGAAAGAAAGAAACGCTCAGGCGACAGGCGTCGGCGCTAGCTAGTACTACTACTAGAAAACAAATGGCTTCTAGTGTCGCACACCTGCAGTAAGAACTATTGGACTTTGTTTCCTGAAAGACACACACCCTGGCTTTTCACAGCTCCTCGTCTACCGTCTCTCCTTCCTTCCTTCCCAGCACTGGCCCGTCGCACATACCGGCCTCACAACGAATGAAAAAGCCCAACTTCCGGATACAAGCTTCACGATAAAAGCAGCAACACTCCGGTCCGACCTCAGCAATTACAACGCAAACGTCACGACTCGACACGAAGAGAAACGGGTTTAGTGGAAAACACGACACGACGGCGGCGGCGAATTGATGCGGCTCGCTGTCAAGCAGCATTAACCGTAGAGCCTTAGAGAGACACGCAGTACACGGCTGATGTTCTCTGTAACTTTCTGATCTGTTGTCTGAATAAAGGTTCCACAGGTGTAGTTTTACGTTCATATTACATTTCACATGAAGTCAATTCCAAACAAAATCACACTCACTACATAATTTTCGTGTCAAAATATATAAATACAAAACAATCATTATTAAAAACAAGAGGCATGTTGTGTCAACTGGAGAGCCTGAACCGTCTGTGTATTCATTGTGAATGAGAAGGAATTATGTGACTGCAATCGTATACTCAGAATAAAATCTGATTGATCAAAAAACCTTCAGTAAAAAAAAAAATCCACCTTCTTAATGGAATTCAGAAATTCTATTCTATTTACAAATAAAGTCCAAACAAAGTGGCCAAAAGAGGAACCGTTTCAATGGTTCGTTTCCTGATGTTATCGGTCTCACGAGATTATCGTGGGCTACGTCTGCATGACGCCAGAGCAAGTCGGGATCACGTCAATGCGCAGACCCTTCTCTCGAACCGACCTACAGCGAGTGGACCCGGCTGCAGACGCGATGGCGGCCCAACATGGCGGCCGGTGTCGTTTTTTCTCCACGCTTTATTTAAAATGTATAACTTTTCACAGAGGAGTGATGCTGCCAGATAAAACAGTAACATTGACGAAGAGCAGGTTAATACAGGTCAATCCAGCTTGGACTACATAAAAGAACATTGCTTAGCTAAAAAACAGATAGAAATAAACAAACATATTAAAAAGCCAGCTCAGAAATGGTTTAAATTAAAAATAAAAATCCTTTCATTCTTTTTACGGACCTTGGGTATAATTTATGTTCATTTAGAAAAACAAATGAAATTAAATTTAAGGTTATTTTTATATATGTAAAAGTCCAAATCCAAACAAAAAATATATTAAAATGTAATTTGTTCTTTTTCCTGACTATACCTATATATTTTAAATGTCATTATCACTAAATGACACTAAAAGGTGTCTCTTCTTCTTTGCGTGTTATAGAAATGTTTGTTGAATTTATTTTTTGTTCACCATGGAATAACTTTTTAACAAGACAACTGTGTAAGAAATAATTATTGCATTCCTTGTCCAGGACTGTCATCCCCTGAATGGACAGGTAGGCCCGTTGAGATTGTGTGGGTTGACAAATGGTTCTGGTAAGAAATGAAAATTCTTGAGGTAAAGCTTTCTGCAATTGAACAAAGTCTGGTTTTGAGGGAAACAAACTGTGTTTGATATAGAGCTCACTGAAATCAAAGATCAGTTATAGACCACATACGTTTCTCACATCAGTCTTCATCAAATAATGATTCATTGCCATGTGTCTGTTAATTCCAGAGTGTAGTAGAGTGAGGTCACACACTATGTATATATAACTCTTTCCTGTTACAAGCCTGCTTGAACCAGTACTGTAGAACCTGTAGAAGTTGCAGAGAAGACGAGACTCAGTTCAAAGTTCAAAAATCACAATCAGAAAGCGTTTACTGTCATTGTGCGTACACACAACGAAATATTGGGTTGGAGCATTTGCCCCCACAAGCCAAGACAAAGCAAAAACAATAGCGGAATTAGATAAGACGTAACACTCAAAGTGCACTTTAACAGTAAAACGCAGTGAATGAGTAGCAGCCTTTAGGCAAGGGGAAGTTTAAATGCTCTGTGCATGAGTCTCTCAGCAGTGGTTTGGTAATGTGTGTGTGCAAATGCTAGAGATGATTACAGGCAGTCATCCAAAACTCCACTAACTGAAATCCAATGCACAGGGCAGGACTAAGCGACTAACAATTCAGTAAAACTATATAAACTAAATAAAGGTGACTAGTAGAAAACTAAAATCACTGAAACAAAAGAAACTCACTAACCTAAAAACAAAAAAACACTTCAAGCTGGAAACAACAATAATGATCTAACAAACCTACAGTAACTAACTGCAGATGCTAATTGTTTGGCTTATGTCTTATGATGTTAAGCCGCCAAGCGGCTGAGTGCATGTTGTATATAACAATTAGCTTACGCAACAGACCCCACACCTGTCTCAATTCCGGCCCCTAATTATTATTACGATATCACATAGTAATAATTACACATTCAACACTAACATAGTCATCACATGCCAATGATAATACGACATTGTAAGAGCCCATCTCGGTCCCCTCTTTGTTGTCAATCATAGGCTAGAGGTCACCAGCACTTAGCCTATATCAAGTAGTCAACTTGTGACATGGTGTCATTCTAAGCCAGACATGTATTCAGCCACACCAAGTCAGGTTAAGAATGTCACCAATGATCAGAAGCCTCCTGAAGAAGGCACAACTTTTATGACGCTATTAATGTTGTGGCAAATATTCCTTAGTCCATCTCTTCCAAAAGAGATCAGAGATGTGTTCGACCTGCTTCCATCTCTTACGTGCATCTTCTTTGTGAAACAGACCAGAGTAGAATTTAGAACCAACCGCTCCCATGCTCCACTGTGATGCAATCCAGTAGGATCATAGTCAAAATCCATCTAACTCCCTTCAAGGACAACGCGTCAGTGATCTTCTCCTGATTCCATTCTTCCATGGCACGCCTCAGCTCACGCTCTGCACCCACAAAGTTGGTACCATTTTGAGAATGCATCTCTTGAACCTTCTCCTTGCCTTGTAATAAACCGCCGTAGTTGTGTTTCTCTCTTTCTGTCTCTCTCTATTCTCATCTCCAGGTATCGTCAGACTCAGAGCCGTGTGTCTCCAGTGTTCAGTTGCTGGTCCAACCATCCTGCCTGTGTTCTGTTGCTGCTTGTTTTGTTGTGGTTGTGTTCTTTTCTCTCTTCTCTATCCCCTCACTCCAACCGGTCAAGGCAGATGTTCTCCCACTGATCCTGGGTCTGCTGGAGGATTCTTCCTCTATAGAGGGAGTTTTTCCACTGTTGCTATTAAAATGTACAATTTATTGATTGGCTACAATTAAAAGTTGCTCTATGTGGGATTTGTTGGGTCTAGTTGTGTCAGGCTGATGAGATAACTTGTGATGTGAATTGGTGCTATATAAATAAAGTTGAATTGAATTGAATTAATTAAAGAGTGTCAAGAGACAAGGCAACCTCAATATGTACAGCTCTAACTGCCAAACATGTAAAGATAACTCCATATCGCTTTACAAGACTTCTGCCACGCTTGGCATCAAACGGACCCAAGTAGTGCACTCCAACGAAACTAAAAGGTGGTTTCATTCCTCACATTCATTCCTCCTCCTTATCAAGGTACCAGCACCAAGAATCCACTATTTCTGATGCAACTGGGAGAGAATGTGGTTCCTTCTACCATGACCCACCTCTTTATGGATGTGCTGTAAAACAAGATCAGAAATGTGAAAGTCTTTAGCGATTATGACAGGATGCTTGGACTCTTAGGACATAACAGCTCTACTGACACATCCACCAACTCGCAGCACATCATCCTCCAGTACAGGATTCAACTTATATATGTGGCTGCTTCATTTCCTGCACTCTCCCCTTTGGAGGTAGGCACTTTCCTCAACATATTTCTTTCTCTGGCAGAATCTAATTATTTCCAACTCTGCATCCTTAATCTCTCCCACCGAGAAAACTCTATGATGAACATCGTCACACTGAGTTACATGAGATGCAGACTGAGAGCATGCTTTGCTTTTCCAGCAATACCACAGCAATGTTTTGAACCTCAGGACCCAACCAGTCACCCTGATAAGGTGAGTCCAAGACGAAGTGCGACTAATCAGACAGGTCAACAGATCATCATCCTTGACTTCAGTGTCTTCATGAGGAAGTTCCTGCAGGTTGTCTGGGTTCACAGGCCACTTCTTCTCTGGCTGTATGAGAAATGCTGATGCCAGATATCCATAAACTGTCATTTAAGAAAGGCTCAGCCCTCATACCTCTTGAAGCAAGATCTGCTGAATTACGTCCTGTGTTCACATACCTCCACTGAGAGGAAGTAGAAGTCTTGAGAATCACTAACACCCAGTTCGCTACAGAAACACTTACGTCTTAAGTGTTTTTGCAGGCCGCTACTACAGCTGCCGTTAACTCCATGCGGGAATCGTGATTGGTTTTAAAGGTGCCACCCTATTTTCTCATTATGAAGGAACTGTGTGTTTGAGAGTAACCCTTATGGAGCAGCAAATAGGTAACAACACCATAGCTCTTCTCACTTGCATCTGGGAAGTAATAGTCTCTCTGACGTCAGGAGGCTTTAAACAACATGTGATGCTGATGTCATCCAACTGGTGTAACTCCTCCACCCAACACTTGCCCTTTGTGGCCAACCTGTATACAGAAGTGTAATGCAGGTGTCCTAAGGTGAGCTTAGGGAGGCCAGAAACCTCCCGTGGAGCACAGACAGTGAAAGCGGGGCCTCGCGATCTTTTAAGCAGGAGGTGTCAGAAAAGTTACCTCACTGGTTCAGTTATGTGGATGACACCTGGGTGAAGATCAAGATCCAGGCCACACAGACCACATAAATGCAGTGGACAGCAACATCAGGTTCACCAGAGAAGACACCAAGGACAACAGACTGGCCAACACACTCATCATCACCTGCAGCACAAACTAGGAGTCATCAGGACCCTGAACACAGAGCAGAAAACATTCCCACCTCGACTGAAGCCAAGAAGAAGGAAAACATGCATCTAAGGGCAGATGGGCCTTCAACAAGCCTGAGTCATGAGTCATTAGGCTCAGACTTCACCAACCTTTTGGTGGCGCAGATTGGTTTCATATAAGACAATATTTCCTTGGAACGGTGTACACAACTAAAACCAAAGTGTCTCCGTACCCCTCCTACGAGCCAGTCTCACCTGCGGTAGAAAGTCCCACAATGGGGAAATTTGTGCTCTGCATTTAACCCATCCTTAAGTGAATACACACAGCAGTGAAACACACACACGTCATGACCAAACACCCGGAGCAGTGGGCAGCCAACGCTGCAGTTGGGGGTTCGGTGCCTTGTCTTACTGTGGTCACAGCTGTTTGTGGAGCTGTTTGCTGCTTTGGTGACATCTGAGACCAGACGCAGACTCAGCCTTCTCAGATTGGGAGAAGTGTGGTCTGTGTGTTGTATTTGGAGAGTTGTCAGCTCGTATAGTTCTTCTGGTTGCTAACAGTAGTACTGGAAGCAGATGTGCTTTAATGATCTGTGCTCCGCCTCCCCTGGGTTTTCGGTTTTCAGTAGATTGAAACTGCAGCGTTATAGTAGGTTATAGGCCTATAATCACTCAGTTATGAGGTTGTTTAAAGTGACATTTCAAGAAGCAGCTGAGCTAATTAAGTGTAAAGGGTTTGAAGCTGCTCGTTTTCACATCTTCATATTTAAACAGATACTTCACTTTTACACAATTGTGCATACGATAATTATTTTTATTAAAGTTGCCTGAAGTTTCTTATGTGACAGCTCGTGAATGAACAAAACATAAACCCACTTGCAAGCAGTACTGGAGAGATGTTCGCTTGTTAAAGTAAATTTATTTTAGACAAACAGTAAATGTCAAAGCAGGACCTGCTAATCAAGGGTTAACAAATCAACAAAAACGTATCTAATGAAAACTAAATCACTGCCGAAGCAGGACAAAACACTACACCGTTTGAAATAGAACTATTAACTCAAAACCACTGTGTGATGTTTGGCGGCTTGGCTCAGTATTGGGGTTTTATTTTGAAATTGCTTAGGGTTTTCTTTCTTTGCTTCCTGTTTTATGGCGTAGGTTCATTTCCCATTGGTCGGTCCTCTTTTGTCCTAGATTTCCTGATTAGTTTCACGTGCGTTGATTGGATCGCCAATTTATCAACCGTCTCGTCTCAGTTTGAAAAGAACAAGTGGCCGACAGATTTCATGTGAGTTCCTCGCCCATGGCCCTTGAGCCTCGTTCTTGTTCCCACTGAGTTGCTTGTCACAGAAATTACCTGCCATGTTATGCTTTGAGAGACTTTAGTGTTTTTGTTCCTTTGGAAGACCCTGCTGGATTCACAGAGTATACTTCCTGGCCACCAAGGATGCTCACTTCGCCCGGAGACCTGCTGAGGTCTTGACTCAGTACTAGATTGCTGTTTTGCTTACTTTGCCTTTCCTTTCCTTCTCCCCTTAGAACTCTGGACTGTACACCGCCACATTCTGCCCTGCGGGACGACACACTCCAGGGACCAGTTTACCACCTCCATTGACTGTCCGCCCCTGTGTCCCACAGCTGCCAGCTTCCACCTCCCTGAGTTCACTCCTTTCCCGCATCAGCATACAATCGGTTTTAGGGAGAATTTTCCATTATGCTGTTTTTGCTCACAGCCTGTGCATGTGCTAAATTGCTCTTTGTTCTCTCCCTAGTGGTGCGATATGTCTGTGAAGGTTCTCATTCATCCAGGTCAAGTTGTCTGAAGGTTGAGTCATGGCAACTGGACTTCTTCTAGTTGGTAGAAACGTTTCACCACCTATCCAGGTGGCTTCTTCAGTCTGTGGGAAGTTGGTGGAGACCACTAATATATCCTCCAGTTGGGTTTCACTTAACACCTGTGAAGAATGGGCTCGTTATGCGAACAGAGGGGGGTGTGAGGGTAGTGAGTAGGTGTGAATCCTCAACTACCGTGACTCCTCCTACAACCATTACAGGGTCGTTAAGTGTCTCCTTTGTGGGGGACGTGTGAAGTGGCCTTGATCTTCCTGGGCATAGTTGAAAGGGCAGCATGGTAAATGGGAGACAAATTGTGTCTGAGGCCCCCACCTCTGTTGAGAGAGGGGCTGTTCACCTGGACATGTATGGCTTCTCTGACGCCTCGTTCAAACCACCTGTCTTCTCTGTCCAGAATGTGAACGTTGTTGTCATCAAATGAGTGGCCTTTGTCTTTTAAGTGGAGATACACGGCAGATACTGGTCCTGATGTGTTGTTCCTCCTATGCTGGGCCATCCTCTTGTGTAATGGCTGTTTGGTTTCACCAATGTATAGTTCCGAGCACTCTTCACTGCATTGAACTGCATATACTATGTTGCTCCTCTTGTGTTTTGGTGTCGGGTCCTTTGGATGTACAAGCTTCTGTCTGAGGGTGTTGGTGGGTTTGAAGTAGACAGGTATGTTGTAGTTTCTAAAAGACTAGTGGTCTTTTAGAAACGTTTCTACTAACTAGAAGAAGTCCAGTTGCCATGACTCAACCTTCAGACTAGTGGTGCGATCTCGGTTGAGGCAGTCATCACCCCAAGCTCCAGCCCCTTCGCTCCTAGTGCACTTCACCGTTTTCTGGTTGTCCATTTTTGGGATCTCCTAGTCCGTGACATGCTGCTGAACGCAGGACCGAACAATCAAACCATCAATCACTAACTAAAAACTTACTTCACAAGGAGAAACAGAACTAGAGGTCAGGGAGTGGCAGAGATGGCCAGGAAAGCACAGGACGTGGGAAGACACGTGAGGTGGATATAGACACAATTAAGAGAAATGACAAACACCTGGCACATGAGGAAACATGCAAAGAAAGAACACAACAGAAAAGCTCAGCGGCCCCAAGGGTAGGCGAAAAAAAGCTGAATGTCAATTGAGAAGTGAAAATGTCACATAGAAACCATCATTTCCCGTCCTGTTCCATATTTACGCCGCCCTCTGTGGTCCTGTCTTGGTTGGTTCGTTGGTTGGATCCTGTCTGTCGATCCGAGCTCCAGTATGTTGGTCTGTCGTTCGGTCCTTCCCCATCAGTGGTAATTCTGTCGATCAGTTTTTGAATTTTGGTCAGTGAATTGATTATTTCATTTGTTTTAAAAAGTTAGTCTGTTCATGTTTTTCCTGGCCTTGGTTTAATTAAACACCATTATTGATTTAACTTACCAGTCTTGTGCAAATGGGTCCAAAATGGGTCAGTCTGTAGGCACTCGGTGTGAGGCCACGGTTTACAGCAGGTCCCTTCTGAGGGAGAGTGTCGGTGCTGCCATCTAGCGGCGTAATTAAATCCCTGCAGCGTCGATCAGTTGGGTCTAGTCTTGGTCTTAGAGTGGTCATTTGTAACAGAACAAAGCAACCAAAAGGACCCAGCCGACCCAGGTTTTTTGAGCCTTTTGTTTTCTGTAATCCATCAGCCGTAGGCTTCTGTTAATTTTGGGTGTGAATTTGCCCCTGAGGCTGTGGACTCTTTATATGGACTTGTTAAGTTGTCAGCAGGCCCGACTCCGAGCTCGGAGCTGATGAGGAGAACTGGAACAGCTGAGAGACAGCTACGGGCAAGGATAGAGGTGATCCTGTAAGTACGGCAGAGCAGAGGAAAATCAGTCAAAACTAAAACGGACCTTTCAAAATAAAACAGCAAAAACAGAAGTCAAGCTGCAGGAAGAAAGCTCCAGCAAACCCAGGCTCAGTGTGGGTTGGGGTGAGGGGAACTCTGGCTGCAGAATTTGGAATTAACTGGAGACTTTTAGTTATTAGTTATTGGGGCAAACTATGAGTAGGGAATTACAGTAGTCCAGCCTAGAGATAACAAATGCAGGGATTAATATAAGAATAATAAGAACTATATCAGATAAAAATTTTGAAACTTGAACTCTGAATATGGACCAGGAGGACGGTAGACGACACAGAACACAAATGGTTTCTGGGTTTTACAGTCTGAGTGAGAAAGGCTCAGAGTGAGGCTCTCAAAACAATTAGAGCTAAGTTTAGGCCTAGGAGTAATTAATAAATCTGAGTTATATATTGCTACTACTCCTCCACCTCTACCTGAACTTCTAGGAATATGATGGTTGATGTGACTTGTTGGAGTCGACTCATTTAGACGAACGTCTAAAGCCAGGTTTCAGTGAGACTAAATAAATCTATGTGATGGTCACTGATCATTTATTAACAAGTCATTTATTAACAGGGATTTAAAAGAGAGAGATCTGATATTTAATAGAGCACATTTAATTATTTTATTGATACTTTGTTCTGTCTTGATGTTTATTAGATTCCTGTGAATCACTCCTTATTTGTGATTTATATAATTTAGGTGGTTTGGGAGCAGACACAGGGAGTGTTACAGCTACGAGGGGGTGCAACTAATATGTAACAAAGAGAAAAGAAGATGGAGAATATTTTTTAAAATAAATGAATAATTATTCTATCTATTATATTATCTGGTTATGTTAGGCCAGCAGAGAAGGCATTGCTGGCCCTGACGATCCAACACTGGCAGCCAGTAATCTTCTTTAAATGACCTTCTTTGAGTATATTACATTGTCCAGGTCTTTGATTCTTTGTGTTTGTACAGAGGTTAGGGGCTACAGAGGAGAAGGTACTGTCAGCGTAGAAATGTTAGTAAAACCAATTCTGTTTTGGTTGTGGAGGATGTCTGTGACATGGGAGAGAGACATTTGGTTTGGCTATGAACACTCTCCAGGCTAATGGTAGGAAGGTACAGAAGACTGATCGAGTCCCATCTGGGTCATCCTGCTTCTCCAGCTCCTGGGAGCCAACATGTGCTACTGTAAATCAAATCTTTTACGTGAGTTGCAGATTATTTGCCTGTTCCACTTTAATGCTGCACGCCTCCTCTTTAGACGCCTCCTCCTTAGACCTGAACTGGAGCACGTTACATGACTTGATTAGACCTGAACTGCAGCACGTTACATGACTTGATTAGACCTGAACTGCAGCACGTTACATGACTTGATTAGACCTGAACTGGAGCACGTTACATGACTTGATTAGACCTGAACTGGAGCACGTTACATGACTTGATTAGACCTGAACTGGAGCACGTTACATGACTTGATTAGACCTGAACTGGAGCACGTTACATGACTTGATTAGACCTGAACTGGAGCACGTTACATGACTTGATTAGACCTGAACTGGAGCACGTTACATGACTTGATTAGACCTGAACTGGAGCACGTTACATGACTTGATTAGACCTGAACTGGAGCACGTTACATGACTTGACTAGACCTGAACTGGAGCACGTTACATGACTTGACTAGACCTGAACTGGAGCACGTTGCATGACTTAACTAGACCTGAACTGGAGCACGTTACATGACTTGATTAGACCTGAACTGCAGCACGTTACATGACTTGATTAGACCTGAACTGGAGCACGTTACATGACTTAAATAGACCTGAACTGGAGCACGTTACATGACTTGACTAGACCTGAACTGGAGCACGTTACATGACTTGACTAGACCTGAACTGGAGCACGTTACATGACTTGATTAGACCTGAACTGGAGCACATTGCATGACTTAAATAGACCTGAACTGGAGCACGTTACATGACTTGACTAGACCTGAACTGGAGCACGTTACATGACTTGATTAGACCTGAACTGCAGCACGTTACATGACTTGATTAGACCTGAACTGGAGCACGTTGCATGACTTAACTAGACCTGAACTGGAGCATGTTACATGACTTAACTAGACCTGAACTGGAGCACGTTACATGACTTAAATAGACCTGAACTGGAGCACGTTACATGACTTGATTAGACCTGAACTGGAGCACGTTACATGACTTGATTAGACCTGAACTGGAGCACGTTACATGACTTGATTAGACCTGAACTGGAGCACGTTACATGACTTGACTAGACCTGAACTGGAGCACGTTGCATGACTTAACTAGACCTGAACTGGAGCACGTTACATGACTTAAATAGACCTGAACTGGAGCACGTTACATGACTTGACTAGACCTGAACTGGAGCACGTTACATGACTTGATTAGACCTGAACTGCAGCACGTTACATGACTTGATTAGACCTGAACTGGAGCACGTTACATGACTTAACTAGACCTGAACTGGAGCACGTTGCATGACTTAACTAGACCTGAACTGGAGCATGTTACATGACTTAACTAGACCTGAACTGGAGCACGTTACATGACTTAAATAGACCTGAACTGGAGCACGTTACATGACTTGATTAGACCTGAACTGGAGCACGTTACATGACTTGACTAGACCTGAACTGGAGCACGTTACATGACTTGATTAGACCTGAACTGCAGCACGTTACATGACTTGACTAGACCTGAACTGGGGCACGTTACATGACTTGACTAGACCTGAACTGGAGCACGTTACATGACTTGACTAGACCTGAACTGGAGCACGTTACATGACTTAAATAGACCTGAACTGGAGCACGTTACATGACTTGACTAGACCTGAACTGGAGCACGTTACATGACTTGACTAGACCTGAACTGAAGCACGTTACATGACTTGACTAGACCTGAACTGGAGCACGTTACATGACTTAAATAGACCTGAACTGGAGCACGTTGCATGACTTGATTAGACCTGAACTGGAGCACGTTACATGACTTAAATAGACCTGAACTGGAGCACGTTACATGACTTGACTAGACCTGTACTGGAGCACGTTGCATGACTTGATTAGACCTGAACTGGAGCACGTTACATGACTTGATTAGACCTGAACTGCATCACGTTACATGACTTGACTAGACCTGAACTGGAGCACGTTACATGACTTGACTAGACCTGAACTGGAGCACGTTACATGACTTGACTAGACCTGAACTGGAGCACGTTACATGACTTGACTAGACCTGAACTGAAGCACGTTACATGACTTGACTAGACCTGAACTGGAGCACGTTGCATGACTTAAATAGACCTGAACTGGAGCACGTTACATGACTTGATTAGACCTGAACTGGGGCACCTTACATGACTTGACTAGACCTGAACTGGAGCACGTTACATGACTTAACTAGACCTGAACTGGAGCACGTTACATGACTTGACTAGACCTGAACTGGAGCACGTTGCATGACTTAAATAGACCTGAACTGGAGCACGTTACATGACTTAAATAGACCTGAACTGCAGCACGTTACATGACTTGATTAGACCTGAACTGGAGCACGTTGCATGACTTAAATAGACCTGAACTGCAGCACGTTACATGACTTGATTAGACCTGAACTGGAGCACGTTACATGACTTGACTAGACCTGAACTGGAGCACGTTACATGACTTGACTAGACCTGAACTGAAGCACGTTACATGACTTGACTAGACCTGAACTGAAGCACGTTACATGACTTGACTAGACCTGAACTGGAGCACGTTACATGACTTGATTAGACCTGAACTGGAGCACGTTACATGACTTGATTAGACCTGAACTGCAGCACGTTACATGACTTGACTAGACCTGAACTGGAGCACGTTACATGACTTGACTAGACCTGAACTGGAGCACGTTACATGACTTAACTAGACCTGAACTGGAGCACGTTGCATGACTTGATTAGACCTGAACTGGAGCACGTTACATGACTTGATTAGACCTGAACTGCAGCACGTTACATGACTTGATTAGACCTGAACTGGAGCACGTTACATGACTTAACTAGACCTGAACTGGAGCACGTTGCATGACTTGATTAGACCTGAACTGGAGCACGTTACATGACTTGATTAGACCTGAACTGCAGCACGTTACATGACTTGACTAGACCTGAACTGGAGCACGTTACATGACTTGATTAGACCTGAACTGAAGCACGTTACATGACTTGACTAGACCTGAACTGGAGCACGTTACATGACTTGACTAGACCTGAACTGCAGCACGTTACATGACTTGATTAGACCTGAACTGGAGCACGTTACATGACTTGACTAGACCTGAACTGGAGCACGTTGCATGACTTGATTAGACCTGAACTGGAGCACGTTACATGACTTAAATAGACCTGAACTGGAGCACGTTACATGACTTGACTAGACCTGAACTGGAGCACGTTACATGACTTGACTAGACCTGAACTGGAGCACGTTACATGACTTGACTAGACCTGAACTGAAGCACGTTACATGACTTGACTAGACCTGAACTGGAGCACGTTACATGACTTGACTAGACCTGAACTGGAGCACGTTACATGACTTAAATAGACCTGAACTGGAGCACGTTACATGACTTGACTAGACCTGAACTGGAGCACGTTGCATGACTTGATTAGACCTGAACTGGAGCACGTTACATGACTTGACTAGACCTGAACTGGAGCACGTTACATGACTTAAATAGACCTGAACTGGAGCACGTTACATGACTTGACTAGACCTGAACTGGAGCACGTTGCATGACTTAAATAGACCTGAACTGGAGCACGTTACATGACTTGATTAGACCTGAACTGGGGCACCTTACATGACTTGACTAGACCTGAACTGGAGCACGTTACATGACTTAACTAGACCTGAACTGGAGCACGTTACATGACTTGACTAGACCTGAACTGGAGCACGTTGCATGACTTAAATAGACCTGAACTGGAGCACGTTACATGACTTGATTAGACCTGAACTGGAGCACGTTACATGACTTGACTAGACCTGAACTGGAGCACGTTACATGACTTGACTAGACCTGAACTGAAGCACGTTACATGACTTGACTAGACCTGAACTGAAGCACGTTACATGACTTGACTAGACCTGAACTGGAGCACGTTACATGACTTGATTAGACCTGAACTGGAGCACGTTACATGACTTGATTAGACCTGAACTGCAGCACGTTACATGACTTGACTAGACCTGAACTGGAGCACGTTACATGACTTGACTAGACCTGAACTGCAGCACGTTACATGACTTGACTAGACCTGAACTGGAGCACGTTACATGACTTGATTAGACCTGAACTGGAGCACGTTACATGACTTGATTAGACCTGAACTGCAGCACGTTACATGACTTGACTAGACCTGAACTGGAGCACGTTACATGACTTGACTAGACCTGAACTGGAGCACGTTACATGGCTTGACTAGACCTGAACTGGAGCACGTTACATGACTTGACTAGACCTGAACTGGGGCATGTTACATGACTTGACTAGACCTGAACTGGGGCATGTTACATGACTTGATTAGACCTGAACTGGGGCATGTTACATGACTTGATTAGACCTGAACTGGGGCATGTTACATGACTTGATTGGAATTGAACTGGGGCATGTTACATGACTTGATTGGACTAGACATAACACAAAACATGACCAGAACCGAACTGGAGCAACACGACAGACAGGACTTGCATGAGTTGTAACACCCACCAACCAACAAGGACAGAAACATGGACTGGCGCTACAAGCAGAACAGGAAATTACACAGGTGCAAACTTGACTTTAGTTTTATGTGTATGTGTGAGAGGATACATCTGAATAATGTCCCTCACGGCTCCTCGTAGTGCAGTCAGTGGTGCTTAGTTCGTTATCTAAGTAATAGAGGGGGAGACACCTGCATATTCAATTCAATTCAACTTTATTTATATAGCGCCAATTCACAACATCAGTTATCTCAAGGCACTTTACAAGTAAGGTTTAAGACCTTACACAACTAAACCCAACAATTCCCACATAGAGCAGCTTTTAATTGTAACCAATCGATAAATTGTACAGTTAAATAGCGACAGCGGAAAAACTCCCTCTATAGAGGAAGAAACCTCCAGCAGACCCAGGCTCAGTGTGGGCGGCCATCTGCCTTGACCGGTTGGAGTGAGGGGATAGAGAAGAGAGAAAAGAACACAACACAACAACAAAACAGGCAACAACAGAACACAGGCGGGATGGTTGGACCAGCAACTGAACACTGGAGACACACGACTCTGAGTCTGATGATACCTGTAGATGAGGATAGAGAGAGACAGAAAGAGAGAAACACAACTAGGAGAGAACAGAGACAAAGTTAGTCACATGTGGACATGGAGGCATGTTAGTGGATAGAAGAAAAAAAGAAAAAAGAGCTCAGTCAATAAAGGACGTCCCCCAGCATCTAAGTCTATAGCAGCTTAACTAAGAGATGGTTCAGAGAAACCAGAACCATCTCTAACTATACGCTTTGTCAAAAAGAAAGGTTTTAAGCCTAGTTTTAAAACTAGAGAGGGTGTCTGCTTCTCGAACCTGAACTAGAAGCTGGTTCCACATAGAGGAGCTTGGAGCTAAAGGCTCTGCCTCCCGTTCTACATTTAGAAACTCTAGGAACTACAAGTAGACCAGCGCTCTGAGAACCAAGCGTTCTGTTGGGAGCATAAGGAGCCATGAGGTCTTTAAGATAAGATATGACTACAGGGAGGTGTCATCCAGTTGGGATCAGCAGCTTCACTAAGGTGCATCATGCAGGGAAACCCTACATGGTACTGTAGTCAACACAAACACTACTCTCAACAGAGAAACAAGGTGTGCGCTGTTTATTCAACTGTAATTGTGAAATGTGTTTTCTATTAGACTAGAATGAAATGTTTTCTCAAAACTCCATGGGATGAGTGCTGAGGTCACACTGTTGCAAACCCACCACATACTGTATGCTGCCATATGGGAGATGGAACAGTGAGAACAGGATAATCCCTTTATTTGATGGGAGTCCTGCAGCCAGGAATCAAAGTTTGGGGATCAAGTAGGAGGCATGCAAGCAGTTTGCATCTCCACTAGGCAGATTGCCTGCTGCTGTGCTGACTGAAGGCTGCTGCACACAAAGCATGAAAACCAGGGGCCTGTTTGGTGGGTCGTGCAGTCCCAGGCCAGCCCAGGGAGAAAGGAACTGCTCAGTCAGCACGCCAGGGCCAGTGGAGTGATGAAAAGATAATTCCTACCCCCACTCCCACGCCTCTACTGCTGGACCTCATGCAGCGTCAAACCATTTGTGAGCAGTGACAGAGCCAGATTGGGCCGAAAGGATATGAGTGGGAAACTTCAAAAGCTGCTCATGTTTCTACGAACGTGAAAGGATTTGTATAACACATTCAGATTTGATGGACTTTCCCATGTTCACCCGGGACAGCCCTTTTTTGTTGACATGTTCAAATAATGAATCTCTTATGTGTACAGTCCCTTTCCCCCCCGCTGCTAAGTTCTGTTTCTAGGCATCAGGTAGGGATGCTGTGCGGACCATTCCCTCATCTGTCCCAGGCTTATGGAGAACCGCTGACTTGCTGGCTTCCAGGAACCAGGGTAAGTGGGTCTAAAATGCGCCTTTTAACTTCCAGGTGTCAGAGGAGGAGATGCTATGTGCAAAGTTATTATTACTCCATTAATGTCGCTCTTTGCTCAGGACAGAGACTGTGTGTTTGTGGCTTATCATCTTGTGTAGTAGGAAGATTTCATAGAACAATGAGATGAACATTGAGATCAGGCCTTACACATTAATACATAGTTGTACTTTTTGGACCATTAATATTAAGTTCACCCTGAATTTCATGTGCAGCATTTTAAATTTGGGCTCTTTTTCAGGTGCTGAAATGGAACATATATTACTGAGTCTTTTGCTGTTTATTAAAGCCTTATCAGTTGGAGCTCAGTTCAATGGTTACAACTGTGACACCAACTTTCACAGTCGCTTCCCTGGTGAGAAATTGATGATGAAGAGTCAAACTTTTTATTTTCAAATGACTTAATGAAAATACGATAATCACTAAAAGAAGATTTGCTTCAAGCTAAGTATGTGTTTCAAAGAGCAGGAAGTGATGTTCACATGTTAATTCATTATTTTCCCACTTAACCTAAAGTGTTTAGAAAAGAAATCTAGCTGGACTATAACTCGCTCAGATAGTCAATTCTCTGTTAACAGACCATTTCAGCTTATGTGACTGAAGTACTTTGTGTGTGTGTGTGTGTGTGTGTGTTGCAGCAGAGAGAGATATCAGTGTTTACTGTGGAGTGCAGACAATCACCCTCAAAATCAACTTCTGCCCTGTTCTCTTCTCTGGCTACTCCGATGCTGACTTGGCTCTCAATGGTCGCCACGGAGACGCACACTGCCGTGGATTCATTAATAACAACACCTTTCCCAGTGTGGTAATCTTTAGTATTAGCCTAGCTGCACTGGAGTCCTGTGGCAATTCATTAGTGGTAAGTAGAACTGAAATGGTTTTAGTGATACTGCATGATGAAGTCGGAATGGTTGCTTTTACTTCATGCAGGAAATGTTGGAAATATCATTACACCCAAAATAATATTCATAATTCTGATAATTCATGTAATCTTCCTGCAAAACCGTCCATAATCTGTCTGTGCACAAACCTAAAATGGCTTTATACCTTTTTCCTCGCAAAAGCTGGAAACTATAAACCCGTAGCAGAAATCACAGGTGTCTTTTCAGTCGGTACCTATCATAGCATCCACGTTTGAGGATGAAGTCGACTGAAGGACCACTGACAACTCAAACAGTTCTTAATCAGAGCAATGAGAGCTGAGCATGGATCTTTGCTGAGTTTGGCTTTAGTGTTTAGTTTAGTGGGTTCCTGACGGGTAAAGGGATCAGTGAGGTGCTTCAGAATGCTCAGTAGAAAGGGTAATGAGGAGCATCTAAGAGTGTAACCCACACTGCATGTGATTACTGCAGGTCTCCACGGCTCAAGGACCTAACGCTTATGGGAACCTGTCACTGGTACAGATTGGAAACATATCAGGATTCATCGACACGCCGGATCCCCCCACCATCATCAGCTACCTGCCAGGTCTGTTGTACAAGTTCAGCTGCAGTTACCCGCTGGAATACCTGGTCAACAACACACAGCTCGCCTCGTAAGTTGCTCCAAGTTTACCTGGGCTTTGACAGCGGTCTAGTGGTGTGTGTAACATGACAGCTGCACCCCAGGGACGGGCAGAGTTCAGCATAGTGACAGAGCACTGTAGCACAACCGCTGGACAGGTAGCTAGTCCATCCACGTATGAGGACTAACCATTCACAAAGACGCAGGGGAAGCATGCAAGCAGGAATCAGCCCTGTGAGGCTTACTGTACGCCAGCATGCTGCCCCTGAAAAAAGACAGCTTTTATAAACTGTTGTGTCAAATTCTATAACCTCAGTTTGGGATTTTTGTCATTTAGTCTCTCACCGTCCTGCTGGCAGCATAAATTAGAGATTTCTAGAATTTAAACACATCTCTTGCAGCCTATTGAAAACATAGGAATCCGCTCTAGATCATTGTGAGGAGACTTCACCACACCACTCTGAGATGCTTGTTTGCTTGTCTGAATATTCACTCTACACATATTGACCTTTGTGCTTATGACTGTCAAATAGTCAGTATAATCGGATGATTAAATGAATGAATGAATTTGTACTGGTACTGGTGGTTTGCACTGGTTTCCATTTTGGGTCAAACTGGAACAAAACAATTTAGGCCTAATGAGTTGCTGAGTCCAACTGTTTGGCTGAACACTGTGAAAACAGAATAAAACAAGCACAGCTAAGGTCTCAGATGAATTGTATGTATTGCTTCACAAATCAAGGTAACAATTTAAACACAATAACAATGATTAATTGTGTAAAGTATTATTTTCCTTCTCTGCAGCTGGTTGACATTATAGCTTTGTTTTAGCTCTTCCACATAAAAGCTGGTTGACTAACTCCCGCAGTGAAGCGTGCTGCACAGCATGTAAACACTATTGTGTACAGTATGTGTTTGTGCCTCCAGGCCAAGTGCGGGTCAGTGAGCATGTACACAGAACTGCCTTTGTCTGGTTTGGGTCCGAGCCTTTTTCGCAGCAGTGAATGATTTATAGCTTGTCTCAAAGCTTAAAAAGAGTTTTTAAACTTCAGCTAACACAGAAACCCGAACTTATGATGGAACCAAAGTCATTCAGATAGAGGGCGCTCCCACCTGGTCTGGCTGCTTTTCTGAGGTCAGCGTCCATCATGAAAAAGCTTGACCTTACGTGTGTGTGTGTGTATATATATATATATATATATATATATATATATATAGTGCAGTCCTAGGAACAGCTAAGATACTGTGCACAACCCTCAAGCTCCCAGGCTCACAGGACCCGAGCTTGGATGGATGAGACCGCCCACGGGGGGCGAGGAGGGATATTTTATATATATATATGTGTGTGTGTGTGTGTGTGTGTGTGTGTATATATATATAGTGCAGTCCTAGGAACAGCTAAGATACTGTGCAGAACCCTCAAGCTCCCAGGCTCACAGGACCCGAGCTTGGATGGATGAGACCGCCCACGGGGGGCGAGGAGGGATATTTTGTATATATATATATGTGTGTGTGTGTGTGTGTGTGTATGTGTATATATATATATGTGTATGTATACGGTATATAATATTATATATATGCGGTACAGTAGCGACAACCAAATACTGCAAAATACTGAAGTCACCTTTTAGATATTTACAGAACCTTGGATTATTTTTGTTTTAATTGAAGGTCAGCAGCTGCGATCTCAGTGAAGGACAGCAATGGTTCTTTCATCAGCACTTTGAATCTCCTGCTTTACAATGTAAGTTGCATCAATCCGTCAGTAATCACTGATTACTAGTTACTAGGACCAACTAATGGGGAACCCAAATGCAAGGGAGAGATTTTAATGACACAAAGGAGCAAGTTTATTAACAAATATGAATGAACAGAAAATCACTGTTTCAAGCAGGAAACAATTAGCTCACAGGTAAACTAAGAAAGTAACAAACTAACAAATACCTGGAAAAAGTCACTGCTTAACACAGGGGCAAACAAAGTTACACAGGTACAGTAAGCAAACAAGAAACCATCTTGAGATTAACAGTAAGGAAACAAATGTGAGTGGTATGGCACAAAAGGAGAGGAGAGATTGAGCCAAGATTTCCTGGTTGAGGTTATCCTTAACCTTAACAAAACCGTTTTAGCCTAGTCTAGTTACCTTGGAGGTACACTCTGAACTTTACTGACTTCATTTGCAGTTTGGCTGCTTGTTCTATAGGAAATGATCGTTTTCAGCAAATATGTTGCCTCGTTTTAATCAGTCTGCAATAAATTGATGTAGGTTTGTCTGTGTTTGCTACAGTACGTGTTGTAATACCCCTGAGGTTACAAATTCACGAGCAAGGTACTAACAAATAAAGTTGGAGGCATAGACGAACAAGAAGAATCAGCTATACAAATAAACAAACTTATAAGATTTACACTTATGATATTTACACAGAAAATGTTCAAAAGCAGACAACAAATGTGTTACAAATGTGTCTGTGGTGTGTGTGCAGGACTCGTCATACATCCAGCAGCTGGCCATCCCAATGGCAGGACTCACGCTGAAGACGCGAGTGTTTGCAGCTGTGAAGGCCACGAACCTGGACAGGAGGTATTCAGTCAACATTTAGCCTAACCTGAAGTAATCATTAAAGAAATGATTTTGTAGCAGCAATGATGTGTATTTTTTGCCAGAAAGTTGCTATTTTTAGGAAAAGCCTTTTAGTTCCTCAACTAGTTCCAAATGTCAAACAGGTGGAACGTTCTAATGGACTATTGCTACACAACACCCTCTGGAAACCCTAACGATCACCTCCGCTATGATCTTTTCTTCAGGTAACCTAGAATAATCAGTTGAATAGCTCAGTATTAATTCTACTCTCTTACTCTACATTCTAATAAGAATTTATTTCCTCTGGGGTCAAGCTGTGAAAAAGACCCCCAGACCACCGTGTTTGAGAATGGAAAGAGCCAAATGGGCCGCTTTGCCTTTGAAGTGTTCCGCTTCGTGAAGCACAAGAACCAGAGGATGTCCACCGTCTTTCTGCACTGTGTCACCAAGCTGTGTCGAGCAGACGACTGTCCGATGCTCATGCCTGTGAGACTGCCACACTTCTAACCAACTACTGGCACAATATATTAACAGCGTTTACTATACTTACTTACTATTATATACATATAGTGGATACTATGATACTATGATACTATTTTATACTACATTTTCTGCTATTTTTAGTCTTTTTGTTATTAAATAATTTTATATTTTAATAAACATATTTTGTTGAGAACAGTGAAAAAAATATTATATTATAATATACTTAGAGGTGGGGTTTTCCAACAGCATCATTTAAAACAGACGTGAAGAAGCCAGTACAGATTGAGAGAAACGATGCACTTGCTGATGCTCCAGGCAGCGATTAAGTTTTCACCATTAAATTCCATCAACCATCACAGGCACGCGTGAAACGTGTTAAACACGGATATGGTGATGACCTCCTCCACATACTAACACATCACAGCTGTCATCTTTTTGTGTTAGGGTTAGGAAAACAACAAGAGCCAGCTATATATTCTGCGTCCTGCCGTGGAGGTAAAAAAACTCAGGGTTAGAGAAACATGACACTGATTCTTTTAGATGTGAGTGCAACTCATAGTGCCAACAGCAGTACAACAGTACAGCAGGGAAGTTATCAGTTATTAACAAATGCTGATAATATGTAAAAACATCTTACTTTGATTTTCAATGAATAGTTGGTTTGGTGACGTCTTGTCTTATATGAAACTGTCATGTGTGCAGTTTAGCGTACAAACTTGTTGAAGCTTGCCTGTTTTTAGTGGACTTATTAAAACTTTGACGACACATATCTTTGAATCACCTTTTAGTTTTTAAATTATACGCTTCTGATGGTGGTTTATTGGTTTTTATTAATAAGTATACCCAACCATATTAAGTTGATACTATATAGTCATACATTATAGTTGATAAGTGTGTTTCTGTATTTGATTTCCCAAGCCAAGTTGTTAATGATGATTCTATGAGGGTATTTATTCACTAACTAGTGGAACTAAGAGGGTGGAAAATGCATGGCCACCACTGAGAGATAGCATTTCTAATAATGCATTTGTGCTACTACTCTTTCAACACAACTTAGCACAGGGAGACTCTGAAGAAATCAGTCATGTACTATACAACCTTTAGCACATCTGATTTGTTTGACTGTCCTAATGCCTAATGAAGCAAACCCAGTTTCAGTGTTCTGAAATGTACTATTCTGTCTTCTGTAGATCTGAAAAGTTAAAACCTTCCTCTAAATCCTTTATATACGTGTCCTATGTGAATAAGTTTAGATTTCTTTGTTAATCAACAGGCCATTACCTCTGATGGATCCTTTGAACGTTGGTACTTATCTTTACTATAATTGCTGCTCAACCTTGCAGACAGTGCTTTACTGGGGATGAACTGAGTCAAGTGTTCAGACCAGAGCTGTAGCAGAATATTACATACTCATGCTGTAATTCAAGTAAATAGACTCGCTACACTATGCTGTTGTCTCACCTGTATCACTTTCTTTTAATTGGGAAATCATAAAAAATATGGTGGGCAGCACAGTCGCCTAACTGCAAGTAAGACCTGGGTTTGAGTCCCATGGCAATGAAGAATACATAGATTAATGTTTAGTAAAACAATGATTTTAATCAGCATGAGACATTTAGAATCAGTCTGACTATACAAACAGGCATATTTGTTCATGTGTCGTGAATACATACACACAAGGGACGTTTTATTGTTATATATTGCAATATCACTTTATTGTAATTTTATTATACTTATCTCTTTGCTTTTTTCATAGATCTGTGGAAGCAAAAAAAAGAGAGATGTTTCAGGTGGAAAGGAATCTAGCACTGGAAATGCTGTCCTGACTGCTGGGCCCATCATCACTCGTAGTGGTGAAGTTCAATAACACTCCTTTCTATCAGTATCCAACACACACTACACTACTCAAGATTAGTGTTGCTAAAAGCATAAACAAAACAACAAACTGTGTCTCCACCTCATTACATACTACAAGCTTGAACTTGACCCGTTGTTTTCAGGGTGCAGAGGCACGAGCGGAACTTCCGATCGTGCCTCTGAGGCTATAAAGCACACTTGGAGGGATGAGCTCAGCAACAGCTTCATCAGAATTGGTGTTTGAGTAGTCTTAAGGCGCAGGGATAGTCTCCACTCCACTCATTTACAAACTGTGCAACTCCACACAAACACACAATGACAAAGGTACTATTTACAAATATACATACACACAGGTCCTACCCCACCTAGGCCCCCAAGATGTGGACGGTGCCACCACTCCCAACATATGGTCGATTAGAGATGGAGCCTGGGGCTATAAAACCTTGCACACATGGCCCGGGATGCTCACATGAGCATTACAGATGACCTGAGTGCAATGGGCACAGATGACAGGCGTTTCCTAGGAGAGATATGCTAGAGACACAAGAGATTGGATTTCACAGGTGCAAAGCTCACAAAGAGCTGGTCAGAGCTCCGCAGATGCCTGATATGTCAAATGTATTCAGGAAGGAACATGGAACCATCCGTGAGTAACCTACAGAACTCTGGAAGGACGGCCAAACCGTGCAACCCAAGTGCCCAAATCCCAATGGAGAGTCAAAAGAATGACAGTGGCCCCATCCTGGAGCCTGCAAAGGAATGCGTGAAGCAGTGAGAAGGGGAACTCATATAGAAGAGGATCTGATCCTCCACCCATTACCTGTTCCGTAATGTGCTAATTTCCTGGAGGGGTCCAGGTCCCCCAGCCCCCCCTGCCTGTTGATGTAGGTCACAGCCAAGTGCACACAATGACAGGAAGAGTGAAGAAGGGCAAAAAGCTCCTGAGTGGAAGGTCCATAGCTCTTGCACGTTTATGTGCTGCCAGCGCAGAGCCTTGTAAAGAGTGCGGGACACAGTGACTCGGGTCAGACTGTGGTACCAGGGGCACAGTCTTTACTAAGGCTGCCATCATGCCCCAGGAAACACAGGCAGAAATTCAAACTGACCTACAGCAACTGTGCCAGGTGGGCAAAAGAAACTCTCTGTGAGGAGGAGCCATAGTTTCCAATAAGAAATAATCACAGAAAGCCTGCAAAAGAGAAGTACACATGACTGAAATAATAATACAGAAAAACGAATACACAGTCTGTAGGTTAGGCAGTAGACCATCACTATGCTACTCAAGGTACACACACTAACACTTGTACCTTTGTTCCACAGATGAAACAACACCCAACAACTCTCAGCTGGGTAAGCCTTTACACTCTTCCACTTGAAATGACACATGGCACTGTGTGTGTGTGTGTGTGTGTGTGTGTTACATTTTATATTGAAGTCACTTAAACCATGTTATCAGGTAGTGTTGACACTTCACTACTGCACATGAAGGTGCTTTTGTATCTGTACTTTAGTCAGTTCTTTTGTTACATAAAAGACTTAATTCAGTGATTTCTACATGTAAACGCTTCCCCCTATACTGTCAGTTCTGTGTTTGTTTCTGTTACAAGTGACATTGCTGCAGTAGATGCTACCAGTCTTGTTTGTATGATTCTGGTCTACGTGAGTGTAATGTCAGTGAATAAATGTCTGTCTGTGTTGTTATGATTTCTGCTTTGTCTCAGTATTGTTGAATATCGATGCTATTTTTGGTTCCTAACAACAGCTTCATGAGTCTTTGAGCATGAACGTAAGCACCCATGTTGAAGAGGTAGTAAAACTCTAAAACACTTGATTGTGTCTTTGTGCTTTTGCTGCTGTAGCCCATCTCAAAGCTCCAGTGTTTCAGATGAACACGGTGACAAGTGCGCTCATCTCTGGCGTGATCATCCTGGGTATTATGAGCGTTTGCTTCTTTGTTTTCTCCCTCACCCTCCTCAAAGGCAAGAACACTCCAGTCAACACCCTGTCTGGAGTACACAACCAAGCCTTTAACTGAGCCCAATTCTGCAATGGGCCATGTTAACAAATGGGACAAGTTGTTTTAATGTAGAGAAGCTCAATGTTGATTCAAACTGTCTGAAATCTATACAATGTGCATTAGTGTAGAGGCAAAGCAGGACTTTATATGTTGTGTTAACCACATAGCAGGACAGGTGTCATTTGTCACAGAGGTACAGGATTAATGCTGACAGTTTGTAGTCAGCTGGTCAAGCACCTACTTCTTAGAAGCTGATATGACATCGCTCCTCCCCCTTGGATGTTTCACGCTTTCATTGACATTAGATATCAATCAAATCCCTCATTAATGTCAAAGTATTGTACACAATTGTCCTCACTCAGGTGAACTGTGGGGTTACTAGCACCAAATGCCTGGACTGTTGTATGAGCTCAGTCATGTTAAAGGGAGTAAATATTTATGCAGATGTTTTGCTGTGTAAGGGCTGAAATAAGCCTTGAAGTAACTTTTGTTGTGAATTGGCGCTATATGAATAAAACTGAATTGAAAATGCTGTGATTAGCCATGATTGATTTATAATGCCAGAAAAGTGAGAAACTTTAATTTATGACTTTTGTTGAATATTAGATATATATTTAGTAGCCTTATAGTTTATAGCTGTACCTGGGAGGTAGAAACATATTTTGAGTTCTGTGTATAATGCTGTAAAAATGCCAGGAATGACCTGTACGTGAAATAACACTAGAACATGTGAGAAATGCAAACATGTCATTTTACATCCTGCCTATATTTATATTTCTGACTTGTGGTGGTGACAATAAACGTGAGCTGTACAAGTTACCACACATTTCTGACACTCGTCTAGTCATTGTAGATGCGCCCAGTTGGACGCAGCAAGGAGAGGAGATTAGATCGGTTTCATTCTTCTTGTCTTTAAGTACAGCTAAAGTACTGAACTAAGAGATGGATCAGAGAAACCAGAACCATCTGGAACCGTCAGCTTTGTCAAAGGAAGGTTTTAAGCCTAGTTTTTAAACTAGAGAGGACGTCTGCTGCTAGAACCTGAACTGGAAGCTGGTTCCACATAGAGGAGCTTGGAGCTAAAGGCTCTGCCTCCCGTTCTACAGGTAGAAACTCTAGGAACCACAAGTAGACCAGCTCTGAGAACGAAGCGTTCTGTTGGGAGCATAAGGAGCCATGAGGCCTTTGAGATAAGATGGAGCTTTATTATGAAGAGCTTTGTAGGTGAGGAGAAGAATTTTGAATTCTATCCTAGATTTGACAGGAAGCAAATGCAGAGAAGCTAATGTTGGAGAAATGTGATCTCTCTTCCTGAGTCCAGTCAGACTCTGGCTGCAGCATTTTGAATGAACTGGAGGCTTTTTGAAGAGTTATTGGGACAAACTATGAGCAGGGAGATACAGTCGTCCAGCCTGGAGAAACTAATGCAGGGATTTATGTTTCAGCATCACTCTGTGAAAGGATGCTCCTCATTTTAGCAATAAGAGTTCAACAGATTTGACGCCAGTCCCCCTTCCACCACTTCACACATCTCCAATCCAGCAGCTACACTCACCCACACACTCACACCATCCTCCGCCAGACATAGCCCATCTTTGCCCCCCAGCAACACCCCCCTCTCCCTGACTTCAGACCAGATGAGGAGAGAACTGAGAACTAAAGGTCAGGAAAGCCGCAGGTCCAGACAGCACGTGGTCACGTACATGTTTAACCTGAGTCTTAGTCTGAGTCTGGAGACGTCCTGTGTGCTTCTGTTTCCTAAGACGACACTCGCTAAGCAGCCAAACCACTACAGACAGAGTCTCTGTGGTTTTTAGCACCAATTATAATAACCTCAGTTTTATCTGAATTCAGTTGTAGAAAGTTATGGGACATCCAGGATTTGATATCATTTAAACAAGTTTGAAGTTTGACTAATTGGTTTGTTTCCTCTGGTTTTTTATGGACAAATATAACTGAGTATCATCTGCATAGCAGTGAAAATTTATAGAATGTTTTCTAATAATATTACCAAGGGGAGACATGTAAAGACTGAAAAGTATTGGACCAAGCACAGAACCCTGTGGAAGATTGATCATGAACATGAACAAATTGGAATCTGTTCAACTGATAAGACTTAAACCATCCCAACGCTATGTTCCAGTCCCTGCAATAGAATCTTGTGATCTATCGTATCAAATGCTGCACTAAGATCTAACAGGATAAGTACAGAAACTAGACCATTGTCTGAAGCTGTGAGAAGATCATTAGTGACTCTAATCAGAGCTGTTTCTGTGCTATGATGTATCTGAATCCTGACTGGAAATCTTCATATAGGTCATTTCTACGCAGGTGGTCACATAATTGTTTAGCTACGGTTTTTTCAAGAACTTTAGAAATAAAGGGCAAATTAGATATAGGCCTATAATTTGCAAGTTCTCTAGGGTCATAAGTAGGTTTTTTCAATAAAGGTTTGACCACAGCAACATTAAAGCCTGTGGTACGTGGCCTGTAACCAGCGATTGGTTGATTTGATTTAATATGGACGTGCTGATTAATGGAAAAACTTCTTTGAGTGATCTAGTTGGGATTGAGTCTAAGAGACAAGTAGCTGATTTAGCAGAGTTAATAATTGAAGTTAACTCAGTCTGATCTATACGGGAAAAACAGTTTAAGTAAGACATAAGTCTAACCAGCAGATATAAGGCTGTTGGATCTGCAGATCGGTTTATGACTTTTGTTGACAGATTGTGTTGTTCTTATTTTCCTCAACTAATGATGAATAATATGTGGTTCTAGCAACACAAAGTGCTTTTTTTTAATATAGTATTAAACTGTCTTTCCATGCTAGACAGGATTCACCTAATTTGTTGGACGCCACTGTCTTTCTAGTTTTCGAGTCCTCTGCTTAAGGCTGCGGATCTGAGTTATAACATGAAGCCAACCTCCTCTGATTCACTGGCTTCTTCTTCAGCAACAGTGTCTAAAATTGTAGCATCATCAACAAGACAATCTACCTGCTCATGATTCAGATGACTGCTCTCCTCTGTGTAGCTACAAGGGAATGAGACAAAAGATGATGGAATCATCCTTAAATCTGACAACAGCATCATCAGATAAACATCTGCTGTAATAGAACTTATTTCCAACTGTTGTCAGGTCTGTTATGGTAAATTCAAACGTTATTAAGAAATGGTCAGATAACAGAGGGTTTTGAGGGAGAACTTTTAAATGATCAATCTCAACCCATAAGTCAGAACAAGATCCAGAGTATGATTAAGACAGTGAGTGGGTTCATTCACACGCTGACTTAAACCAATAGAATCCAGTAGTGAATTAAATGCAATGTTGAGACAGTTACTGTCAACATCTACATGAATATTAAAGTCACCCACTACAATCATTTTATTTGTGCTACTGATACTACTGATCTATTTTCCACAGAGACTCAAACCTTGTAATACATTTTACTTAAGTATAAGACAAACTGTGAAACTAAACCAGCACGTATCAGTGAGGGTGCGTTCAGGTGCTGTTCTCACAGACAACCAGCAGGTGTCGTTGTTCCGACTGATTTAAATGCTTTGATGTAGTGCGCTGTTGTGTCAAAGTAGCTCAGTGATTCATAAAGCTTTGATTTTACCATCACTACTTGGCTCCTCCTCACTTTCAATGACGTCATTTAAGTCCATGCTTATTTATGTAAAGAAATAAGTAAACGTGAGTGCAATGGAAAAACTGCTGAAAGAAGAGTCCGGCTGCACAGCGGTCCAAAAGCCGGGAAACACTGCCGGGCAGCTGGACCTTCAGACGCTGAGACAAGCAGCGGATCCGACGTGTAGTCCGACAGTTTCGACATATGAGTGATATGTGTTACGAGTCGAATGTTGACGTCCACTTCCTCCTGTGTTCAGGCAGTTCTCCGGGCAGCGTGTTGTCCGGGTGGTTCGATAGCTAAGCGAGCAGTTAAGCAAGCTGTTGACTGTCGGCGTGTTTAGCTCAGCGTAACGTAGTAACTTTATTCACATGACCCATATTCTGTGTATTTTCCTTGTGTTACTGTACTTTTGTACTTTCTTTGCTAATTGTTTTCAAAAGCTCTGTCCACCACGTGTTTTTTCTGGCTGTTTTAGTTGGTGCGATCCAAATATAATCCTTCTAAGGCGACGTTTCCTCATTTCCCACCTGACAACGCAGCTGCAGACGCACTCGCCTTAACTTCCGGGTGCCCGCCCTCTCTCCCGTGACGTAGCCCCGCTCGCCTCAGTCACCTGCTCTGCCTCATTCACACTCGTACCTCGGACGTTTTTGGACTTTCCACTGCTCTCACAAACAACACCGGGACTTCTGCGGGTCGTGTTTGGACAGTCCACACTTGTTGAAGCTCACCAGTAGACACACGTCTTACCGCTAACTGTAGCTTAGAGATGGATGCCGCTGCCTTCGTTTTGCTGGCTTTTATGAGCACCGGGATACTTCACAAAGGTAAGTCTGGCTAGTTTACCGCTCAGTGTGTGTGTGTGCGTGTTTTCGTCCCTATAATCAGTAGAGTTGCTCTGATAGCGCTAGTTTCAAAGCCTCATCCGCTCTTTTACTGGTGGCTGTTTAGGATGTTTTCCCTGATCAAAGCGTAGCCGTCTAACATTGAAGAATGAAAGGAAGCGTTTATGTGTTGGTCGCGACATGTGTAGCGTCAGACTGGAGTGATGTCATGGCAACACGGATAGGTTTAGAGAAGCTACCCAACTCAGACGCTGCGTGTCTGTGGATCTTTGTTGCTTTGTGTTGTGTGTGTACTGGCCACAGGACGGTGCAGGCTGTAACATCTGCTCCTACAAGCCAGACGACCCCTGTCTCTTTAGGAATTGGTGCTTGCTCCCAGTATAATCTCTGAGGCTGATAGTGAATGACTGATTAAACCTTCACTACATTGTCACAACTGACGTTTACGTGAGACGCTCCTATCTCAGAGGTTGTGCTGCTCTTTGTCAGAGCTGGAGGATGGGCAACATGTCAGTGCGACTTATAATTCATTTGGACTGAATATATGTGGGCATGGAGCCAGGGCCTCACGTAGACAGTCATTCATCCTCACACCAGTCAAGCGAAGCCTCCTGAAGCCAGAACCTTCTTGCTGTAAGGCAGCAGTGTTAACCACTACAACACGCAGATGTAACGCGTGGATCATATATCAAAGCTTCAGTCAACTAACCTGTCCTGACTTACAGCCGACAAAAGGCCATACTGCTGATAAGCCGCACCACCAGCCGAGATGGTAGGTGTGGTATGCAGTTGCTCAGCATTTGCCCCGACACGTAAAACAGCCTTTTCTTCTGGAGGGAAAATACCTTTGTAAGGGTCAGTGGCAGTGAGGAAGGGGGTGGGAGATGAGGACAGAGCGTGAAGCCACTTTCAAGTGGCCCACTAGCTTATTTCTGAAAGGTCACAGTCTGTTTGAAGCCACACCTTGGTTTTCTTTTTTGTTAATGTTTTGCTTTTATTCAGAAAGATGCCATAAGACATCTCTCTCACTAGTTGTCATAATAGCATGATTTTAAGAGAGTTCCTCTCTGCATTAAAGGAAAAAACAAAGCTCACACGCTGTAAGAATTGTATGTGACTAATGCAACAGTAATTTAACATTTAGTGACATTAATTCAACCACAGTATGAGGGGCTTAAAAATTCACTTATGTGTAATGTGAGCACTATGTAAAACAAACACTAGAAACGGGAAGACAACCTGTACTTTCACACAACTTAAAAAGCACCGTACCTACAGAAGCAAGTTGTCCAATTGAAAGTGAAACTAAATGAGCTCATGGAAATCCCACGATCATACACACCCACACTCACCAATGACCTTCTACGTGTGTAGTGTCAGGTTTCTGTGTAGTAATGATGTCATGGTGAAAGCCTCACAAAAAGTCCAGAGAAGGTTAATCATCAAAATTAATACTCACGACAAATCTCAGGGGAGAGCTGCAGCCTTGTTTCATGTGCAGGGACATTCAAATTCTAAATCCACCTTACCATAAAGACTATTTGTGGGAAAATACTGATGGGAAGAGGCAGTTAAATGAATCAACTCAGTCATGTCTTTCTGATTCACTGCCTCAGTTGTTGTTGGGCAGGAATTAAACAGTGTTCTGTGCTTTGGTGGAAGAGACTTATCTATCTTGAATTGTTAGTGAACGCTCTGTGTCACAGCGTGACAGGCTGGGGCTGGGGGGCAGTTCAGCTGCCATTTACAGGTAATAATAGAAGAACCCCTCAGATGGTGTTTGTAGGGGAAGAACAAGGAAGCAACATGAAGTCAGTGTCAGTAAAAAAAAGCTGAAAAAGCTTGTGAATGCAGTGTTTCAAAAACAAACGTTCTGTAATGATATTTTGACGTGTGCACGTATGAGAGTGAAGCTAGGGTCTGGAATTACTGAGGTGCGTTTGGAAGCTTTGGTTTCTCCTGGGAGGCTCTGTGCATCTCTCCTAGTAGAGCCCTGCTCTGGGGTTGGTCCTCTCCTTGGGACAGTTTGCTCCATCTCATCTCTGGCATGTTTCGTTTTTTCATTCCTTCAGCAGCTTTTCTCTTCACATCATCTACCGTTGTGCGTGTCTAATATATGCATAGTGCAAAAGAGGATGGCGACAGTATAAAGTGTTGTTCCATTGCAAGTTAAAGATCACTTATTGACACATATTGACTGTTGTGATACGTGTTGATTTCAGTTAACCGGTGCAAAATAAATGAATAGCTCAGGACACCAAGTCATCTTATCAACCTCAGTCCCATTTGAACATATACTTAATGAACTAAATAAAAACATCATCATGATGTGTGTGTGTATTGTTGGGATGCTCTGTACGTTGTCGCGTCAGGCTAAATCTTGCAGATTTCTTACTAAGCCCGACACAAAATGAAAAGTGTGGTTGAGTGCTCAAGGGCAAATTCCAACATGACTGGAAGGCTGAAAGGAGCAGACCCCACCTCCAACGGCTCCCTTCACTCAGACTATTTGTCTGTCTCTTACTACCCAAACTACAAGTAGCCTTTAGTGAACGCAAGATCTTTTCTTTGACTTTACTTACTTTATCTATTATTAGCTTCTTATTTACTAAAGTTCAAACGTACTGTCTTTTTTCTTATTATAATTTATATATATATATATATAAAGCTTATTTCTTTCAGTGGATTAACTAGTGTTAAATGCATTTCGCTCCAGCACTGTATGCTGTTCTCCGCTCACCATGTTCATTCTGTGGATTGTGATGAATAATGCTTTGACACCACACACCTGCAATATTTTTTTAATCAAAAGGGGTCTGTGGTGTAATTAAGAGAGTTTATGAAAAGAAAAGCATTTACTGTAGCATCACACAGGTTCATTTATGTGGCAGTTATTGGCAAAGGTTAAAGAAAATTTAAAATGAGACAGTCTGTATTTTCTGTATGTGTATAGAAAGTTGCACTGAGAGCTATCAACATCAGAACTAACCTTAATCTGAGCAGTTTCAGTGCTGTGACATTCTCCAAAAGCCCATCTATATTAAAAATCCTTCAGCTGAAACAAAACAGATGGCTCAATAATGTTTAAAGATTAGAGACCAGCCTGTAGTTGTTTAGCACTGAAGGATGAAGACTGTGTTTCTTTAACACAGGTTTAACGACTGCTGTGTGCAGCACATCCATTGTCAAGCAACTGTAGACGTCTGTGAAAGAGCTGGGTTAGGCTCAGTGTTCAGCAGGTGGATGAATGTAAGTTGTAACTATATATATATACAGTGTAACCACATGGGTCCTCTGTGGCTGCAGCAGTGGTCTGGTTTTTGTCTGACACAAATGAAATTTTGGCCTGGCCTGATGCAGTTCAATGATCCTGACAGAGCGCCTAATAATATGCACACACACGGTTTATTAATATTTAATGTAAACCGCTCTATCTGGGATTATAACTAAATCCCTTTGCGTATTTTATCGTGGGGAGAATGAATGAGAAACTTACTGTATATAATGCTTTGCTACGCTCATTCACACAGTAATGGCAGAACTGCTATGCAGCTTTACCTGATTCACTGGAGGCAACTTGGGTTTCGGTATCATACTCAAGGACACTTCAACACATGACGAGAGGAACCAGGAATAGATCCACAGCTGCCAAAAGATAAAGATAAAAAAAGATAAAGAAACGTAAGGAATAAAAAGAGAAACACAGGACAGATGCTAGACCTAAAGTGTCTTTATTTTATTGTTAAACTGAACTTGAAAATCACATGCGTCTACATTCCAAGCTCCTAACTCTCATAACTACCAAAAATTGGTCGGACACTTTTTCTTGCTCTTAATTGCTGCTCTGACTTCAGAAAACAAATGGAATGCACACTGGTTTGGTCAAATTGGCCAGTTAGTAAATAATGAAAAGCAGTTAGGTTTATTTGTTTAACAAGAGGGACCAGTGTTTGTTTGCGACCCTGCTGATGGGCTCTGCAGACTCGCTGGTGCCTGCTAAAGCAGCACAGCACATTTTTATATAGAATTGATTAACCTGAATTCTCAAGAGTGCTTGTCATTCCATCTCCACCCGCTGCTCGAAGTCCAGATTGCAGCTGATCAGAAAGGTTATGTAGAGTGCGTGCTTTATGTTCAGAGTGTGTGAGCAAACCTGTAAACACAGAGGCAAAAAGATGCTGTTTCAACACAGCCTCAACTTAAATGGAAGTAATCTGCACAGTCAGTCCAGCTTAGATGGATATTCTGCACCAACAGAATCACTTCCACATTCAGTTGTATATGTTGCACACAGACTGAAAAGCCAACACATGGTCTTTCTCCCTGACTAGTTTGACCTGTCTGTCTAGACATGTCACTGAAGCGTGAAGTTTATACGAAATGATGATGAAGTTTGATGAATAACATTTGAAGAGACCTGGGGCATTTTTGGTGTCTAATTTGTTCAGGTAGCATGGGGAAGACAAAAGCAGCTGTCAGGAAAAGAAAGCAATTCTATCCCACCCCCATCCCCCAAACATCGACCGCCCTCCAACCACCTACAACAGAGGCAGTTTGACCTTCATGACCTCTCGTATCCATTTTATCTCATGTTTACGGTGGGAAGCTAAGAAAGATAATGTGAAAAAGCTATTTTCTTCTCACCACCTGTTCAATATTTGATCTACCATCTGTGTGTACATCTACCGCAGTATACGTTTGCATACAGTAGCTAGTGTTCTTCCTTTACGTTAAAACGCACACAGCAGTGAAGACCGTTTTAAAATAGCTTGTTTCCATGGAAGAGCAGGAATGAAAACAGTGACCAAGCCTCCTGCTCAAAGAGAGCTAAATTGTCAAAATTAGGATTTACGGCTGTGAACAAAAAGTATTGTGCTGTGTGTTACGTTTCACATGAATGTAAAACAATCACAAGAGAAATTTGTTGCTCCCAGCTGCTCCCTGTTGTTGTATTATTGCATACAATGAGTTATAGCAGAGAAGCACTGACTTTGGTCCCACTCTGTCATGAATGCAACATGAAGCCACAGCCACATTTCCGCATTTCCTAAAAAATAAATACATACGTACGTACACACACACTTGGGGTTTAAATGATACAATATCGACATTTTTTTATTGTTTGTCTTCTAAAATAATTTCAAACTTTGTTTCATCAGTTCACTTTCCACATAGTTTACTACTACTATAGAAAGAATAATTGTGTATGCTTGTCTTCATGCTCTAAAAATGGGCCCAGGGACCTCAGCACTGTGTGTCAGTGCAGTCAGGTCTACCTTTCGCCAAAAGCAAACACAAAGAGCGGACTAACTGCAGTGAAGGGAAGGCAAGGCAGGTACCGAAATGTGTGTGCAGCGCATGCAGAAGAGGAGGAGTCTATGTGTAGCATGGCTGGGGATTAGAGCTGGATCCACGCATTTGTTCAGCCTGTCTCTCAGAGAGAGGAAACCAGAGGGTGGAATGAAGCCAGGGGACAATTATTCACAGTAGCTCCAGGCTGTGTGCTGCTCTCAGTCCAGATGAATTCATTAATTAAAGGAGCTAAACACATGGGAGATGATTTCTTTTTGTCGTTGTTAATTTAATTAAGTTCTATGTAAAATTATGGGATGATAATGCATTTAGGCAAAACCCTCCACATTAGAATCAAATTCAGCTCCGCTTATGAACACAGGCATGAGGTAATTTCTAGCGTTAGAAGCTACAACGTTGTATGAAAAATGGGGTAAATGATTAAAAGTGTGGGTAGCTTTTACTGTACTGTTACTGTTCACTGTGAAGCATCTGTAGTGTTGTGTGACAGGGGTCAACATGAGCTGCAAACTGAATTCCTCTGTTATGGTTTCTTCAACTGGCAGAGAACTGGCATTGCAACAGAAAGCAATTTAGTCCAGAGCATTTAATTCTGGAAGAACAAGAAGTCATAGTGAAGTCTGTTGTCTGATTCTGACTAAACTAGCAGAGACTTGATATTTCAATTAAAAAGCTTGCTCAAGTAGGGTTTGATGTGTTTTCTATATAGCTGTGTAAGGTGTTAAACCTTACTTTGTTGGTTGGGGTGAAGGGATAGAGAAGAGAGAAAACACTGGAGACACACGGCTCTGAGTCTGACGATACCTGGAACTAAGAGATGGATCAGAGCGACCAGAATCACCCGGAACTATCAGCTTTGTCAAAAAGGAAGGTTAATAGCACTGCTGGCCTGGTTTGAAAAAAGTGTATTCTTCTTTAATTGTATTCTCTGTTTACATTGATTGTGTTGCAAGATATTAATGCTGCTGTTTTTAAGAGGTACTTGCAGTTCATTCATTGACTTTAAAATAAAATATCTGAGCACAACTCATCAAGATGAACACAGGCTTCTGCTACTTTACTGAGGTGCTAATATCTTGCCTAGGTTGTAAATAATACAAAAATGACCCATACATACTATGACACTCATCTCACACACAAAACAGTTTTATTTCTGACTTGCAGTGTTTTTGACCTGAACAAACTGCCTTGGACATTTAATATACAATATATCGTGAAAATGTTTAATTATCTGATGCAGAAACAAGAACAACGCTGTGCTGGGTTGCAGAGTCCTTTGGCACTGGCACAGTTGTTGCAAGTTTAAAGCAGGTTGGGAGAGAAGAATGGGTCAAGGATTAAAGAAGACCTCAGCCAGCTGCTCCTCGCATATTTTAAATACTTGGCAAGGGATGCAGTCGGAACCGGCTGCTTTCACCTGACTCCGGGTAGCAAATTCTTCGGAGATCGAGAGGATGAGTGTCTGCTTGTTAGTTTACATTTTGGATTGCTGGAAAGTATTTGGGTAGCAAAAACAATAAAACATGGTTGGGCTGCCTGAGGACTGTGTAAGCATCATCATCATCATGGTTGTGTATACTTAATCCAGGGCTTTGTTTCCCCTAATGAAGCAGGGAACAGAACACAGACAATCCGCACCATCGCTGAGTTCATTATTTTAGTAGCGCTAAAAGGAATCAGACACCCTTTCGGATCCTCTGGGACTCAAGAACATGCACTGTTAGCTGACCTTTTTCTCTCACTGTGTATCATAAAACTTTGTTGTCTTGCCAGTTGGAATGCCATGGATTTCTAGATGCAGTTGAATAAAGCTCATGTAAGCTCTTTAGGGCCTGAGTGTACTTTATTAAACTAAGTATTCCCCTGTCAGCACTACATAAAATGGTTTCCTTGCCTTAATTCTGTGTTTTGCAAATATGGTGTGCCTTTCAGTTTCCACAGGTGAAGCATGCCTAAACCAGCAAGCAGTAAAACTTAGATACTGAGACAAGTACAGTACATGTCTAACCTCATCTTGAAAAGCACCTTCAGCTGGACAGGCTTTCATTGCAGTCAGGAGCATTTTACTTCAGACTGCCTGGACACATTTATGTATGATGGAAACAGCTGTGATTGTCCTGACTGGGCTTTGAACCTATGTCGCAGTGTGGCAAGAACAAGCACCATACACGACTAAGTAGGATCCGTGTTATTCCTGTTTTTGTGTTTTAAGCCTTCACTGTAACAATAATATCAACCTATTGCCATTTTGATTGAGTAATTTCTGCGTGTGACGACAGGAAACAGGAGCAGTACAGCTAAAAACAGAAACTTGCTGTGTGAGGAGGATGCTTCCAGATGCACACATTTACTTATCTTTCATTTTTGTTTTTCTCAGTAGAAGTTCTGAGTTGGAAATAAGTTAAAAGAGAGTAGAAGAGAGAGTGTTGGTATTAGGAGTGTTATTGCACGTGGAAAACTTCGTGCTGAATTTAGAATCCCATTTATAGTGTTCACCTTTGATTTTGCAGCTAAAATGCTGCAGGGCAAAGAATGCTACCTGCTGACACACCACAGTTTAATGTTTTTGCCTGTTGTCCTTCGCTGCAGTTAGATAGACGTCTGGAGATGAAAATAAATATATCGGTTCAGAAATCAGATCAGAAAAAAGAGATAACACACCCAGCATAAAGTTGTGATAACAGAACAGTGATTCAGTTCAATTCAATTCAACTTTATTTCTCTAGCGCCAATTCACCAACATCACTTATCTCAAAGCACTTTACAAGTAAGGTTTAAGACCTTACACAACTAAACCCAACAAATCCCACATAGAGCAGCTTTAATTGTAGCCAATCAATAAATTGTACATTTTAATAGCAACAGTGGAAAAACTCTATAGAGGAAGAAACCTCCAGCAGACCCAGGCTCAGTGTGGGAGAACATCTGCCTTGACCGGTTGGGGTGAGGGGATAGAGAAGAGAGAAAAGGACACAACCACAACAAAACAAGCAGCAACAGAACACAGGCAGGATGGTTGGACCAGCAACTGAACACTGGAGACACACGGCTCTGAGTCTGATGATACCTGGAGATGAGAATAGAGAGAGACAGAAGGGGAGAAGCACAACTAGGAGAGAACAGAGACAGGCTGCCTGCCTGAAAAGTGATCTAAAAAGAGACGTTCAGGCCTGGAGCATTAAAGAAACAGCCCAAGTCCCTGTATCAAATAAACGGAGGCTAGATTTTTGTGGCATTTTGTTTGGTGGTGTGACATGTGGGTTTTCTAATGTAAATAAAAGTTAAGGAAACTGTGACTTAGAGACATAATCAGGTGAAATTGGATAGTGTATAATTGGGTTCCACGGCACACAGGTTGAGAATCACTGCATTAATATGTGAGTACATAGTTTTAGGAGACATCTGCCGTCTTTCTCTGCACCTTCCAGACATAAGAAGAGCTGAAGAAAATGGAAATAAGATGATAAGATACAAGTCTGAATGCAACCAAAGATCTAAATGCATGAAGCCCAAAAGAAGAAACATTCTCTCAAATCAATTCCCAGACCCTTATTATTTTAATAGGTCTACATGATAACATCTGATTTCCTGATCACCCATAGGATAGAAGGGCTACTCATGGCGTGGATGAGTTTAAGATGACACCACCTACAGGTCATTATGACACAAGAAGATGACTGAAGAGTGAGTGAGTGAGCAGGAGAGGGAGGTGGCAGTGAATAGAGGTGGTTATGGTGACGAGGATCAACTCGTCTGGCCAATCTTTGTAACACGGGAGGGACCTGGATATACGGTTTAGTGACCCTGAGGGGTCTGCAGAGCAGCGTCTAACGTAGTTGGTCAGAGGATTTCTTTAGGTACTAGGACGACACTGAGAGAAACTCCAACACAAGTCATTAAAATAGAATTTCTGACTTTAAATACCTAGAAATAAACAACAGAACAAAACCTAACGCACAGGTAAGATCACTTAGGAGTCCTAGAAGGGGAAAACACTCAGTAACAGAAAGTACCAACCCTGCAAGGCATCCTGCAAGCAAACAACCGAAGCATGTGATACAAAAGCAAAGGTGCTTCCTGGTATTAATTCATAGTTGCAAAGACACCACTCCTTAAAAACATGAATGAAGGCATAACCATCGGCATCCACACAGTTACTGTATATCACTTCCTGAACTAAGAGAATTAACAACCACAATTAATTAATTCATAATCTTTAGTGTCAACCAACATCCAAAACATGACAGAGCAAGTTCTACTTAAAGGTGTCACTGCACGTTCTTGGGTTACACTGGGTTACATGCCATCAAAAATCACCTTGGGCAAAACTACTTTACTACTACTGTAACATGACGTGAACAAGGCAATAACAAGGTTTCAAGGCTTCAAAACAAGACGAGGCCTGACATGAACAATGCACAGACTGGACACTTGATCAGCAGCTTGAGTGCGGACATGATGGATGAATGTGTGGGCTGAGACGGTGAATATATACTAGCACAGGTGAATAAGGGCCTAATAAAGCTGTCAATCATGACATCACTCCCTCTGATCTCTGTACTAGAAGTTCAGCCCCACTCTGAGCTCATCTGAACACATGTTTATTTATGTGCTTTCTATTGGTATTTGGTAGTATTATATGTTGTATTTGTATTGTATTGGTGAATGACTAGTTAATAGAATCACTATTTGTTTTTATCAATGTAGGTTGGAAATGGATACTTTAAAGTGAACATTACCTGAGAGCTCAGGATATTTAAAAAGCTTGAGTCAAACCACTTCAGTCAGCAGCTGCTGCCATCACTGTGGAATGAAACTCTTCTTGTTCTGCCTGTTTGGCCTAAAGCTCAAAGTGAAAGAGTTGGAGCGTGAAGACCTTGTAGCCCTGCTCTCTGCTCTGACCTGTAGCTATACACATACATCTTCTCGCTCTCTGAGTGTTGCCTCACTATTTCTGGTTGCTGTGCGGATTACACAGGGCACTGAGTTCAACCTCTCCCAATGCACCTAATGGTATGACTCCAAACATTGTGTGGCGTAGCTTTAATCACACCCATCTCTTTAACCCTCATTCAGCCTCCGAGGGGTCAACATGAAAACCACACAAGGGTTGGATAAAACAGCCGCAGACAGACGATAAACCACAACACGCTTGGATGAACTTGTTCATCATAGACCCACACGTGTTCATTGCTTGGATGTAACCCCCACCAAGGCTGTTTGATCCAACCCTGGTGTGTTTTAGCTTTGAGCCCCTAGTTATCAGTGGGGTCGATTGACCCCTCGAAGGCCCCAGAAGGGTGAAGACCTTCCAAAAGATATGTAAACTACTTCAGAGACACTGCCCAGTCAAACCCCAATCTACAGGGCGGTGCCTGACATCTCTGGGATAGAGTATTTTACTTTACTAGTAGTTTTACTCTGATAAGTATAATGTAACGGAAGTGAATGACGTTGCTCCAGTTTCCCATGTTTTGTTCAAGAAGGTCATGACAAAATTTCCCAATAAGCATATACCGTTGGACAGTGTACTGTGTATTGCATAAAAGATGTTGCTTTTGTTTTGCAGCATGTGGGAAAAACATAACAGCCATAACAGCTTTGTATGGCGAGACTATTGTTGTGCCATGCAGTCGTACACCTCCACCAGAGAACCTGATGTTCGTCAAGTGGAAATACGTAAGTAGATACTGTAAAACACATTTTGCATTTTAAATGTTTTGATAACTTTGGCTTCTGTGTGCTTTGGTTTAATCTTTGAATTGGAGCTGTAGTTTTTCATTCTACATCCATTATTTATATATATATATAGTTTCCAAATCAATAATTGTAATCAGTTTGGAAAACCGGAGAAAGAAAAGAGCCGTTGCAACCTTATTTGCTCTGGAATGCACTGAAAACACATGGGCTCAAAAAGGGTTAATCCACTGCATCCTCTCTGAGAGTTAGTTTAAGAAGTTTACAACTACTTTAGCTTGTGTCAAGTCACATCAGATTTTTGTTGGAGGTTTACAGTGGTTTAATTCTCCTTCAATTCAATTCAATTCAACTTTATTTATATAGCGCCAATTCACAACATCACTTATCTCAAGGCACAAGTGAGGTTTAATAGCAACAGCAGAGGGAGAATCCTCCAGCAGACCCAGGCTCAGTGTGGGAGAACATCTGCCTTGACCGGTTGGGGTGAGGGGATAGAGAAGAGAGAAAAGAACACAACCACAACAAAACAAGCAGCAACAGAACACAGGCAGGATGGTTGGACCAGCAGCCGTGGTCGGGGAGCAGACACCGTCTCTATGGGAGTGTCACATCTACGAGGGGGTGGCGGCTGTAGAGAATCCGCAGAGAGGCTGTAAGACGTCCTGGGCTCCACTCTGGGTCGTCAGTCTCACTCTTACTGTATTTACGCTTAGACAGGAGCTTCAGGTCAGACGGGATGTCGCCCGCTCTGGCCCAAGGAAAACAACCGCTGGAGTCTCTAGCTTCACGTTTCTGACTATGGAGTCTCTTCTTCTTTTTAGAAGAATTAAACCTCCTTGCAAGATTCCTGCGAATCTCTGTGTGTTTTACTGTCACAGCAGCGGTTGTGGGGCATCTACCAGCCTGGTTCCCTGCTGCATCAGCATCTACAGCAGTCCTCTGTCTTTATTTCCACGTTGTGGCCAGTCTGCATAGTCACCTGATAGGAATTTTCTTCCTGTTTTTGCAGTTGTACACAATCAAGGTTCTTAGTTCAGGAAAAACTGGGTTGAACATGTGACGAAACACTTTGAGTTCAGCTTGTTGCCAGAGTTTTCAATTTAAATCAGTTGTGACATTGTCCTTTTCGGACCAGGAGCAGGAAAACACTTGTGCTGCTGCTCCTTCAGTTTTTCTTCTTCTATACATGTAGTTTCAAAGATTTGGCTTCTTCAACCTTCAGTAAAAACTTCCTGCAAACACCTTCAAGCTTTTCCTTCACTGCGGACACGGTTGAGGCTGATCAGAATAGAGGCTCTGATGGTGAAACAGGCTGATGCGGGAGACACAGAGGGACATGATTGAGATCTAGGTCCTCTCTGATGCACTGAGGCTCTCGGAACAGTACATAATCAGAAAGAATAAATAAGAATCAATAAGAATCTGAAAAAGGAGAGCTAGGAGGTGACAGGAGGATGCAACTGACCCTTTTTGTGCTGTTGGAGCAGGGAGGGAACCAACTTTTTTAGTTTAAGTCAAATTTAAAAACTCATGGAACATTTTTTTCTTCTGTTAAAACACACGTTGAGTTTTGAAAACACATTTTGATGGTATTTCTATATGGTTTTAAAGCTGAAAACATGCAAATCTGCCTGTTTGTGTTCAAGTTTGAAATCGCAAACCATATATAATAATCACAAACAATGAGCAGTTTAGCTATAACAAACTGTGTTAACCACTAAACCAATATTGATGAGGATCAAAGCTACTTTAGAAAATGAGGCTCATTCCAACTAAATGACAGTGTGTGACTATTAACTCCTTATATGATATACTGAGATGAGGGAAGCCTTTGTCTGTGCCAGCGCTGGTCTCAAGTTAGTGAAGCCTAACTGAAGTTACTGCTCTTACTCATTTATGGAGCCATGGGTTCCATCGTTCTGATTCATGATGAGGTGTGACGTTCACACCTTTTTCTCACTCTTTAGGAAAAAACAGATGGCTCCTCTGGGGATCTGTTGGTCATACAGACTACCACTAACCAGGCCACAGTTCAGGCCACAGACAACTATGCCACGCGGGTCAGCATCGATGACAAGTTCAGTCTGCTCATCAGCCAGGCGACACTTACAGACCAGAAGACCTTCACCTGTATGGTGGTGACATCCAGTAACCTGATGGAGTACCCCAGCATTGTCACCGTTTACAGTAAGACCATGCACAACACTCCTAAGTGTATATATAATACAATACAATACAATATATTAATCGTCTTTAAAAGTTTAATGACTAATTTATCTGAAATTGTCTTTCGTTGGGAGGTGGGTCACGTGTGGTCACGTCACCCAAACTTCTGCCGGTCTGTAAACAGTGTTGGTTCTTCACCAGTACTGTTTACGGTTCACAGTGGAGGTGTTGACCTCGACTCCTTAATTATTAACTTTGCCAAATGTTAAATTCAATCCAGTTTATTTATAAACATCCAATGTACAACAGAAATCATATCAAGGCACTTGACAAAGTAAGGTTTAAGTTAATAATTCAAAAAGGCAGCTATCTAGAAAACCCAACAAATCCCATTTGAGCGCAAGACAACATGACTGGCTGGTGTAAGGCAATAGAGAAAAGAACCAAGGAAAGCAATAACAAGGCAACCATGACACATGAGATGAACTGATGTGTGCAGTGCTTCTAGCTGATCCTTGTCAGGGTTCGTATGTGTTTATCTGCTGTCCTCCAATGAAAATCACGCTTCTGTGACTGCAAAACCTGTTTTTGTCGTTGCAGAGACGCCGTCATCCCTTGACATCATGGACAAGCCTGGTGTGTTGCATAAAGACAAACCAACAATGGTAAGATCCACTGCAGCCTTTACATTACGCTGCATAGTAAGTGCACACAAAGGCTGATGTGCAGGCTGATGCTGTTGCTTTTATGAAGACAATGTAAATAATTCGGTTTCAAATCATCGAGGTTAATGACTGTCTCATCTCTAAGTAGCTAGATCTTACCTTAAGGTTTCTACATTCAGGGACATGCTGACGTCTGAGCTTCAGTAGATAGTAAACAAGTACCTAGACAAGCTCTGAGATGAAATCCAGTACAGGAGATCTGCTGTTAATTCTACCTTAACAAGCTTTTAGTTTCTCAGGATTTACGTTGAAGCTGTCAGAAAGGTGATTCTACAACATGTTTACCACTGAAGCCACAGTGGACCACTTAGATCTGTCCACTGCACAAGACCAGCGGTTTTCCTCACACTCACTCAAATTGTTATGCTTGATCATTTTTCATACTTCTCACACATCAGCTTTAAAGACAAATGTTCTTTATATCCCACCAACTAAGAGACAATGTTGTACCTGAATGAACACTGTGACCCTGCTTGAATAAGCACAGCCCACTATGTTGGTGGGGTGGCAACATGTGGTAAAAAATGCAGCAGACAGTGACACATTGTGCCGTTGCCGGACAGACGACTCAGAGATCTGTTTGGAGGGATGTAGCAGCCGTAATGTGGAGGCTACTGTATACTACAGGTCATGAAACCAGGGGCTGTAGAGAAAGGAATGTTCTTATGACTAACTCACTTATCTGGTTCACACGCAGCATATCTCTGCAACCTTTGCTGAGCGTGTGCTGAAGAAGTAGCAGTTAGACAGGGAGACAGTGTGCTGGCGAACACTGAAAGACATTCATGCCTCAATTGTTGTTTTACTGGGTTTTATAGCCTTAATGCGCTCAGTATTAATTTCTCCTCATCTGCTACGTCGTCCAATAAAAGGCTACTGACAAGAGAAACTAGTGAATGAGCCTTTACAGTAGCTGTACATAGTAGACTCATATGGACTGAAACCAACTTACTTAGTAACAGTGTTAATAAAAAACATTAACAAAATCAGTATTACTGTAAATAACAAACATAGAAAAACTTAAATCAACTTAAAACAGACTGATAAAAATGAGGCAACAGTGATGACAGGGATAGAACAAGCAGCTAGAGTCACTAGAACTAACTTATGCTGGATGCTAAGCTGCTCTGGACCAGGCTAAAGTCAGAGAATAAATCTCCATGGTAACTAGACGGAGCTTAACTGAACCCAGAAATCCTGTGCAACCAAGACACAGACTAAAGCAGGTCGGGAACAGTCCAAGGTAAACACAGAAAGATCCATCACACCGGGTATAGACACCAAAGAGATCGCATTTCAGTCCAGGATCAGGAACAGACGAGGAATCAGGCTCAGGACAAAGTCAAGAAAAGTCCTGACTCAGGCAGATTGGGAAAATAAGTATGGCTGAAAAGTGCAGCAACAACAATGTCAGACAAGAATCTGGCAGAGAAGTAGTGTAATATAAAGACAACTGAGCAGGCGACTACAATTAACTAGATCACATAGTGTCACTATGGTCGTAATTTCATTCAGATTTTATACATTCCCAGTTTTCCAAAACATGATTACATGTAAACTGTGATCACAAATGAAGTCTGTTTATGAAGCTCGTCTGATGGTTGGATTTTATCATTTTATTATTACTTATTTTGAATGAATGAAGCTTCATTGAGTAACAGAAACCATAAATTCAATTCAACTTTATTTATATGGCACCAATTCACATCATCAGTTATCTCAAGACACTTTACAAGTAAGGTTTAAGACCTGACACAACTAAACCCGACAAATCCCACATAGAGCAGCTTTTAATTGAAGCCAATCGATAAGCCAACAAAGTTAGTCACATGTGGAAATGGAGGCATGTTAGTAGATGGAATAGATAGAAAACCAGAGGAGCTCAGTGAATGAAGGAGGTTCCAGCATCTAAGCCTGTAGCAGCTGAACTAAGAGATGGATCAGAGAAACCAGAACCATCTGGAACCATCAGCTTTGTCAGAAAGGAAGGTTTCAGCCTAGTTTTAAAGCAGAGAGGGCGTCTGCTGCTAGAACCTGAACTGGAAGCTGGTTCCACATAGAGGAGCTTGGAGCTAAAGGCTCTGCCTCCCGTTCTACAGGTAGAAACTCTAGGAACCACCAGTAGACCAGCTCTGAGAACCATGTGTAATTGTAGGTTACAGGTCATCAGAAACTATATAAAAACGTTTGATGTAACATTTGTATGTCAGAGATAGAAATGAGCTGCTGCTGCAGTAACAGGCTTCTGTGAACTGGACATATAGACTTAGTGAAGCCTGGTGGTTGAACCCAGAGTAGCATCCAGATTATTAGCTCCTTGCAGGGATTAAAATACTACTAATAATAGTTGGTGATGCCAAAATTTTATTATTCATTCCCAGCGTTTCACATAAAATACAGAAGAGAATTTTGTGTTGATATGTAAAAAGGAATATTAATTGATAAAGATGTCCCCATGACCAGCTTATATAGTTTCCATACAGGTGTGGGGGTGAGAGAGGCCAGGGACAAAAGAGCCAGGCCAGCAGAGATACCAACACTATACCTACTATAACAGCCCCTTGTGCTTATGATGGAGAATACAGGTTTTCTTCTGATTGACGTGTTTTGTTCCATTATCTTTTTTTGGTAAGGTGGGAACATGTATTGCAGCTGATGCAAACCCAGCAGCTACACTCACATGGACAAAGAACAAAAAGCCCCTCCTTGCTGATGGGAAAGGTAAAGCATCACATGTTGTGCGACGCCGTCCACCACACAGGATGCTGTCATAGGGTGATCCAGCAAGTGTATTATATTCCCCCAGGACACACAATGGACAATACACACAGCACTGTGCAAAAGTTTTAGGCAGGTGTGAAAAATGCTGTCAACAAAGAAAGCTTTCAAAAATATAGATAGTGATTGTTTATCAATTTACAAAATGCAAATAAAAGAGCCCTGATCTCAGCATCATGTGAGTCTGGGACGATGCAGAGACAGAAGGATGTAGAAACCCTACATCCACAGAAGATCTGTGGTTAGTTCTCTAGATGTTGAACAACCTACAGCCCAGTTCCTTCAAACACTGTGAACCTGGAAGATCTGCTGCTGTTTGAAGGGTGGACACAGCAAACACTGATGTGGTTTAGATTCTCTGCTGTTCATTCACTGCATTTAGTTCATTCACGAAAAGAAATGTTTTTTGAAAGCTTCCTTTGTTTACAGAATGTTTCACACGTGCCTGAACTTTTGCACAGGGCTGCACTGTATGAATGACGTTGACTTTGATTAAGAAATTCTGTCATATGATTTAATCTGGGACTTTGTTGAATTTTCAGCTTGTCTTAATTGAAGACATCCACATAAATCCCAACTGGTTGTCATCTCCCCGTCTATTGCTTTGCAGCCATTGTGATCACTTCCAGTATGAAGGTGGATCCAGCCACAGGCCTATCTACAAGTACTTCCTCCCTCCAGTATGCAGCCACTAAAGAGGACATTGGCATCAGCCCAGTTTTTGCCTGTGTATCCACACATGTGCTGAACAATCAGACAGCTAACGCGGGGCCCTTTGCTGTTCACTGTGAGTGGAATACTGCACCACTATACATCCAGCGTATCTAGAAGAATCTAAAAACAATATCTGCAGCTCATACAGTACACAAAGAAATGCAAATAAAAAGATTTACGGTTCAAAGTATTCACACATGCTCTCGCTTACACAACACAGGGCACAGTAGTATCAGTAGTCACATTAGGAACCTTGTGTGACGAATGAAACAGGCCTTCACTTCCATGGCCTGGTCTAGTGGTGGAGGCAGCATCTGCATCGCATTTGGCTGTAGCAGGCCTCAACAACACCAGCCTGAACTAGTGAATAACGCTTTGAAAATTCATCCAGTGTATGGTTTAATTGTAACATCTGAAAGCTGCACCACCCTTGATCTGTACACCTCGAAAGTAATCGTGCTGTGGACCTAAAACGACTTCACACCTCATCTGTGCTACTTGGTTGTAGTTCTCAGTTTTTACACTGACGTTGAGAATTGTATTATGTGTTATTGAAGTCACAGTTAGTGTAAACACGACATCATCTTTACAGGTGGGCCTAATAAAAGGACCAGTGAGTATATGTGTAGCCGTTACATTTGATTAGATGTTTTTAACATTCAATCATACTGCACAGTTTTCTATCATCATGGTTAACAGAAGAAGTGATGCGTTGTTTTTGTGCTCGTCTCTATCTCTGTTTTCTGGGTTAGTGATAGGCAGAACATTGTGCTGTTGCATTGACGGATGACTTTATCTACAGTGGACATGACTTATCAGTGACAGCTTTGTTTTCCTGTTCTGGTTTCTCGAAACTCTTCTAGATCCATCTGAGCAGGTTACGCTCCAAATTCCAACCAACAGGTCCATCATAGAAGGAAATAACGTGGTTTTGAAGTGTAAAGCTGATGGTAACCCGCCACCCAGCTCCTTCTTTTTCCACATTAAGGTGAGTCCGAGCCTAAACATCAGTGTGTTGGAGCTAAAGCCGTCCACTCTGGAAGAAAGTCACTGGTTCACCCAGATTTAAATGTGCTCGACACTGGGAAGAGTCAGTGACGCTGAACTTAGAAGGTTCTGGTGCTAAATGAGCCCTTACTGGACGTGGAGTTTATCTAGACAACGGTTTTTAGGTGTCTGTAAGTTGCTCAGTCTCCAGCGACAGAGCATATGTGATGCTAATGGATGCAAAAGATCAAACCAAGATCAGGTTTAGTTTTAACCCCGCCCCATCAGTGTTACAGTAGGTGAGGATGATTTGTTTGTGTTAACAATCTCTTATCTTTATCCATCATCTTTTTGCCACGTAAGCAAAAAGGGTAATCTGTTCTCCTCCATCTCTTCTTTTTCCAACAGGGCCAAAAAGTGCTAGTTGAAAATTCAGACAACTACACTTTGACTGCCATCAGCAGAGAGGCTACGGGTGAATACAAGTGCTCCCTTGCTGATAATGAGAAGATAGTGGACTCCAAAAGCATTGTGGTTAACTGTGAGTGACATTGTTTACAGAGCCTATATAATACAACACAGGGCCTTGACTCAACAAGGATGCAGGCGGGTTCAACTTCCTTATTCTGCACTATTCGCTGAACGTGGACAGTCAGCATGTTTCAGACTGGTGTTATATGCTTAAAGGCTGGTTACATTAGACATTGAGTGTTTACTATTGCTTGTATTGTTTGCCTTATTAAATATGTTATGTGATATCTTTTTAACGGCGACTGTGACGGCTGGGTTGAGATGACAGACACTGTTCTAACCTTTTCAGACCTGGACCTGAACCTCAGTGCAGAGGTTGTGAAGAAAGTGGGGGACTCCTTGACTGTACACGTGGAGAAACGTGTCTCAGGTGACCATAAGCTGTCATGGACCAAGGTAATGGGGTGATGGAGATAAGGTGTTGTTCAGAGAAATTAAAACAAAGGTATAGCTCATCTAGAGGTTCAATTCTGACAGGACAAACACAATCAAACCCTGTGATTCTTGTGTCTGGATCCCTAAGAAAGAAATCTGTATTCTAACTAAATGAATGAAGCTAAAATGGATCCTCCCTTACAACTAAACACAAATAGGCCTTATGGGGGACTTGCAAAACAAAAATAACAATTCAATTCAGTTTCATTATTAAATTCTAATATGTTCTTTTTGTAACCGTAACCCATTTTACCTTTGCTTGTTCTTGCCCACTACATGCTGACTACCTACCCCATCTCAATAAATGTGGCACTTTAGTCATTCATAGAGCTCATGTCAGCCTGAGTACCTGGACAACAAACATATTAGTGGTTGCAGTATATGAGAATGTCATTGTAGGGATTGGAACCAAAGCCTCTGACTCCACTGATAACTAGGGGCTCAAAGCTAAAACACACCAGGGTTGGATCAAACAGCCTTGGTGGGTGTTAAATCCAAGCAATGAACACGTGTGGGTCTATGATGAACACGTTCATCCAACCGTTCATCTAGATGAAGCGTGTTGTGGTTTATCGTCTTTCTGCGGCTGTTTTATCCAACCCTTGAGCGGTTTTGAGCTTAGAGCCTGTTTTCATTTTGACGCCTTGAAGGCTGCACCAGGGTTAAATGTGCTTTTGCAGTAAGTACACTGCTGAGCCTCAAATGATTAATTGTTTAATTAGTTTGTATAGGTTAATAAATTGGACATGGAAAACATAAAACTAGAGTTGGACACATTTCAGATAAGAATGTTAAAAATAAAAAAAGGTATTTATAAAATATGTATAGTGTTATTACAGAGATTTCATTATTTTCAGATGAGGATTGCTGTGTCAAGTTGTGACATTAATTAAAAGAAACTGGAAAATAAAAAAAATCTAATGGGATGAAAGTGATGAAACCAGTTCTCCAGTGAAATGAGCGTTTGGGTAAATGATGTTACAGAGAACACAAAATCACCTGAAGATTGTGGTTTTCAGAATGGAAATGCAGTGAAGGATCCCCATTTTACCAATTTAACCTATTCTGATGCTGGATTCTACTGGTGTGAAGTTTCCATGACGGGTCTGACTCTACGCCAGGGCTTTAAACTGGTCATTGAAGGTAAGCAAAGAGTGTGTCACTCAGCTTTGACATGTTCAGTGGTCAAAACCAGGTGCTGCTTCATCATAACCTGGATTCAGCGGAAGTTGTGATGTTATGTTTTCTAAATGAAGAGTGCTTTACATAAAATCTGATCTGTGTGATAAAATGTTATATCTGTAAGAAAACCATATGTTTAAACCAGGAAAGCCTATGATCACCAGCCTGACCAAAGAACGAGCCGGCGATTCCCACCAGTCCAAAGTTCTGACTTGTGAGGCTCAAGGAGTACCTGAGCCCCTCTTCAACTGGAGCATCAGCAGCACAGAGGTGAGTGAGTGGGTCACTTCCAACACTGTTCTTAATGTCACTGTAGCGTAGCTTGATCTGCAGTCTGTGTTCAGGACATGATGTGTTTAAGATGACACTTCTCTTCTGTTGCCGTGACTCCAGGTGGAGTCAAGAACACAGTCTTACGTCAATGGCAGGGCCATCAGTAAAATTAGAATGAGCCCCAAGCTTAACCTGAATGTGAGCTGCATGGCAAGCAACACGCTGGGACAGGATGTCAGGACCATCTATGTGTCCTCTGGTAAGTTAAAGCTTGTAAACATGTCAATTTGGTGAGTTAGCTTTATTTTGTTGAGTCAGTGACTATTGACTGTGTAGACAACATTATCTGAAAACAGTCACACACACAAAGAAGTCAAATCAAATTCAGCCCAAACTCTGAATGCAGCCTTTTCTATTTAAAGGGTGGAAGCCATGGAATGTACTGTTTGTCAGTGCTGAATGCTGAATGACTTTTTCTCTTTGAAACATGTTTAAATTGTCATTTGTTAGATTTAGTATAATAATTAGCTGATACTGTTGCTTTTCTCTTTTCCAAACTACAATTTCCTTTTGTGAGACACAATTAAGGTCAGAATGTTAGCGTTAGACCTGGAACTCCTCAGCTTTGGGTTTATACGTGTATGTTTTCTGTGACTATATCTAATTCTTTATGTTTGATTCCAGGTTTTAAGGAGGAACATGAGAAAAGAGGTACGCTATTATTTTCCTTTTGTATTGTCTATTTTATTGGACCGTATTCATTACTCAACGTGGAGACAGTCCAGTCACAAACTCAGGACTCAACATGCTTCCATCTTATTGACCTCCAGACACAATGCTGATAAGAGAAGTCATGGAGTGTGACTGAGTATTTCCACATTCAGTCAGCAGATCTGATCATGTGTCACTGTGGCTCATCATCTACTATTCAGTCATGAAATATGATATACAGTTTGCTTTTGTGGTAATTACACGTGTAATACAGAACTCTTGGCTTCCCCAGCCATGTGCCGAAGTGTCCTTGGGCAAGACACTGAACCCCAAACCGCCCCCGGTGTGTCAGCCTAAGCTGCATAGCAGCTCTGCCACCGGTGTGTGAATGTGTGTGTGTGTTTGTGTGAGCGAATGGGTGAATGAGACCCAGTGTCAAAGCGCTTTGAGGACCAATAGGTAGAAAAGCTTTACAAGTGCAGTGTCATATGTGTTTTCAGACTCTCGAGATGACTCAGAGGACCAGTCCAAGGTCATCGTGGGTGTTGTGGTGGGGCTCATTGTAGCAGCTGCTGCAGGGGGGCTCATCTACTGGATCTACATGAAGAACAGGTATAGAAACACGCTCCAGTCCAAAGCGGTGTTTAAATGAATCTATGCACCGGAGAGTGAATTAAAACCAGAGGCTTCCAGCCCAGGTCTCTTTGACAACAAGTCTAAACAACCCTCTATGCCCTAAATCTACCACATACTATACGTAAGGGATCAGCAGCAGGAGACGGGTGCATCCAAAGGAGAGAGCAGAAACATGTCAACATTTTTAGCTGTTGTGTTGCCAAATTCCTCTGTAGAACAGGGTGAGGGAGTCATTCTATGCTACAAGTGCATCACGGTTTTGTACATCTGTAATCACCAAAGGCGAGGAAGCTGGAAAACTGGTGAGAAGGAGGTGGGCACACCTGAAGAGAGCAAGAAGCTAGGGGAGAGCAACCACCATGAAGACTGTACAGTGTAAAGAGGTAAGAACACAGTTCATTTCACATTACGGTATCTTCATACAGTTTATGACAGCTGGTGTTGTGAGATCAGTAAAGTCAGATGAACAGAAATAAAAGTAGCAGGCAGACGCCCAGACTGTCTACTGTAAACAACTGGAATAGACTGACTTCACCAACAGGTTTTAACATGACATCCTGCTAAAGATCTGCATGTTAGCACTGATTTATTTGTATATCAGGCCTGTTGTATTGTTAGCAGGAGAAATGCTGACTACAAGGTTGCGTCATATTTGAAAGGAGACATTAGATGCAGGTTGTAATCCGCTGTAATGCTTTTGTTTTATGGTCTGGAGGAGTCGAACCCAGTCAAACAGACTCCGGCTTGGCGGCTGACGCACTCTCAGGCTCCACCTCTGCAGCTACAGTGGGAGCGACTTCCACTGCCTCCTCACTGTGCTCACGTCCTCATGTTACTGTGATTTTGTGTGTTCTGGGATTCTGGTGCATTCTTTGCCACTTTGAATCACTTTTAGATGTTTCAGTGTGTTGTTGAATTTTTTCTAAGGATGTCAATTCACTTGAGTTTAACAAATGACGTGTGTCCCGACTGAGCAGGCCAATGATTATTTTTATTTTTTGTGCACTATAACGGTTTAAACGCTTTGTTTGGCTGAGCTCAGAGAAACACACTTCACAGCTGTATGACCTCGCTGAAACTGTCCTCACACACTCGACTTCTTTTTTGATGTTCACTGGCTTGTAAACAATTTCAAACAGATCATATAAATATACAGCTGATTTAGAAAGAACTAACTTAGATGTGCACTGACATACTCAGCTGCTGAGTACTTGATTTGTCCCACTAGGCTCAAAAGAACTGAATCATTCCATTCAAAAGGTTGTCAAACTCTTGGGAAGTTCAACTCTCCAACACAAATTCACATATCTTACCATACCGCGCCTGTGAATGTGTTCACCTGACATTTATTTGATACACTACAATGTTGCCTTTGTTGAGCTTGAGGTTCTGCAGAAGCTTCTTTGTTTCTCTCACGTTGTTACTGTAGGAGCTCTATTGCTGCCAGCTCTGAATGAACCTTTTTGTGTGTATTTATACTGCTCGTTATGGATATTGTTTTATTATGTCTGTTTTTAATTAGTAGTGTGAAGGATAACCCAAACTCAAGACATATTAACTGAGGCTTTTTTCCACAACGCATGTGGAGAGGAATCCTACACCTCCTCTACTATACATCGGTTAATTCAGAAGCAGTATTTGTACAATATTGTTCACAGCACGCTTTGTGTAGTTCATTGTTTTCCTCTCTGACAATCTGAGAACATGCTCATGTAAACGTCACACGCTTCTCCAAATAAAATGTGTTCATTTCTATACTGGAGTCTTACGTTAGGCCTCACAAACACGTCTTTCATCCTGAATTCCATCAGTACAGCAGCAAACAGAGACAAAATAACAGTTATTTAACCCTCAGGGAACAAACACATTAAATGTGTATTCATTTTCAAACCCTTTTAATACTTTCATGATCACACACAAAAACTGCACATGAAGCAAAGTGAATGAAAAACAGTGGAAAGTAATAAAACGGACACATTTCAAGACAAAGGCCCAGAATGGCAGAAAAAATACCTGTCATGTTTTTTTGTTTTAGTTTATGTGGGATGAAAAACTACATTGTAAGGTACTGAATGTAACATTTGTGTGTACACAGTGGATTTTTGAGAATTGAAAGAAAAGCTCTGTTTTGCCAAACTATGGCATGTGCATGAACAAAGGTGCCAACAACTTCGAACGCAAGATGTGTAAAACGTACCTGAGGGCCCCAGAGGGCGAAGCTTCACCTAGAGGTGAATTACTAAACGTCACTCACTTTCATCAGTTGTCTCATCCCAAACGACGCTTGCAGAGCTGCAGGACATTAAAGCAACAGGTCATAGTCTTCTGTGTTCTCATGCCTTCTGTTCCTTACAAATAATCAGGTGGGAGGTGAAACCAAAGAGGCTAAGATGAGGCCATAGCAGCATTGTAAATGTTCACTGACTTCATTTTTTCCTACTCTTTTTGACAATAAAGTGCAGATTTTAAGAACTATCAAGTCTGCTGGATGTCTGTCACTCATTGTCTTGACTGTTTAAGGGGCGTGGGCCTTGGACTACAATCACCCTGGAGAGGTCGGCCTCCTTGTCTGCCTTGACCAAAATATAGATGCGGACAGGGAGAGAGTAATAGCATGTCTCTTATAGAAATGAATGGAATTAATAGACCTTACAATGCGACTGGCGAATGCTGAATTTCTCTGCTACCGCCATTAGCGATGATTAGAGTAAGCTGATTAACATGAGGTACTCTACCCTTTGCAGCAAGGTTAGAGCCACTGCTGAAACATCTGAGTGGTTTATTACAGGAGCGAGCACATCTAATAAACAGCTAGTAAACGTAACAGCTCAGTGTGTAAGTGGCTTGTGTTACTAGGATCATTTTACAGTTCTTCATGGGATCTTATTACTGTAAGTAAATGTATATGTGATTACATTTGTGTCAGCCCATAGTGATTTCTAACAGCATGACCCAACAGAGGCTTGAATGACTTGCATGTTGTTGTGTGGGTTCAATAATGACACTTGTGTTCTGTAACAAACGCACACACACAGTACAAATAAAACTAAAAACCTTTTATTTACTTGTCCGTGTAAATGACATATCAAGAAAAAGTAATATGAAAGTATAAATTAATTGCACATTACTCTATGTATTTCTTATTAGCCCATTGTCAACATAAGAAATACTGATCAAACGTAACTGCCCTTTGCAACGAAGGCCACTTAACCCCTTCAGGGAGTGTAATGTATGTCTCAGTTTCCACAAAATCAAAGTAAACAGACAAAAACAGTGCAACAGTGAGTTAAAGGCAAACGCATCTGACTCTGACACTATTCACTAACTACTGGGTCATTTCATATTAATCAATTGACCAAATTTATCCAGATCACCTCTCAGAAAAATCTGGTAAAAAAAAATCTAGTTATAAGCAATATCAAAGTTATATAATTGAAAATGCTACTGAACTGTCTTCCTAGAGAGATTTGTTTGTCATCACAAAATTCAAAACCTACAGTAATACCACAGCTTCTAATGCACCAAGCTACGCTGAAGGCTTTTCAGCAAGAAATCAATACTCAGTTTTCTATGTGATGTTAATAAGGCACTGTGAAATTAGGAGTTTGCTGATTTATTTTTGACTCCAGATGTTGAATGTCTGCATGAAGGTTATCAGCTTTGTACCTTGAAAAATTAGGTAATTAAGCCCAGTTACTCTAAATGAGGCAACAAACTTGGAATGTCTGTATCTTCAAAACCAAAAATAAAAAGGGTTTGATGATTGTGTGACCTGGGAAATCTTGGAACATTTGACTCCATATGGAATAACCCCACTGTGTCTACACATTATCAGCACAGAAAGCTGCACTGTGTTTACTTACACAAAGCTAAGAAGTGGGCAAAGGTCAGTTGACTCAAGATGTGCTTTAAGGCCACACTGTTGTGATCCCACACATGACAAAAGAAGAAGTCAGTGATGGTAAGTTCTCATTAAAAGTAATGTCATCATTTCCTCTGTTCTCAAAAAATCTGAACTTCTGCTTCTCAAGGCAGAGTCAAACACTGTTTATTTTGTAAGTAGCAACGCAGTTCAACAATTCAAAGCAGCCACAGGGTTGGAAACATTTTCTCAGATTAATTGTGACAGCCTATTGGCTGCAGAATAAATAAAGACCTCCATAGGTCAGACAGTCAGAACTGAACTGAATCTTTGGTCAAGTAACACAAGACTCCAGCTGATGAGGCCTCTGGTTTAGCCCAGCCCTCCCACTTCCTGCTTCTTCTCCGATCTGGACGAAACAAGTAAATCAATAAAGCACCCTCTGGATCCATCAAACCACTGGTCACTCAGCAGAACTTGTTGACTGCTGAGTCAGTCCGACTCAGCAAACAGTGAAGCACTCGCTAAAAGGCAACGACGGAGGGAAGGAATGGAAATGGAATGAATGAAGGACAAGACGCTGAGGGGAGTCAGAGATGTGTGGTGTTTGTGGGCTCCCCCCACTGGCTGTAAATACAAATTACAAGGGCTGAGGTTGTTTTAAAATGCTCTTAAGTCTGGAGGGTGGCAGTATGTGAAAGGAAGAGCAGCAGCACAGCACAATCAGCTTTAAAACAGGCCCTGTGGGCTCCCTCTTCCCCACAGGGTTGACACACAATCTTTGGTTTTAGACATTGTCCTGTTGGGGTTTTTTCAGCGCAAGGCCAAGCAGAACGAAGAAGCCCTTTATATTACACCCACTTCATGGGAATTACAGGTTCAGTCTCGGAGCCACTAAGGCAAATTCTCTGAGAATGTTTCGAGCAACATCCACTTTGTACTGGGCAATCATCAGCGCCCGCTTCACTTCCTCAAAGGAGTAACCCTCACCCATCAGCTTGGCAATCTTTGCGTCTGTGTTCTCTGACTCCAGGCTCTGGGGTTTCCCTGCATGAACGTCTGGAGGAATCCTCCTTGGAAGAGGCTTAGGGGGCCTGGTGGGGGCCTGCAAACACTGTGAGGAGGCTGTTCATAAGAGAGCACATAAGAAACAACGTCAGTGGGAAAATGCCCAGACGCACAGGATAAACATAGTGTAATTGTTCATGCTAAAGGGAAGAAAGTTCATGTCATCACTCAAATGAAAAGGTGACAATTAAGTAATGACAGCATTTCAAATTTTAGACAGAGATGCATTTAGGGTTTGATGTGTTGCTGTCCTTGTGGGAAACCAGGTTCCTGGTACGGAAGTCAGGTATTGGGGGATGCAGGTTGTGTTGTGTTGGGTCATCTAGCTCAGTGATAAAGAAGCTTCTACCCCTGGGGTTTTGTGCTTTCATGTCTAAATGGAAGGTGCAACAGAGCTATAAGAAACGAAAGGGGGGTTGTGTTATCACTCAACAATGTCATGTGAGGGGGTTGACAGAGACGTTTTCCTGTGAGGTTTGTGTTAATGCTGGTCACAAAGAGGACGAGAGAGCTGCAGCTCTACCTTGACTGGCAGATATATGGTCATACTTGTGGCCACCTCTGGAACCCTTAACATTTTCTGTTTGTCGTCTGGTTGGAGGAGGAGGAGCAGCGCTGTTCAGCATGTCAAACACTGTGTCTGCACAACACATGACACAGAAGGAGTCAGGTAAACATGCCTGTTGCTATCTGCCACTCAACATGTGCTGCTGTAACTAATGTATTACTCAACAACACATGAGAGAAAATATCCCAGGGTAGGAGACTATTTCCATGTTATTATATCAGAACGACACGTCTCACCAGGGGTTAACAGCAGATGCTCATGCCCCGATGCGGGCCGGTATGGTCTCTGAGTGGTAGAAGGGGAGGAGGATGTGGAGGAGTTGCAAGACGAAGCAGGTAAACAGCACGACACATCAATTAAGCTCTGTCGTGCTGGTGGAGGAGGGGGAGGTAGAGGCGGGGGCTGAGAAGCAGGAAGGCTGTTGAAGGGGTCTTCTAATGCTGAAACACAACACAACTCTACTCTCAGTCTACACGTACTACAGTATATGAGGAAGGCAGGTAACTGTTAAATGCACATTCATGTACAGCAGCGAAATATCTGATATGATAGGATGCTGAACTGCGCCAGGATGTCGATGAACAGCCAAACTACCTTGTGGGGGCAGCAAAATATCATAGTCGGATGGTGTGGTGTTGGTGCTGAAGGGGCACACGGTGTTATCCCCAGACCCTGACACCAACCCTCTGGCCAATTCTGTGAGTCCACCTGAAGAAGAAGAAGAAGAACAACAACAACTTCTGGCATCAAGAGCATTGATGTTCTCACACAGGAAATGGCCATGTTTATGTTTAACACTAGTGTAAGCTCTCACCAGGCTCTGGGGCCCTTGGCTTCTTCTCGTCATTGCTGGACTCTGGAGAGCCATTTTCTAAGTGCCTATATGATAGAGCACAGTTGTTTGGTTCACAGCGGTCTTCAGCACACTGAGCCTAAGACACTGAGAGAGGGTCACTACCTGCTGGGTGCAGATATGCAGACGGGAGCCTGGCTCAGGGACCGATTAGATGGAGGGATCTGATAGTCGTCATCCACTTTCTCCATGGCCCCGTGCGGTTGTTCTGCAACACCACTGCTAAAAGGGTTGGAGGGTCTGTAGAGACAACAATGATTTGTCAAGTCCACTGCTGTTATTGATGCCTAATGTCATCACAAGAAGCCGATACACATTTTGTCCTACATTTATTTTTCACCACAAACTCACAGCATGAGCCAAATGGTTTGAACGTAAAAATCCAAAGTGAACAGGCTGTGCTATAGACATTAGTCTAATTGTTGTCTGAACGGATGAGAATCACAAAACAACATCACAGCTTCTTCAGTAGATGAATAACAGGCCCACTGTGCACACTTAAAGCACAAAGAACGAAAAGGTTGAGAAAACAGACTCACTAGAATACTGGCTGTTGTCTGTTCTAGGGAAGTACACTGTCCACATCCACTTATTTAAACTATACTGTGTATATATATATATATATATACACACACACACAGAGAGTTTTAACTTAACTAGATCCGTTTTGTAAATGCTTTTCACAGTGTGCTTTAAGATTCCAGTGTTCTACGTTTATTATAGGAATAATGATAACAAGAGTCTCAAAGTCCACATTCAATGTTTGGCTTCTAAAGATGCTTCTCATTATTAATGTAAGCTTTGATTTTTAACTTATACTGATACAATCAAGTATCTGTGCTTTAAAGAAACCATGAAAAATATCAGTTTTGAATGAATATTTATTGATTAACAATGAAAGACTTAAGAGTAACTGACTTGTACTCACATGTGGCTGCTGCTGCTGCTGCTGGCAAGGATATTGATTGATTGATTATACTCCTCAAAGTCACTGGAAAAGGGCTACAGAGACACAAGACATAATAATTAGTGATTCTGCAGGTTCAGGACACAACAGTGAAGTTAAGAACAAGAAAATGAAGTAATGCATAGGTTTACAACAGGCACCCGATACATTTCTAACTTCGCTTTGTGCCATCAGGTCTGAGCAAGATGAGTCATATCCTGTGACTTAGGTGGTTTTATCTATTTATTGAATAAAATTAAAATGTACTGTAAGCAACTCACTCACACACACACACACAAGCATTGAGCTCAGCTATATTACCTCAGTTGTGTAGGACATACTGTGACAGTAAGACTTTGGATTTGTTTCAAAAAGCTCATTACGTTTTTTCTGTTACTTAAGTTTTTCCTATCACATAATAAAAGCCTTACCTTGCAGTTCTCTGAATGTCCTGCCCCCTCCATGCTGTGATGTATCCTGCCAAATCCTGCAGATGGACAACTGAGTGGTCTTCCATTTAAGTGTGAGGGGCCGCTGGGCCCAAGCTGCTTTTCAGCTCCAGTCCTGTTGGCATCTGTCACATTGCTGTCTTTGGGACAACGTGCCTCAGGGGGCATCTGTGGCTCAGACAGTGCACTGGTGGAACATGACATTGAGGAGGAAGATGAACTGGCAAGCCAAGAGTGGCGTGACTCTGGTGGTATGGGAGGGGGGCGCTCAGGTGGAGGTGGTGGGGGTGGTTCCCTCTGGGGTGGAGGTGGAGCTGGTAGAGGCTTGTCTTGCTTCCTGGAAATGCCTGGTGAGGACTAGAGTAGCGGGGAGAATGATGCCTCACATCACTGATTATGCTGAAAGTTTGTTTAATTTATTCAGTGACAGGCCACTGACACTTAACTCAAAGGTCACCCATCTATCTGAGAAAAATGATGACTAACCTTCGGGGAGCCAGTGGGACTAGCAGATGGGGAGCGGATGGCTCCTTTCTGAATGAGGTCCAGTCTGGGAGGGACGGGGGGGAGGCTGAGGTGCTGGACGCAGTGTCCAAGGTCTCCTCCGTGGACTTTCCTGTGTTGGCTGACAGGTGAAGAGCTGGGAGACACGATGGGTGAATTCTGGCGCTCAGCACACTGCTGAAGGAAACATCATTTCTTACGTCAAGGGTAAAAGAGGCTATGAGAGTTAATGATTTGATTCCTATTCGTCAGGGTAAAGAATTTGGAATAAATCCTTCACTATGACTCTTTAAAGCCTAGTTTGTTAAATGTCTGTCTCTTACAAACAACAGAAGGAAGTGGCTAATCATATTTTATTAACCCAGTGAACTACATGACTATTTACCTTCCTGATGTTAGCCAGCCCGTTCATGACCAGACAGTCCTCTCTGTCTTCCTCGTCATCCAGTTCCAGCATGTGGCAGATTTGCTGGTCCAGGTAGAAGCACTTTTTCCCCTCATTTCTTGGGTCAAAGGGATCAACAATGATGGGTTCTGTACCTTTTATCTCACAACGGCAGAACGGACAGCCCTGACCATCCGATTCCTTACACAGTGAGGAAAAACACACTCACAGTAACGTGTCACCTGATTAACATAGAAACTGATTTCTGCTTCTGTGCTCTATCCAAACACTTGAACTGTCAACGACATGGGAATGGTCATTTGCTTAACTACTACCTTATATGTTCCTCTTTCCACAGCGAAACATTCATAGCCCACATGTACTATATATAGTCCACATGTCAGCCACTGGCAAACACAGGGCCTTTTCTGTGCATGTGTCTCCACTAAGCCAGCGGCTACGATCAAACTCACAATGTTTACAGAGAACAAAGCTGCATTTGTTGCAGCAATATGGTTGGGGACGTAGCGGGATGCACCAAAGGCACATTAGAAACTTAATCCTAATTAGACTGGGTGGAGAAGGGAAGGAGTGGGAGGTTAAAAAGAAAAGAGCCTGGGGGGACAATGAGAAAGTAATACAAGAATGCAGCGCTGGTCTCATGGGCTCCTGTAAAAGCACTAATAGTTTTCACCGCTTGGATGTGTGGACTTCTGTATATTATATATCATACATTGCAGTACATATGCAAGTCTACATATGACCAGCCAGTGGTGTGACCTCGGCTAAGTGTCAGTGTATGAAGCATGGCATCATATGCTTGTGGTCAACCAGGTCGGATTGTTTTACAGGTAGTTGCTATATCACATGTCACCAGACTGAACAAACTGAACAGTAAGTATTAGGACTATGGCTTTTGCACTGAGGATCAAATAAGGTGTGGCCATTTAAAAAGGACCAACCGGCAGCGGACAAATGTTTCTTCCCAACATGCAGGCATTTTAAACATGTCTACAACCGACAGCACGGTGGCGCTGTTTTACAGCACACCAAACATCATATGCACTGAAATGGTAAAGCCGTGTCCCAGCATCATTGAGGACTGTTGAACTTAAAGCTAAAAACAGCAGGGAAGTCTAAACTAGATGAGACTCTTGATTTATTCTCGTCAGAGACATTAAGTAAATGTTGTAATACAGTCAGTGCATACAAAACTGCATGTCAACAAAATATAATAGCCTGAGAACACAAAAGATGACACATTCTGCCAGATCGGTCAATAGCCATATCATTTCTTCAACTTTGCCTAATAAACTAAATTGCAATTCAATTGTTTTATTTTGTTGTTATACTTTATTGTATTATATGGACTGATAGGAAAATGTTTTTTATTGCATTATACATTAACACCAATTTAACTGTGCAAAGTTGAAGGAGACGGACTATCTTCCAAAACAACTGTATGCCAAGCTACTATTTGCTCTAAAAGCAGCCACAGACTGATAGTGTGGAAGGAACGCTTGGTCCAATCATAAGGACATGCAAACTACAAATGTACATCTAATGCATCAATGTGGTAAAGCTATGACACACAAAACCCTGTGAATCATTCCTAGTTCTCACTGCACTTATTTAAGAACAAGGGAACCCTCATGTGCCCCCACATGCTCAAAAACCATCATCTAAGAGGTCAGGATGTGGAATTACACAGATCATCAGCCAGCTGTGAGTGAACGTCTGTTCCAACTGGCTGACTAATACCCAGAAATGCAGGGAACCACGACAGAGTCAATGACGTGAATGGACTGCTGCATGGTTACTCACTATGGCAAAGTAGGAGGATTCCCTTGCAACAGTACATGACTCACGGTTTTACTAATGTGAAGAAAAGCAGAACACACGCACATAAATGTCACTGAATAACTCACTGACATTGTGGGCGAGGAGGCTCACACAGAGTTGTCATAACAGGAAGTATGACAGACAAACATAGGTCATATTATTGAGAGAGCTCTGGAAAGACTGTGCTCATTGCTAAAGCTACAGGTGTGTTCGGAGGAAGCCACACCACAAGAGCTCTTCAGCTCGTCAGCCATTAAATGGAACCTCCTGAGAACTGAGCCGCATTCAGAACACTAGAACACGTCAAATATCTGCTCAGAGTTATATCTTCACTCACCAGTCTCTGGACCATAGAGCCCTATCTAATGAATGTGTGTAATAAGAATCTACTGACACCCACAAAAAGCTTAACTGTCAACAACTACGACAGAAAAGGTAATGATATGCGTGTGCTATCTCTGACTATTAACTTTGTCAAAGGAAGGTTTTAATGTAGAGAAGCTGAACAGCTATGATTTTTACTGTGATACTGTAACTATCAAAAGGTATTTGGACAAATAGGTTCTATATGTGGTCAGAAAGGTGTTTGTAGGAGCTGTGTCTCACAGTTTTTACAGCTTCAACTGGGAAGACGTGACGTGCAGAGACAGGAGACATCATAAGACGCCATGGTTTCATCAGGGTCTAGTCTAAGATTATGAACCTTAACAGTGCTGGGAGTTGCTGATGTGATGGATGGTGACAGTGGCTCCCACCTACAGTAAGCCAGGGAGCTCCACATCAAACCCATTTGAATGCTAACGACTTAATGATCCATGTTGTAGGTATTTAAACCTGCTGGCCCAGACAGTCAGAACTGACAAAGCTTTCTGGATAAATGATGGAATGTCTTCAAAAACAAGGAGGAAATAAGATGAAGCCTCATCATTAAGTGCTTTGTGAATTTTTATTTCTATTCTAGATTTTATGAGCAGCCAATGGAGAGAAGCTAAAGTAGGAAAAAGATGATCTCTCTTCCAGCCAGAGGCACTTTGACGTAGTCCGGCCTAGAACAAGCCACTAAAGTCCACTGTATGCCAAACAATGTTGGAACAGAACAAGTGTAGAAACCAGATCATTGTCTGTGGATATAAGATACTTTGTAACTTTCTTTATCCAGTGCTGTTGCTGTCCTGACTAGAAATCTACATGCAGAAAAGTCGAAAGTACCTTTAGAACAGGCTGACTTTACATAGTGTGCAGATATTAACTTTAACTATTAAGTCATATGTGGAAAATAATTCAATTCAAGGGCTCGTAGAGGCAGAGGGGATACATGCTACATGCTTTTACTATGTATGTCGATTGGAGGCTAAATTTATTATTATTATTCATCAGTTTTCTCATTTACGTCTCATCTTTATCTCGTTATTCTTCAAGTGAAATCCCTTTTCTACACATAAATGTAAAACAGCACAGTTGCACATAGAAAATATTGATTCAAACTGAGCACAATCACCACTTCTTAAGGTTTATAGATGGAGATGAGGTAGAAATGAGGATGCCCATATTTTAGCATTACATTTTCACATTTCGTATGTATGTGCAAAAGAACCAGCCTGAAACTGAATCTCAAATTCTGAAACACGATATTAAAAAGTGTTTGAGCCTTGTGGCTCATTACAATACCTGCCAGGCTGTAAGACAGGAAGTACACATGAGGTGGCCGCAAGGTTCAATCTTGACATCTTTGTCGTTCTCAGCACAAATCTTACAAAGCTGGAAGGTGGAGCCCATCTCACAGTACAGCTCATACTGCTCCTGTTTGGGACAGAGCAAAGTCCCGTTAGTCATCATATGTCAATAGTTAAAGTCTGAGACAATCAAGGATTGTAGAGGACGTGAATCCTGTCCCATAGACCTACTCACTATAATGTGAGTGACAGAGATTTGATTTCATTTGATTAGACTATTTTTTACACTCCTGGCAAAACTTCACACGTTTATTTTCAGACTCACTTGTGTTACTTTGATGTGATCATGAGGCATTGGCTCACATAAACCAGTGAGGTCAGGATTGTAACTGCGACCATCAGGGAACAAGTAGCTGCAAGTGAAAATCAGCAACAGAGGTTATTCTTGCAATAGTTTAATGTTCTACAACTGATTCTGATTTCTCAGCTTATCAAAATGCAGACAGAGAGTGAAGTAGTGTGTGACATGACACGTACAAACCCTCCCTGTAGCCATCAATAAGGGCCTGGAACAGAGGTTTGTTGTGGGGGATGGTTTGCAGTATGTTGCTGTCATTGGTCACATAACCAATGGCCCACTGGCCTAGTCGTGTACAACTCAGTCTGAAGATGTAGCTGTCAGTCAAGCAAAGAGAAAAACACAACGGAATAAACAAACTTCATATGTTTAAAACAATTCACCAAGCTCAGAACGGCAAGTTTCAAACAAAAAAGACGATTCCGGGCTTTAACATACAGATTGAATGGCACAGCTACAGTTTTACTACACACTACAACTCTTAGCAATTCATCTTATTACATGATTACATTATTTTGGAGAACAAGCACCACAGTTTTTATTCGTACTCCACTGCCTAACATGAAACACCTATTATGTCAGGGTACGTATATCTGTTTTCCAACCTTTTTGAGCCACCGCCCATATTTTACATTAGAAAAATCACACGACACACCACCAAACAAAATGCCACAAAAACTATATGTAATGAAAATCTAGTCTCAATTCACTGGACAGAGGACCTTCATCAGGGTCAGATTGACTTTTTCCTATCAGATATTCATCCATCTATTAGCTGCGCTGTCTCACTAGAAGCACGACTGTGTCCTATGAACCGTATTTATCGCGATACGTCCAGATGATGGCAGTGGAACAGTCGGCCAACCCCCAAGCTGTTGAACAACTGTCCTCTATGAAAGCGTTTCATTGTTCTGACTGTCACTACACACCGCTCACTTAGAGAAACAATCAGGTGAACATCATAATAATATACAATATAAAATAATATATAAATACTAATAATCTTCCAGGCCTTGCGACAGACTGGCGACCTGTCCCTACGACCCCTACGGTAGAAGATGAATGAATGAATGAATAATCTTCCACAGAACCTGATGATTTCTAACAGCACACAGGTTGGGAATCACAGATGTACAGCATGTGTATGTGTGATTGAGTCTATGTGTGAGCATTGAGTGAGCTGAAGAGGTTATATGTAGCAGCTCATCTCATATGATTAGATGACTCACACAGCTGTGTATTTGTTATAATGTCGGCTTGTTAGACTGGCGCCCAACACATTTGTACATGTAGACACTGACTAGTACCTTCACACTTACCTACACAGAAAGTCAGACATACAGTATATGCATATTTCCTGACCTTTTATTAACTACAGTACATGTCATACTACAGGATCAGCTGATCATGCGTGGCTCAGCTAAAAGCAATAAATCAGCATTGCTGGTAAGGTACACACTGCTTATGCAGTCCTGTGGGGTTTTTTTTAAATGGCGTAGCCTATTATTTTTCAGTTCTGAGTTATTGAGCTGAAACCAGTGGGGGGGCGTACATTTCCCACCCAGGCTTTCAGTGATGTCCTACTTAGTTCAACTTGAACAAATACCCTCATAATAGAGAAACCATATACAGGAGCACACTTACACACTACGGGTCGTTGCATCACCTTAATTCAGATGAAAAGATGCTGATCGCTTTTGAGTTGCTGACTACTAAAACAGGTGATTTAAGGGCCTGAACTTGGAACAAAACCAGACAAAACACTGACTACAAGCAAACGATGACAAAGATTTGAAAGTTGACCATCTACAAAAGCATAATTTCATTCTTTTATTTTGAAGAGGTTTGTTGTGTGCTTAGTCAAACAATCAAACAGTCTAATTAACTGATCATTAACATTATGTAGTTCAAGCAACAACCTCCATTGCCAGTATTCAGTTCAGCTATTTGAATAATTGAATTTATCTTGAAAAGACATGCGAATTGGAGAAACATCTGTCCCACCTGCAGTGTTGAAGAGGATTTGAAATGGTCTCTCCATTCATTTCTATGGGAAGGTTTTAATGAAAAAAATTGTATACAAGACATTTAAATGTTTAAAGCATTGGTATCACTTTTCCCTGAGTAGTGTTAAAAGTAGTAGTTAAAAAAGAAAAGGTGATTCTAAGCGTTTTGGCACAGTTTGCCGTGAAAGTGATGGTTTCAGCTGCTGCATGTTAATGCAAGAAATGCCAGTGAAGTTTTCTATTCAGATATGATGCAAATAGATGACTAGAGCAGGCAAACACAGATTACTCAAAAGATTTGAATAACAATACTGTGAACGCTGAAGATAACAATACTGTCAGAGCTGTTGCCAGCTCTCTTACTAACCAGCAGTATCTCTCTGCCAGCTGAGACTGAAAGTGATGAACGCGGGGACGTTAGCTAGCGCTGGGTTAAAATAGATCTGCAACCAAATCGGTTTCTTCTCCTCCTTCAGCCATTGTGGGTTAAAGCTAGTAGATCTGTTTGATCAGCTAACGCACAGCGATAGCGCTGCCTCCTCTCAGCGACTGTCCAATCACAGACGTTCATGTTCAACGTGAGGCTTCTAGCTGAACTATCGCCAACTCATGACCTGATTGGCTGTCACAACTATCTGTCAACGATATGAGCCCGTTTACTTACAGTGCAGAGAAGCCGACACAAGCTACCTGATAAAAACTCTGAAATGACAACTGAATGGATATGTAATATGACATCAAGAGAAAAGAATATGGAGAATAATTTACATACATATTTAGGGAAAATAAATTAATAATTATGATCACGATTTCTAGTTATGTTAGGCCAGCAGAGAAGGTTACTGGCGCTGACCATGTGATGCCATTTTGGGCAGTTAGCTCCAATGAGACAGAAAAGCATTACATTACACATAACCTCCCAAATATGAATTCCAATTTTTTATTTGAGCCACATTTGTTGCTTTGATACAAAGCCCTTAAAGGAATATGTTATTTTTGGTTTCATTTTTTTAGGTTTTCCTTTTTCGGATAAGAAATTGACTGAGCGAAAAAAACAAAACAAAAACATGTCCATTTAGAGGTTCATACTTTGAAGACCAGAGCACTATGTCAATGATGATATTATTCTGGAGAGTCGTAATAAAAAAATCCCTCAATTACATTATTACCCAAACATTGGTAATAACAAGGTAATAATGTTAAACTACTATACTTCTATTATCAGATTATTACCAGGGTAATTCCCTACTTATTACCTTGCTAATACATTGTTATTTCCCTCCATATCAATCCACCTAATTTTAACTTTAGTTGTTCCTCTTTTAGTCAGCGTAATGTTGTTGACATCGATAAGATGAACGTACTAAAATACACACAGTTACTATACCTGCCAGGCTTGTTGATGTACTTCTGTAGTCTGGCTTTGACTTCATCATAGGTTAGGAACGCCATGTAGCCAGGGTGTGTCACGGCCAGGAAATTCCAGTTTCTAAGGATTGAGCTCCATGGCTGAAAAGGACAGTTCAATATTATTTGAATCTAACATATTGTTACACAAAATGTATGTATATGTTGATACAGTAACTTTAAATTCAAAACTATCCCATTTAATTCATTACAGTATATTGATGCAATGTATCTGTGCCTGCATTCAGTGTTTTCAGTGATAGATGCATCTCAAACATTTTTTCCAGAATCAGAATCCTGAAAGTCTAAGCATCCAAACAAGGCTTAGCATATAGAAGATGTGTTCAAACACTGCACTGCTGACAGGACAGCAGAGGTAGCTTGCTTACATTTTTGAGTCCAGTGCCTTAAACCATTGCTCAGATGGCGGAATTAGTATTAACAAGAGATTCTAGGCAGGACAATCACTTTGAATAAGTGGTCCATTTGAAACATCCTTTGTCCTGTGTAATGTATTCTGTGAAGAACTTTGTATTTTGTTAGTTAGTCATTTGGAATGAATTTGGGCATATACAGTACGTGCTCAAAACGTCTGCCTAGAGAAAGGGAGACTCTGGAGAAAAGACAAAGTTTTAGCAAGATTTGCAGATAATGACTATACATGGGCATAGTATGACCCTGAAGCAAAGGGCAGTGTGTTAATAGTATACTGATTCACAGCTTTGCTTTCTTGACCAACCTGGAAGAGACGTGTGAAGATGTCAAACTCAAACACAGAAATGTAGTCATTGCAGGTAAGGTCAATGGTTGATTTCAGGGCCATGGCCTCCAGACCCGAACTGATTGGATGGAATTCGTGAAGACACTGTCGAAAGACTTTCCATGGTACTATTGTTCTGAAAGAGAATAACAAGTCTGACCAACTTGTAAGTCAATGTGGCTTGTAACATTTGGTGCTTATAACCTGATATTAATAGCCTTTTAATTTAATGGGTTTCTGGGTAGCAAAAATGCTTTTAGAAACTTTTGACCATTCAGAATTTCCATTGTTATGTTTCATAGTAGATATCATTGAAGACATAGAGATTTTCTCCAAGTATGTCAGTGAGTGTCAGTTGGTGATGAGTGTCAATTAGAAGTTTGTTCTTTAAAGAACCATAGCAAATGAAATTAAATGCTGACAATATCATTTTTTTCCAAAAACCAAATTACCTAGAATAATTTCTGAGAAAGCCACACCTTTCATATAACTGTGTACCGTGTACAGTACATGACCAAATAAATGAAATGTATTTAAAATGTAAATTCTGTTGAGGGTAAGCTCCATAGCATTGTTTATTTGAGATGCAGCAAAATGTGTATTTGCAAAGTGAAAGCCTGAAATGCCTGTCAACCTGTTGGTTCAACCCTATTTATTAATTTTACCTAACAGTCATAAGCACCAAAGTGTGGGGGCAAGCTTTCTTTCTGTACCATTGCTTTAAGAAAGTAGCCTGTGTAGTGTGTACTTTACTGTGTAGCCAGGAAAGAGGAAGGTGAGGAAGGCCTCACCTGACCTAAACCCTACTGAGAACCTTTCAGCTGTGAAGGAAAACTGTCCATCTCTCTGAACAGCATCTAGAAGGCTGAGGTTGCTGCTGCTCAAAAGGTTGATGGTCAACAGAAAACAAGAAACTATGAATGGAAGGCTTCTGAGTGTTATTGAAAAGATGGTTGGCTATGGTTGGTATTGGTCACAGATTTTTGTTTTTAATGTCAGAAATGTGTAAATGTTGAGTTGAGTTGTCGTTTTTACTTTAATAGATGAAAATAGTTTAATTTGGTTACATAATAATTCTGCACACTAACAGTTGCCCTATAATCGTGCACACATGGATATTTTACTTTTACTTCCTTAAACATTCAGGTTTGAGGTTTATTAACATTTTGGATTGACCGAAAGCACTCAATTTGATAAATAATAAAAATAATTCTCAGACAATAATCCTCACCCAACTTGCCTCACAACAGTGTATAAATAATGGCATTGTGCCATCGTGTGTGGCTTATTGTTTATTGCTTCAAACTTTGTCCATGACTCTCTTTGTTATTCAAAATGTCAACTCTTTATTTGCGGATAATTGAAAAACATTCTAGAAACGTCATCTGTGTGCTGAAAACGTGGAGTGGTTCAAACACGATGGACGGACTTTGCTATCTGGAATACCTGCTTAACTCATCAATCTCTGGCTCAAACACTGCAGCAAGTGCATTGAGCTGTTGCTGATACACCCTGTTTGCTTCATGGAGTTTTCTGTGATTTGGTGGGTGCATCTGTCATCCAAATTTTTGCTGACATGACGCAAATCTTACCGGGTGACTAATCACCTTTTTTATTCCTCTCCTAAATATTGGCTTTCTTTTGTTTTGGACTGATGCTGGTGTCTAGCGATTTCTAACCTGAGGATGTCTGATTTCTACAATTACAAATATTTACATTTTCGCAAATTTATGATGGACTAGCAATGTGTCCAGGTTTCAGATGGTACCAGCAAATGCATAACTTTTTCATTTTTAAATGTATCTTATTTTGGGGCTACTAAATTGGATAGTGCAAGTTTAGAAGACAAAAAAGAACTCAGTAGTTCCTGTTTTTTCCTCTCCCTCAATATATTTAGTCTCCACTCTGCTACAACCAGTTTGTTAGATCATTTGTCATTATCCTGCCTTTCCTGAGATCAAGCCTTGTTACCAAGTTTGTTAAGGACTCATCCTGAGATTTTGTCAGAGATTCTCATTGTTGAAAGTCTCATGTTGTTGGCTTTTGTAGTTCATTGTGAATAGGTTTTTCTTATGGACCTTGTTATTGCTCAAGTGAAGTTTTTGTTATGCTGATTGAGGTTTTGTTGTTGAAATTTGTAATAGAGCTTTTGCATACATTTGATTGAAGAATATTGATATTCACTACACGTAGGATCGCTATGTTGCCCACGCCGTGTACATGTGCTATCATCTTAACGTACAGTAATAAAACACTTCCGGGCTTGGTACTTTATTTTGAAAGTACTTCCAGATCTGGTCCTATGTCACTCCCATTAGCTTGGTTCATTAGCTTGATTTACTTTCACCTGTGCTCTATTGCACACCCTCTAGATCTACAGGGCACTTTACCTGATATGTACTGTAATATTTGACATTATTGAGAAGCAGCATCATATGTTGAAACCATGGAAAGATAAATATACCTTGTGGACACCCAATATCACCCCCCTAATCCCTGCTACTTTTCCTTATCACAGATTGAAATAAGTTGGTCTAAAAAAGAGAGGACCAATTAAGATGAAGCTTACTTGTCTTCGAAATATCTTCTCCAGAAGTCAGCAGCATCAGCTTTAGTGATCCTGAAGGTATCCCCCTGGAATTGTCCCCCAGGAAAGATGGCTTTGATTTCCGCCAGCATGTGGCTAAAGATCAGAGACAGCTTGGTCAGGTTTCTCCTGCAGAGAAGAAGCCAGACAGGAGGAGGGAACCATTAGAGCTTAAAATATTCATTCATTCAAGTATATGGAAATAATGTTTTTAATTAATTGACCTGGTAGTGTTCAATTGTAACTGACCCATCTGACAATAATATGCTATAGAGATTTTTAAAGCACAGAGATGATTTATTCTGATACTTACAAAGAGAAACCAACTATATTGCTCAAATTTTAAAAGATATGTAAAAAATATAAAACTGTGACACCACACTTCAAATATGGTAAAATGGTCAATACTAGATACTAATACTAATCAATACTCGACAGGAAGACTAGTTACTGTTCTATATGATGTGAAAGTGCACACAAAGACATTATAAATGCTATATAAACACTTAATTAGGTCCATCCATCCATTTTCACATGCATTATGCGAGAGCAGTAGTGTTAAACAACCCTAGACTTCCCTCTTTGATGGACACTTCCTCCAAATAAGGAGGAGCAGCATCTCTCCTCCAAGCTCCTGCCAAGTGCAGAGCTCCTCATCCTATCTCTAAAGGTGCACCGTGCCACTCTGCAGGGATCCTGACCTTTCTGTAGTACTCAACATTCAACTCAACTTGCTGAGACAGACAGACGGGGAAGAGGAGGAAGGAGTTACAATCATCAATATGGGAGATAGTGAGGTGGTGAACAAGTACGGTAGCATGGGGATGAGGGACGGGCAGTGACAGTTCATGTTAGGTAAGTGGAAATATAAACAGCTGGAGATGTTTTTTGATGTGGGAGTAGAATGATAATAAACTGTAATCCTAACTTGTGGAAAGGAGCTGTCAACTATTCTTCGTACATAAAATTCATTGAGTGGTGTGTGCGTGTATGTTTGTCGCTAGAGAAACGGTGTCCAGCTCGTCTCAAGCCATAGTATCTCTCATCATGCCAGACTGCTTATTTAATCGTTTGGACTTATTACTGTCTGGAGCCGCTGGAAGTCTGATATCATAGACATCATGGGAGGTCTTCCTATGAACTAAAGGTATTAGGTATTACCCCTCTTGTTTGTTTTTTACGGTGGGAAATTATTTCACTTTGAACTCTGGGAACTACTTTGTTATACTCCAGATTACCCATGTGTTTGGAACTATTTGGCCATCTCGGCTCATGGACTTTGCCACCTTGTTTTAGAATTATTCTCGTTCACATCTCATGGTCCCATGTGTTTAGAGAATGTTTTCTGTTTTGTTATCAAGTGTTTTGCCAGCTTCAGGCATTTAGAGCCTCAGACTTTTTCATTATGTACATTTACACTGCACCTCTGTTCAAGAGGGTTCTTTTCATTTTCTTGAGGCTAGTTTTGCCACAGCACTGAACTCCAGATCCCCCAGCCACGCAGAGCCTCCACTGTCTGATGCAGTAGGTGAGAAGTAGCTTGGCCAAGATCCTCCTCTCACCCACCTCCTCCATAGAGTCCAGTGGACGGCCCAGGGCAGAACTGGTCCTCCTGACCAGCTTGTTGAGTCTCTTTCTGTCCCGGTCCGTGCTGCCTTCTTGTACAGGGCATCACTATTTGTCCAGTCTAGTTTATTGTTCAGGTGAACACCCAGGTACTTCAAACTCTCCACTATCTCCATGTCTGAGCCCTGGATGCTCACTGGTGTGTGATGTGGTGGTTTCCTCTGGACGTCCATCACCATCTCCTTTGTCTTACTGGTGTTTAAGCACAGGTTGTTGATCTCCCAGTCCACAAAGTCCACCATGACCAACCTGTATCCAGCCCATTCCCCTCAGACACGTCATCGGAGAACATTTGGAGGTGACGACTGCTGGTGTTGTATGTGAAGCACCGTGCCCTGAAGTGCTGGAAACTACCACTTCAGACACACAGTTGCGTAGCCTCACGTACTGTGGCCTGTTGGTGAGGGATCAGTTGTCCATCCACTCCTGCTCCTTCCAGCTTCTCTCTCATAAGTACCAGCCGAGTGGTGTTGAAGGCGCTGGAGAAGAACATGACCCTCACAGTGGTTCCAGCCTCCAGGTGAGTCATCGCCAGATGCAGCAGGTACATGACCACCCTGATGTTCAACCTGTAGGTAAACTGCAGCAGGTCCACCTCAGTGCTCACCACAGAGCGAAGGAGGCTGAGGATGAGCCTCTCCATGGTCTCCATCAGGTGGGAGGGCAGAGCAACTGGTCTGTAGCGGTTTGGCTGCTTAGCGTGTGTCGTCTTAGGAACCGGAACCACACAGGACGTCTCCAGACTCAGACTCAGGGTAAACATGCACCATCACACAGAGCTGGTCAGCACAGTTTCTGAGTGGAGGGGGGGCTGGAGTCAAATCTGTTGAACTCGCTGGCCAAGCGCTGATCTTATTGCTAAAATTTAGGGGCATCTTCTCACAGAGTGATGCTGAAAAGTGAATCCATGCATTTGTTACCTCTAGGCTGGACGACTGTAACTCCCTACTCACAGGATGACCCAGTAACTCTTCAAAAAGCCTCCAGTTAATTCAAAATGATGCAGCCAGAGTCTGACTGGACTTAGAAAGAGAGATCATATTTCTCCTAAATTCTTCTTCTCACCTACAAAGCTCTTCATAACAAAGCTCCATTTTATCTCAAAGACCTCATGGCTCCTTATGCTCCCTTCAGAACGCTTGGTTCTCAGAGCTGGTCTACTGGTGGTTCTAGAGTTTCTACCTGTAGAACGGGAGGCAGAGCCTTTAGCTCCAAGCTCCTCTATGTGGAACCAGCTTCCAGTTCAAGTTCTAGCAGCAGACGCCCTCTCTGCTTTAAAACTAGGCTGAAACCTTCCTTTCTGACAAAGCTGATGGTTCCAGATGGTTCTGGTTTCTCTGATCCATCTCTTAGTTCAGCTGCTACAGGCTTAGATGCTGGAACCTCCTTCATTCACTGAGCTCCTCTGGTTTTCTATCTATTCCATCCACTAACATGCCTCCATTTCCACATGTGACTAACTTTGTCTCTGTTCTCTCCTAGTTGTGTTTCTCTCTTTCTGTCTCTCTCTATCCTCATCTCCAGGTATCATCAGACTCAGAGTCGTGTGTCTCAGTGTTCAGTTGCTGGTCCAACCATCCTGCCTGTGTTCTGTTGCTGCTTGTTTTGTTGTGGTTGTGTCTTTTTCTCTCTTCTCTATCCCCTCACTCCAACCGGTCAAGGCAGATGTTCTCCCACTGATCCTGGGTCTGCTGGAGGTTTCTTCCTCTATAGAGTTTTTCCACTGTTGCTATTAAAATGTACAATTTGTTGATTGGCTTCAATTAAAAGCTGCTCTATGTGGGATTTGTTGGGTTTAGTTGTATCAGCTCTTGAACCTTACTTGTAAAGTGCCTTGAGATAAGTGATGTGGTGAATTGGCGCTATATAAATAAAGTTCAGTTGAATTGAATTGAATCTTCACCAGCCACCCCTGCCCCTCTGCTCTGTCCGTGGCCAGAGATGGCCTTCAGGCCTCTCCATACATCTCCAACGTTGTTCTGCTCCATTGCTCCTACAGCTTCTTGTAGCTGTTCTTGTATTTGAGTTCATGCTGAACTCTCCTCTGCTGCTCTCTGTCCCCTGAATTAAAATCACTCCTCTTCTCCTTCAGTAGGGATACAGTGTCAAAGAGCTTTGAGTGCCAATAAGTAGAAAAGTGTTATACAAGTGCAAACCTTAATAAATAATATGAACTGGTGCATTCATAAAGAATCCAACCCTAGATCAATTTGACCTGTAAGTTCAAATTGAATTTCCTTGAGCCTTTCCCAGAGTTGACCCAACGTCCATGGCCTAGGCTTCTAGGTTTGCATATGGGCCACAGCTTTATTGCTCTTTGCCCTCAGCACATGGCCTGGGGTACGAACAGTACACACTCAGTGTCAGACCAGCATTTTCTGTCACTGTCTACACCAGGAACAATACATGAATTTACAGCAGCAAGCTTTTAAATGTTATCTTCAAAATCACTGTGATAATCTGCAGGGTTCAAAGCAACACAGGAAATGCCACAAACTACAGAGTGGCAATAAAGATATTGGGTTATACAGATATAATATACAGATGGGGGAGGGGGTAATTGGACCATTAATGTCCAAGTTGTATTAGTCTTTAATAGTATGGAGAGCATTGTGCTCTCTTCTTCACTAAAGGTCAGGGCTGGGTGAGACGGGGGCTTTACAGACTGATCAGGGATTAGAGGGCACGTTTGAGTGTCTGTGTGACTTGTGTAGTGGTGTGTTTGTGCAGCTAACAGCAGAGATACAGAGCAGCGTGACTGTGAAGTACTGTAATGGGGAGGGACTGGCAGACCGATAAGCTCTCTATCAGATCTACATGCTGCTTTTGCCAAGCTAAATAAGCAAAAGGCCATGGTGGCGTCTGCCACGAAACAGCAGTAATGACAATAACGAGGTAGAGACTAGATGAAGAGGACAGATGATGAAAGGGATATGCTTGTCCAAATATAGTGATGAAGAAAATGACACAGAGTTGCTGATTACATTTTTATCTAGGGAGGGTTATTAGCATCAATTATTCATTTGCCTGTGAAAAGAATTACAGAACACTATCCATTAACACAAGCTATGTCAAATGGATGGGGTAAAACCTATACCTGTCTCTATACACACACCCTATATACTATAAGAATAATCAGTTATTCACTCGGTTCTCAATATTTAAGGACTCCTCATCTTCATCAGTTTGTTGGTTTGTCTGGTTATACAAAGCTGTGTCAGTGTGAATGTTGTGTGGTGGCTTTTCTTTGGCTATTACACTCACTTCCGTTACTTCCTGCTTCTGATCCTCCCACTACCTAGTCCCCAGTGTGAATGCACCTATTTTTCTGGTCATCATTCTCAGCATTCATGTTCCTCTAAAACTGTAAGTTTACTATTATAAATATATGTAAATGTTGTCACGTGTGGTTTTTTTTTTGTGTTTTCTGAACCTTGTCTTACTTCATGTTTGTAAATCTGTCTAGTAATCTTTTGGTATCCTGGTTTTTCTGTCATAAATACTGCTTCTAATTATTTCTTGTGTCAGCTTTGTTCTCAGCCCTATCCTCAAACCCAGATTTATGACATTTTTCTCTTAAAAATATAATGGTAATCTTTAGATTTATGTTAAATTATTCAGAAGAGTAGACTTAATAAGCCTTCAATAAAACCACAAATAACACACACACATTTGGAGATTTGGAGTCAATAAGTCACAGGCCTGGTACAGTTACTGTAAACAAGGGATTAGGACTGTACCTACTAATACGATGCAGAATTTGGCTAATTGTTTGTTATTTTCTATATACCACATATACAACCAAACAGTATATAAGGTACAACTTGCTCTAGCATATCAGTTTGAGCAAGCACCTGGGGCATAGATGTGCTAAGGTTAAGGATACAATAATCCCTCATGGTATCTGGACTTCTTCAGATCTAATAATCCACCTATATTATTCCAGTGGATTTCATGCCAAAATGACAGTGTGTTTTGACAAACTTATTGTATCTTAAGTCAGTGAAGATTCTGGTGAGGTTGTCTGGAAGCTGAGTCATGGCATCTGGACTTCTTTCTTCTAGAGTCGACTCTAGTAAAAAGAAGTCCAGATCACACCAACCACTTACTGCATCTTTCCATCTCTTCCAAATCAGCTACTTGTCTCTTAGACCCAATCCCAACTAGGTTACTCAATAACGCTTTACCTTTAATCAGCACGTCCATATTAAATCAAATCAACCAATCTCTGGTTACAGGTTACGTACCACAGGCTTTAAGGTTGCTGTGGTCAAACCTTTATTGAATAAACCTACACTGACCCTAGAGAACTAGAAACTATAGGCCTATATCTAATCTGCTCATTTTTTCTAACATTCTGGAAAAAATTGTAGATAAACAACTTTGTGACCACCTGCGTAGAAATAACCTGTATGAAGATTTCCAGTCAGGAATTAGAGGATTCTGTGCTTGGTCCAATAATTTCTTAGTACATACATCTCCTTCAATTAGTCAAACTTGTTTAAAAGACATAAAATCAAAGAAATCTCTAGAACTGCCTATTCAAAAAGCTGCATCCAGAGTCTGACTGGACGTAGGAAGAGAGATCACATTTCTCCTACATTAGCTTCTCTGGGCTGTAAAATCTAGGATAGGATTCAAAATTCTTCCCATCCTACTCACAGACACGTCACACTATTTCTATCTCTGTAAGGACACTCCTCAACACTCTGCATTTCTTAGCTACTTGCACTAACAACTACAATGAAATACATGCTGAATTAAACATTCTGACTGCCTTCCCAGATGGTTCTACTCTCTGCAAGCTGACTCATCTCAGACTTAGGCCTAAGTATTTCAAGGAAACATGCGACATGTTCTTTTCAAACTGAGTCAAACTACATTATTCTTCAAGATACTGTAGATTGTGATACCAGAGAACTATCTCCACAGAGAACCATACACCTAAACTAAGCATAAAACACAAACCCGTTATTTTTAATTTTCAGAAACTAAATGTTGAAGTCGTAGTACACATCAAATTCATCATAATCCCAGCAAGAAGCAAACTATCTGCAAAACTCACTTCAAAAAATGTACTTAAATGAAATGAAACTGTGTTTGAGTCAGATATACTACACTGTGGTCTCTACACAAAGAACACATCTAATCAAGCCAACACTGAGCAGTGAGTTCTAACAACGTCGAACAAATTCAAATGAACCAACGATTAGTGTAACATGCAGTATTCAGGTAAGACTGATTAAGTATGCCTTGAATTTCAAGCAGTCCTGTTGCTTGAAAAGTATATATCTAGTAGATTTTACAGGTCAGTGATCTTTAAATTAAGCATAACTGTAAACTCTGCTTGTAATTCCAACTCTAAGTTGCTGTTTTCCGTGCATCTTTTTTCGTCTACTCCTAAAGCCAAAGTTCTACTTTTGGAGAGTCAGAACCAATATTGTTCACAGAATCACAAAAAAAATGTACGAAATACTGAGTCAACACCTGTGCACTATTAGACAGAGGCAGGTGAGCAGATGGACCAACATACTGACAGACAAGGGAGGCCAGGTAGTCTTTTAAATGGCAGAAGAGTAACACTGTTTCAGAGCCAGTCACTTTAGGAAGCTGATAAAATCCATGCTTTAGATGAACGCTTCAGATGTACAGTTAAAGCTAGCTGTGGCGTGGCTAAAAATGTGCACAGTTGCACTACTGTAAATTCAAAACAAGTTTGTTACAGAGTGGCAATAGAAATATACATTTTCCACAGCCTGAAAAACAGTTGAGTAGAAGAGAAGAGATGACCCAAGCCAGTGCAGATCTTACTTAAAGCAACTTCATGTTTTACAGCTCGGTCTCAGTAAAATCTCACACCATAAATGCATCCTTTGCAATCATGAAAGCCACAGCTCTGTGTTTGTCAGTGTCACTTCAATCTGAAAAGGACATGAGAGAAAACAATATCTTATTGAATGGAGCGACTTAATCAGCTTTTTCAGACATTACCCTCCAACATGAGTGTTAATGTCCAATAAACAAAAACTCATCTTCTCTGCAGATGATCTTGCTTTCGTAATGCAGTGACTTCCGTAATTGCTGATGTGTCAGTTGGTATACAGTTATAGTTACAAGAAAAAGTATGTGAATCCTTTGGGATCACATGGGTTTCTGCATAAATTGGTCATAAGTGTGACCTGATCTTCATCTAAGTCACAACAATAGAAAAACACAGTCTACACAGTAAAACCCAATACTGCACAAACCTTATATTATAGTTTTCATGTGTTTATTGAACATAACGTGAACATTCTCAGAGCAGGTGGATAAAGTATGTGAACCTTTGGCCTTAATAACTGGTCGACCCTCCTTTGGCAGCAACAACTTCAACCAAACGTTTCCTGTAGCTGCAGATCAGACCTGCTCAACAGTCTGGAGGATTTTTGGACCTTTTCCTCTTTACTAAACTGTTTCAGTGCATCAATGTTCTTGGGACATCTGGTGTGAATCTCTCTCTTGAGGTCCTGCCACAGCATCTCAGTTGGGTTGAGGTGCGGACTCTGACTGGGCCAGTCCAGAAGGAGGATGTTCGTCTGTTGGAGCCATTCTGTTGTTGATTTACTTCTATGCTTTGGGTCGTTGTCCTGTTGCATCACCATCCTCTATAGAGCTTCAGTTGATGGACCGATGGTCTGAAGTTTTCCTGCAAAATGTCTTGATAAACCTTGGAATTAAATTTTCCATCAATGACAGCAAACCATCCAGGCCCTGAGGCAGCAAAGCCCCAAACCATGATTCCCCTCCACCATGTTTTACACTGGGGATGAGGTGTTGATGTTGGTGAGCTTGGCCTTTTACCTCCACACATAGTGTTGTGTTCTTTCCATCTGTCCACAGAATATTCTGCCAGTAGTTCTGTGGATCATCCAACTGCTTTTTGCAAACTTCAAACGTGCTACAATTCTATTTTTTCTTCGGACAGCAGTGTCTTCCTCCATGGTTCCTCCCATACTCCATTCTTGTTTAATGTTTTCTAATTGTAAATTTGTCAACGAAAATGTTCGCATGTGCCAGAGATTTCTGTAAGTCTCATTGAGCATTCTGCGCTGTGCTCCGTAAACCTTTCCAGCTTAATGCAAGTCAACAACTCTTGATCGTAGGTCTTCTCAGAGCTCTTTGTGCAAGGCATGGTTCACAGCAAAGCTTCTTCAGAACAGTAAACTCAAACTAGTGTGTTTTATAGGGCAGGACAGCTTTAACCCACACATCCAATCTCATCACATTGACTGGACTCCAGGTTGGTTGACTCCTGGCTCCAATTAGCTCTTGGAGAAGTCTTTAGCCGAGGGGTTCACATACTTTTTCCATTCTGCACTGAGAATGTTTACATATTATGGTCAATAAAAACAAGAAAACAGATCATATTTGTGCAGTATTAGATTAAGCAGGACAAAGGTATTAAACAGTTTAACCCTCACAGGGTCTTCAAGGATGTTGCTCAAAGTATCAGGTTATCATGCTCAGGTATCCTTTACTCCCACTTACACGATGGTTTCCTGTATTTTATATAGTAATACATTGGAAATTTGGACAAATTGGACAATGACGGATCCATATTTATGTATCATATAAACTGACAAGTGGGAAAAGTATAACACAAATGTTCAAGCTTGGCCAAGACTTGTGAACTAAAATGCCGCTGTGATTAAGGCATTGGACTCATGCATCTTGAAATTTTTAGGTAAAAACCCACAAATCGGTTTCAAAATTCCAAAGGCCGCTGCGTCCGAGAACTAGTACTTTCTTGCCAACTGATTGAATCACATCCACAAATGGATCAAATCCAGTTCAACAGACACTTACTGGCTAGATGTTGAACAAAAATGTCAGATTTACAACTTATCAACCCAGCCATAAGAACCAGAACTGTTACCCGAGTGTTAACATAAGACACCTCTGATAGCCTGGTGGAATAGTCTAGAAATGACACTTGCTCACCACAAGAGTAAGGCATTTTACAATTTGGCACAGTAAATAGATGACATATCTGAAACATATTCTCAGACAGTAAATTCATCCCATTTATGGAATAATTAGTGCCATGGATTGGATTATCACCTCATGATCAAAATGTTACTGTGAATTGTACTGATTAAGATCCAGGTCAGTAGGCTGTATTGCATGATATGTACAATGCTAATAAGTGTTAGACTGCTCTATAAATAATTATTTTAGTCAAAATGACTTTGGACACACTGACTCATACACACTGTTATAATTAATTTGATGAAATCTGTTTTGAGATTGTACATTGCTTAGTAAAAACTTCTTAGTCCGTGTGTGCTGACACATCCTGCATGACACCTAACACCTGCCGTTGACATTTAAAGTAGGAGCTGTGATATTTTGCTGTATGTTTAGTATCATGCTGGTTGAAATATGCCCAAAGTGTAAGACAACGTGTAGTGTTTCTTAGGTGGTTCCATTTTGAGCTATAAAATAAATAGCTGAAGTAAGGCTTTAGTATATGCTATAAAATACACACTTGTACCAAACGTACAAGTATTCCACAAAGAAAATAAAAGTATTCAAACAGTGAATTTAATGCTGGTGATAACATGAATGTACAAGTTAAGTTACTGATAACTTTCAAAAAATGAAAATCAGAAAGTAAATTTACAATATAATAAGACAGATTATTGGTCTTTATCATTAGAGCAACAACAGCTAAAGTAAAGATAAATTGGAGCGCAGTGATTGTACAACAGGTACCTCCAATGGAAAACAGAAACACGCTGTATGCAGTAAAACAGTACCTCAACAATCTGCATGTAAAATGTTTTGAATGAGCACCTCTCGCTGCATCAGTGTACCGAACAAATACTGTGTTTCACTGTGAGAAGGAGCGAGTGTGTGAGGCAACTTGGGACAATTAATGATGGGGGAAAAAGAAAGAACTTAGGGGGGGGAAATGCTCACACACACAGATCAAAAACTGTGGTGGGTGACTATTTCAGAGCTCAACCAAAGAGGAAATATATGAACAGGATGTAAAGTGATGGGGGATTTTCCCTCTGCACTGCACATGGCAATCAATGTGAGCTCCACACTGGCTGCAGTGACAGAGCTGTTCACACTAATTATCTCTTTTATCACTCATGCTTCTTTAGCAAACTCTCAAAAACTGAATAAAAAGAACATACCCTGGTTTATATAATTCAATTAAACTTTATGGCTCTGGATTTCCTTGGAGGCAATTGTTTTGCAGAGTACTATCATCTAATATAAACCTACTGCTTAGTAGCGCCCTTCCCCTGCTGCTTTAGTGTGTACCGAGCAATCATAATAAGTTAACACATTGGTAAGAACCACTTTCTGCTTGCAGCAAAATGCTGACCAGAATTCTTTGATAGTTCAAAGGAAAATAACGGCAAATATACTGTCAGCTGTGTTAACGTCACTATTACAGTACTGCAGTTATGCGACCAAGCTGCATGGATGTACTACAAGACATTAACAGTTGCACACAACCAAACCAAATGCAAAGATGTGTTTTCTGTTGAACGGTTGGTCCTGCTTTCTCTTCTCACTCCAACTCTCTTCTCTTTCATTTCTCCATCTCTGCCTCCCACTCACTCTCTGCACTCTGAGTCAGTCAGTCTCAATGCATTCTAATGCCTCAAGATCAGCGGGCTGATTTAGGTGAAGGTGACACGCTTGTCAGTTACACATCCTGCACTTTATGTGGCAGCTTGAAGTGTTGGGTGCCGTTCTTGTAACCCCAGTGAAATGGACAAACCTCTTCGTTAGGATTACTATTATTGTCTACACAGTACATGAATAACAACACAAACACACACAGCATTGTCATAAAATGTGATCTGATATTCTGTTGATAAGCCTAAAGTAGTAGCACAAAACATACGTGCTGAGCTTTCACATCTTTTATGAACAAACCCATTCAAGACCTTGAATGCAAGCAGAAAACGAACGAACTCTGTTACACAGTAGCTGTGTATTTTTATGTACTCTAGACTTTAGCTTTTTTTTTTTGGTCTTTTTACTTTTTCCTTCCACACTATATATGATATAATTATAATACCACATAATAAAATACATTCTAAAGATTTTTTTTTTAATTTCTGGAAAAATAGATCTCTTATTAAAGTTTGGTTACCTGTCCTGTGACTGCTCCTCATACATCCTCTCCTTTCCCTCTTTGAAGAGCCGGATGGCCCGCTTGGATTTCTTCATAAGGCTATCGATGTAGATTTTAAAATACTCATTCTCACTAAGCTGTGTGAGTTTCTGGTTCTCTTCATATTTGCCTAGTATTAGCCGCAGGTGCTGGTAGGCATCAGGTAGGACATCCAAGATGTATGGTGGACTGTTTTTCAGCTGAAGTCTGGGATTTTGGCAAAGTCGTACCTATGGAAAATATGACGGTTAAACAGTAAGTTGTGTTTATCATATTCTAAAAATGCCACAATAAATACGCTGGACAGGAAGCTAGTATGGCGTAATGCAGACACATGTGAACTCTGCTGCCTGTTTGTACTCTGCTTTTGAGTAAATACGGCACATTATGAAATAATGTGATGATGATTTATGATTTTTCTCACATGACCAAATGCTTAAATACAGTTTTATACCACGCACCACAAGTGCACCCTATTAGCATTAGCGCCTTGTGTCCACGCTGTGTCCGCTTCCTTCTGGTAGCCAGGCCTGACAGGGCAACTGCTCCACACTCACCACTTTATCCATGAGCTTCCAGGTTTTCTCCACAGTCCGCCGGTCAGCAGCTGCCTGTTTCGGTGGCCCCACGGCATCCTGGATGGCATCAATGATGCCTAAAATCCGACCTTTACTTCGGTTTGGCCCACGTCCACCTGGGTTTCGGCCATTAAGAGCGGATGCCATTTCCTATACAGTGGAGAGAAGCAGATTTCAGAGTTTGTAACGGCCAGTTTTCACAGAAACACTTGGAAACCAGCTGAGGGAGTCTGAGCTCACTGCTCTTATTCTTCTGCCACAGCTACGACAAACCCTAGTTTTCACATCTTTCAAATAATATATGAGGCTTTAACGCGGCATGTCCTTAAGGTTGATACACGTCATTAGTTATGAAACTGTGACTTGATGGCATTTATCGGACTGTTTGTGATTTGTTGCTATGCTGCCTCTGGGCTAGTTGTGTTGTGTTCGCACAGTGACCCGTTAGTAAAGTGCCATGAAACCAATCTATAACGTATCCTGGATTTCACGTGCGACTAGGAACAACCCGCACGAGCCCGTGGAGCCCACGTCCAGATGTGCCTTTATATTAACAGGAACAGAAGTGACAGATGCAACTTACTCACCAAGCCACCACAGAATGTTTGCTGGGATCGCTGGTGAGAAATCGGTCCACATCAAGCACACAAAGAACAAGGAGCGTCCGGAGAAGAGGGTGTCGAGTACCGAGCGCAGGAAATGCTGTTACTTCGCCATGAGGAGTCTGTATTTCATTAACAGGCGTCTTGGACACAGTGTTTCCGCGAATTTGTGAGGAGTCCGATAGACGCGAAGCTGGGAGCTCTCTACTTTGTTTTGAACGGCGACCCTGGGATAACGCTAGATAAGACTACAAATTACACATCCGCTTTTACGTTTCAAAATAAAGATTGACATAGGAAGAAAACCGCCCAAATAAAATGAAAATTTTTAAATTAAATACTTCTATTTTACACTAAAGTAAAGTAAGTTAAAGTAAGAGTATTACTAAAACACTTTGATGTGCACTGTATTTCTCCTATCCGCCCAACTATTGTAGTCTCTTTCTTTATTTTGAAATCATTAAGGTACTTCCTGTACAGGCTGTGTATCTACTAGCTGACTTGATGCAGCTGTCCTGGCGGTAGGAGGGTAAACTGGCCTATGAAGCAATATTTTCCAGGAACCGACCAAGGCAACGACAAAAGCGATCTGACTGCCATTGGTGTAGTGTGAGGATGTCACTCATAACAAGCGTGAAACATTCAGGAAAGACCTGCGACCTCCGGTCTGAATTCCCAAGTTAAAGGCTTTATGAAATCACCATGCAAACAGACTAACCCAAAAGAAATCAATGAAACAGTTATGTTTCTGAGGTTCCCCAAGACCAAACCTCACCTCTGGGCTATGGCTGGGTGTACTACAGTGTCCATACATTGGTCGTATTTTGTATAATCCTGTACTTAATTCTCTCTTACAGTACTTATCGCCTACATTTCCAGTGTTGGTTTCCAAAGCCTTAGAAAGTCACAAGGCTGAAATTATTTATCTGGAAGAATCGATGGGGAAACAATAAATAACAGAATTGAAATAATGTTTTAAGAAGACTAGATACACATGATGGATTAAGAAACAACAAAGATCCAAGATCCATCTAAAGGAAAAGTAGGAGGTACAGGAAGGTAAGAAGGAAATGATAAAACATGTCACAAAATGAAAGATCTGGTCCTGACAATAAGACAGAAGGTATGAGAAATAAATGAAAAATAAAGTAATAAACAATATAAAGAAAACAATATAAATAACCAAAAGAAGCAGCATGCTTATGAAAAGAAACCACAAACAATGGGTTTACAAGGTAGCAGGTGTCAAAGTGAATTATACAAAAAAATTAGCTATTCGTGAAACATTTTAGATGACCAGTATTGACTCAATCACATCACATGTATAGGCAAACAAAATAACATCTTTAGAAACCAACACTTTTCTTAACACTTTAGAATCTTCTAAAAACTCTCACCTCTGGGTTTGAATTTAGACGAGAATTTAAAGACGCAGTAGCAGACAACAGTAAAGAAGCAGAAAACATAGCCATTGTGGCATTTAATAATAATTAGATGTATTATGGCTCCATAACAATTAAAGCTTTGTAAAACTGATCAAATTTCATGATTGCACTGAAATTTCCCTTAACCCTCAAATCCCATCCTAACTTAAATCTCGTGAGAGTCCAAGGTCTTATTTTGGTGGTACACTGGCTTAACTTCCTGTGTTGCTCTAGCACGACGAGCGCTTGCTGTCACAGGAAAAGAGCCACTCCCAAGTAAATCCAGCTCCTCTCACTCAGGAGAAACAAACAGCACTGTGCCGGAAATGACACAAGATCCAGTGTGGGTGTTCGAAAAAAGCAGCCCACAGTACCATAAATGGCGCAATGGAGATATGTAGGTATTTAAGGATGTATTTAATTCAATTCAATTCAACTTTATTTATATAGCACCAATTCACATCAGTTATCTCAAAGCACTTTACAAGTAAGGTTTAAAACCTGACACAACTAAACCCAACAAATCCCACATAGAGCAGCTTTTAATTGTAAAAGAAAAACTCCCTCTATAGAGGAAGAAACCTCCAGCAGACCCAGCAGATCTAGAAACCACGAGTAGACCAGCGCTCTGAGAACCAAACGTTCTGTTGGAGCATAAGGAGCCATGAGGTCTTTGAGATAAGATGGAGCTTTATTATGAAGAGCTTTGGAAGCGAGGAGAAGAATTTTGAATTTGACAGGGAGCCAATGCAGAGAAGCTAATGTAGAAGAAATGTGATCTCTCTTTCTAAGTCCAGTCAGACTCTGGCTGCATCATTTTGAATTAACTGGAGGCTTTTTGAAGAGTTATTGGGTCATCCTATGAGTAGGGAGTTACAGTCGTCCAGTCTAGAGGTAACAAATGCATGGATTCACTTTTCAGCATCACTCTGTGAGAAGATGCTCTGAATTTTGGTAATATTCCTAAGGTGGGAGTAGGCAGTTTCCTAATAATAAACAGAGAGGAGACACGTAAAGACTGAAAAGTATTAGACCAAGCACAGAACCCTGTGGAACAACAACAAAGCTAATTTTTGTGAAGATTGATCATGAACAAATTGGAATCTGTTCAACAGATAAGACTTAAACCATCCTAATTACAGTAAATGTATACTACCTTTAAATGGACAGCAGCTTTTTCCTTCTACACTGATAAAAGTCAATCTTAGAGGAGGTAAATGTAGCATAATTAAATCTGTATTGTAACAAAATAAAATAAGTTTCAACTATCTAAATTACAAGTTAATGTGAGTGTGTTCAGAACACAAGACTCTGTGTATTTTCTCCGTAACACACTTAATGTTTTGTAATCCTTCACAATCTTCTTAAACGCAGCCACACAAGGAATCATCTTGTTGATTTCACTCAATTATAGCTAAAAAGCTGTCTTCCCTCTGAATATGCGTGGGAAACCCCGTAGATACGCTGCCCCAGGCAGATTGTCACTGTGTGGAGCAGTCTGTGATAAGCAGGAGTCCAAGACAAACCTGCGGATCGAACTGACTTTGTGTCCGAAGGTAAGAATAAAGTTAGCAAAATAACCTGTTAGATATAACGTCTTAGGTTCAGGTATTGCTGTATAAACGAATTAAGCCAAGTTTGCTTTTTTAACGTTATTTTAAGGAGAGGGTTAGCCAACTGCTAACCCTCTCCTTAAAATAACCAACATTTAAGCTAAGGTTAACAGTAAGTTAACCTTGTTAGTTGTGTATGAAAAGATTGAATTGTGTGTGCGGTGGCCTGAAAGTTAATTTTACATGTAACTAGATGCTAGCGCTGAAACGCTTCTATGCCTCAGCTAGTGTAGCTACTTTAGAGCTAACATTAGCATGTGGCTGTAAAGTCGTGAAGGGTTGTACCAGTAGCATGAAGTCATGTTAACAAGTTGCAGGTTACAGTTCGCCAATGTTTGTTGAAGCTGTTTTGGGAGTGTGGCATGTTGAGCACCTTAATTTAACATGAAGTCCTATACTGTGGCAGGCGGTTTACGTAACAATAACTGCTCTGCATCATGTTAGTGGTCACTGTGAAGTAGAAACACTGTGATGCGTATTGTTGGTTGTTTTCATTTATTAGTCATTTAAGAACTTTTTATTCGCTTGTGGTATTTACACTGGATGAAGGTATGTACAAAATGCTTTTTAAAAATCTAAATCAAATCTTTTTAAAAATCTAAATCAAAATGCTTTTTAAAAATCTAAATAAAATATGAAAAGAACTATGGAGACTTCTAAGAAAAAAAGTATGAGAAGAAAACAGAACCTTTGATGCTATGTGGGCATATTCATTTGCTTTCACTGTTGACGAGACTGGTTTACCAGTATATTTAAAATGTGATGAGAAACTAGCAAACAAAAAGTCAAATGTTGTAAAACATTTCCAGAACATGCTGAACAAATATCCAGATGGAGATGAGAGAAAAAGCTGTAGCATCACAACTGATGCGGAAGGTTGATATGAGCAAAAATGTTTTTAAGTGGATGAAGTCTGCAAATTCATCCACATTTGCTCATGAAATGGCCAGGCACAGCAAGCCATTCACAGACAGAGAACATTTAAATGAATCTTTTATTATATATTTTCCATGAAAAACTGGCCAAGACAGAATGATAAAAATGGCAGAAAACATCACCAGTCAGCAAATTAAAGACATCAATGTGGCCTACTGAATTGCCTGTAATGACATTGAACAAATAGCGTTGCTCTGCCAGTATGTAAACTCTGCTGGACCACAGGAAGACATGATTGAATTGATGCAGGTTAAAAGTACCACAATGAATATGTATTTTATATTTTGTTAAAAATTTTATATAATAGAAAGATACAAGTAGTTGCTTGAGAGCAACACATATATAAACAGTTTATTATTTCATTACTGTATCTAAAATCTCCCCAGGAGAGGGTGCTATGCTATCAAGAAAGGTACCTGAGCATTTTACATGCATACAGTCTCAATGGCCAGGTGAAGTTTGTCACTGATTGGCAGTTTACATATAAGTGGGGCACAATTAAGTGGTGGAATAAAAGTAATCTAATACCATTTTAGTAAATAGCTTAGTACAACTGGTTTAGGGTTAGGGTTTAGGGTTAATGAAGGGTCTGTGGTATCGCTCCTTCCTACACTGACTCTGGATCAGTCTCCACTGAAGAAGCTGCTCAGAGCCTCCACTGTCTGGTGCATTGGGTGAGAAGCATCGTCCATGATGGACGTCAGCTTGGCCAACATCCTCCTCCAGAGTCCAGTGAACAGCCCAGGACAGAACCTCCTGACCAGCTGGTTGAGTGTCTCTTTGTGTCTGTAGCAAACCACAGCGTAGTGAGAGCAGAGGCCACAGAGAACCTACAGGAATCCTACAGGAAAAAGGCAGACTGATGGATGAGGAAATATGAAACAATTACACATTAATAATAATGAACAATAAATACTGTTGGATAACTTATTGTGGTAACTCTATTATTGGTATGTTAGCTATGACACTATATGAAACATATGTGCAAATATTAACAATGCATCAATATAATAAAAGGAATACCCTATAAACCACAGCTTACTATAAGTGTAATAGTTACGCTTTGACATTAATAAATATGCATGGTAAACATCAGGCAGAAATAGGTTACTCTAGGACAGTTTCAGTAATTTTGTACCGTTTTTGTGTGTATGTGCCCTCCAAACCAAATATGGACCCCACCCTTATCAGCTGATACCAGATGTGCAGCGCAAGACATTTCACCACCCAAACATCGGCCACCATCCAATCATGGGTGACCTGATGATGAACAAATGTGTGGACAGAGGAGATGTACGATGTTTTGAAGTTTTTGAAGTCTGAAGCCCTGAGCATTCCAACTCGGCACTGTCTATTAAGTATCATGTGGTTTGTCTTCTAGGACTTTGCCTGAAAATGGTGTAACTTGGTTTTGTACACAACTCAAGATAAAAGAAGCTGAGGTAAGAAAAGAAGGAGTGTAGTGTCAATTTACAGTTGTTTCATGCATTTGTTGATTTATAAATATGTGACTATAATATAAAAGGACCTGTTGTAAATAAAGCTAAGCACTTTTCTATTTGTATCATTATGTAGTTTTATTGGGAGACCTGTTTTGAATTTGTACTGAGGAAACATGGCAGAATCAAGAAACAAAGTTATTAGGTTTGGTTTTCAGCAAAATACATGCAGTATACCACTATATAAGTGTTTGTCATTTAGTTATATTATGAAATTAAATTATGTGTAAAAGTATGTATTTGTTTTTTCTTTACTGAACATAGTGAAAAGTGAAAACTAAATTAGCAGTACAGTACAGTAGACTGGTTTTGACTCATGGCAACTGGACAGCTTTCATCTTAAGTTGGAACATTTCACAAGTCATACAAGTAGTTTCATCAGTGTTAGAGAAACTGGCTGCAAACCATGAATGTGTCTTCTAGTTTGGTTTTATGTCACACCTGTACTTATTTGCCCATTCTCTCAAGTAGCTTATGCTCTCTGTCCAAAACTATTGACTAGGACTGTGTTAAGTCACGTTAACAGATCAAATTAATTTGCAGTGGTAATCTTCCTGGAAGAATACAAAGAGCAGAACATTTCTTCAGTGAAGTCACCTGAAACCATGATAGAAGCCTGGATGTCACAACAGCCAGTGCCAATCACTGAAGGGCTAAATCCACAGTAACAAATAAGAGAGATTTTTCACATTGTGGAAAAAGGAACAGCACAAACTAAAGCTGACTTCTACCAGATACTCATGCAGGAGGAATGTGAGCTTATAGCTGATTTAGGTAAGATAAACCTAAAGAGACACATGGGGCATGTCATATCATTTTAAATTGTACTTCCATCAACTTTTTTATGTTTGGGTTTAGGTACTAATAGGCTTAAGGTCAGGGAAAGACTGAGGGAAATGAGATGAGAAGAAAAACCAATCAAGAATCTTAAATTGGTAGGAACAGGTAAATAGCTACTGTTAAAAGCTGCCAGTGTACACTCAACATCCACTAGCATCACATTATGTATTGTTACATTTAATAATATTGAACGTTTCATGCAGATTACTGCTCAAATATGCTGTGTTATTGTGATTGGTGAGTTTACATTTGGTCATGCAAAGTGTTTTAAGCAACACTGTGACCACTCACTTATCCTATCTTATATCTACACCAGGCTTGACATAGCTGCGCCTTCTTATCATGGCTTGTGTGGTGAAAAAAGGTGTGAGACTCTTGGGCCAGTTCAGTTAAATACATTTGTATTTATAACATTCAGTTTTTTTTTTTCTACTAACCAACCGACAGAAAAAAGACAACTTGACTGTAGGACGACCCAGAACTGGACAGAGGAAAACATCAAGCAACAATATTGTGATGCAACACTAAGAGAGAGGAATGAAATTGGATACCTGAAGACAAAGACAGAGCATCAAAAAGAGGTGACAGATGAAAACCCGGAGCAGGATTCATTGATGAAAAGACTGAGATCACAAGTAGAGACTACTATTGCGAAACATCAGGAATCCGAGATGGCTGAAATACAGAGTCAGAAGAAGAGTTATGAAAGGCAAAAAGAAGAGTTGGACAACATGTTGAACATGATCAGGAAAGAAGTGAGAGAATTGGAAGTGATAAATACTGAGACTGAAATAAAGAAAAAACACCTAATGAAAATAATAAAAATGAGCAGAAGAAAAGAGCAGATTAGCAAGTTGAAGACAAATACTAAGTCTGCTAAAGAAAGCATGGAGGAAGGATCAGAGCAGAAACCAGAGGTGGAAACACAGGACAGAGTTGATAGGGAAAGGCTTGGGGTGTCTGAGAGAACCAGAAAAATAATACAATACACATTAGCGGACGACAATACAGAGATCAGTACCAAGAATAAAATGAACTCTGAGATGCAGAGAATGATTCTAGAAATAGAAGAGATCAGAAGGATACTACATATAATTAAAGAACAACGGAAGATATCCACAACAAAAACAAACCAAATGAAATGGCAGCATTTTCATGCTAAAAAACAGAAACTGAAATTAGACCAGTGCATGGAGAAGACCATGAAAGAGAGAGATGAGTTAGAAATCATAAAGACCAAGACACAAAGACAAAGGGAGGAGCTTGAACAAAAATTGGAAGATATGGTTAAAAGAATTCTGACAATAAGTGAGTTGAAAGCACAGATAGAAGAGGTTGCTACAGAGATGAACAACACCCGAGAAGAAATACTGAAAACCCATAAGGAAACGCAAAACAACAAGGAAGAAGTGAAAAAGTACATGGTAAGCAATTCTTTCACTTTCACTTTTCTTTGGTCAGTTGTGGGAACAGTAAGAGCTCTTAAAGTATCGAATCTGAATCTTATATATAACGCTTTCCCCATAAAATGATGTGTTCCTAATGTAAAATGTTCCAAAGACATATTAAGTTGCATTTTAAATATTCAATAATATTCTAAGAGCTATAACATACTGAAAAATATTACTAATAAGTTAAAGCAGAGCTTTCACAGCACATACAGTGGATATATATAAATGCCCCAAGCACACAAATAATGTACAGTATAATACTGTTGCTTATGCAGTAGAACCTACTAATAACAACTATCTGAACTATTCAGTGTAATATGTCAGATGCATGAGTACCGTTCCCTACAGTATCTTATACTCACTGACGAGTACTTTAATTCAGAGGTTACTGCAGCAGTGGCTCATTTCTATCTGTGACAAATGTTACACCAAACATTTTATTATATAGTATCTGATGCACTGTTACCAACAATTACACAACTACTGTGTAACAAGATGGAGGACGTCTTTATAGATCTAAATGTTATAACGTAGATCTATTCAAATAATATTGCTGATTAAATGAAGAATATATGTATTAGGCACATTCTACATGATTTCGTTTAGCACACTCCACAAGTCGCCACTAGAACACATACAGGGATCTCATATGGACATTGAAACTGAATGGTGAGGTGAAAACTGAAGGTGGTAGATCACTGGGCTCTTCAGAAGTTCACTAGCTCTGAAGCAGATGTACTGTTACTCATTCAAGCCATTATTAATTTTGAAGATCTTTAATAACCTTAATGTAACTGTCTATTATAATATTATAAATCCGTGCAAGTGAAAACATAGCTGTTATATACAGACATAACTATAAATATATCTGTATATAAAAGAATGATGCTTTTGTGTAATAATGTAGCATGATAATTAATGTCAAAACTATTCTTTTTTGTGAAGGACAAGCTGACGTCCATGAAAACACAGGTAAGCAGATGGGTATTGACAGAATCTGCAAACAAAACATTTTCAGCCACAAAAGAGACACACAGAGAATGCCTCATAACTCAAACATCAGAAAATGCAAAGAACAAAGATGAAGCAGTACATGACATACAAAATGTGGCAATGGCCTTACAACAATTTCTTACAATGAAAGTCCAGTATGAAAGTGATGAAAAAAGGGAAGAGGAGGACACACAATCAGAGGACAAAAATGGTTTTGCAGTGGAAGAGGAGAAACTCTTTCTACAGATGCAGACAGATATTCACGAAGAAACACTGATAAATGATCAAGAAGAAGTAACAATGCATATAACAGAAGTGGAAGAAGTTAAAAAGCAACTATTGAAACTCAAGAACAGGGAGGAGGAAATTAAAGAGAAAATTAAGAACAGTATGAAGAACATGGAGGCAAAACATCAAGAAATTAAATGTCTTATTAAGGAAATAAATGACCTGCAGAGACCAGAGATAGAAACTGGGTTACAAATTGCAGACAGGGGATTGATGCAAGAACAGGAGAATGACAATAACATGAGACAAGAAGAAAATTCTGATTCTGATTTATTGACAGTTGATAATAAGCAAAAGCTAATTCTGGAAACAAAGAAAAAGTTCCATTCTGAGGAGACTGATGGATGCTCTGACAAAAAGGACACAGGAATGGATGCACCTAATCTACAAAGACTTAGGGCAGAAATGTATAAAACACAACAAATCATAAGGTCATTAAATCTGCAACTACAAAACCAACATGAACATGGAAATGCTGAAATAGATCTTAATGAACATCAATATGGTAAAATAGAAGGATTGTTAGAAGATATGAAAAACTTTCAACAGATTCTGAAAATGGTGACAACGGAAATGGGGAAAAGTGAGATCTCTCTGAAAAAAGAAAGAAAATCTGAAGCAAAAAAACTCAACAGAGACCTGGATCAAAAGCTTGAGCGAATTTTAAGGGAAAAAGATGAATTATATATTTTAAAAATGCAAATGGAAAGACAAAGTGAAGTAATTCAACAGAAGTTAGATAAAATAGACAAAATTAGAAATGTTGTAGAGAAAATGGTTGCTAAGACTAAAACTAAGGAGGAAGACATGGCGATTATTTTCAAGGACACACAGGAAAAACTGAGACACATTGAGGACTTTAATGCAAAGACTGGTGGTGCAATACAACACTTACAAAACTGTTTTGTTTTAATAACACAAAGAAAAGCTGATTTAGAAAAAAACCTAAGAATAGAAAGGCAGCAAGCTAAGGCAAAGGTATACCAGTTGAAAGGTTGGAGGAAGAATATCAAACGTGACATCCAGACGCCTGATGACAGGGTACAAACAAAAAAAAGAAAAACACAAGAAATCGACATGATGAAATCAGAGTTTGAAATAAAGAGGCAAAAACATGGAATGACATTTCACAAAAGCACAAGACAAACTCAGGAGAGACAATCTAAAAAGAAATTACTCAAAAGAGACACCAGAAAGAAAAGTGAATTAGACCAAAAACATGACCTGACGATGGAAAAACGTGAGGCACCAGGAGTCAAAAACACTGCTGCAGATTCAAATGTTAAATTTTCTGTTTCTGACCTTGAAATCATAAGACAAAAGCTTCTTAAAAATTTGGAAATAATAAGAAAGGAAATTGGACGAATGTCTAATGTAAATATTCATCTACAAAAACAAAGAGAAGGACTCAAAAGCTTAAAAGAGGTTAGCGAAGTCATGATGAAATATATACTAAGGAACAAAGAAACTATTCGGGACAAAGGCGAAAAGAATAAAGCAGATGATAGCCAAAAAGAAAGAGAGAACCTTGAAAACACACTTATGGTAATACAAAAAGAACAAAAAGAGATAGAAGTGCTAAAGTATGAACTGGAGATCACAAAACAAGAAAGTCAACGAATGCTGAAAAGAGGTATTCGAAAAGACCAGGAGTTGAAGAAGATGCGGGCTGAGATAAAAGAAGAAAAAGACATTCTTAAGAAAGAAACAAAAAGAAGAAAGAAAGAGGTTGAACAAAAACTAGAGAGGATACACAGAGAAAGAGATGAACTGGAAATTATGAAGCTTAAAATGGAAAGACATAGGGATGACATAGCAGATGGAACAAGACTGTCAAGGAGATCATTCACTGCTAATGTTCCACAGTATCTTCCAACTGCAAGAGAACAGATTTCTACGTTGGCAGAGAAGAATGTCCAAATGAAAAAACTTATTTCTGATTTCTACAAAGCCAAAAAGAATGAGGATGCAAGGATGAAACACCAAGAACAAGCAATGATACAGGCAAGAGTCGACATTGAAAACATCAAGATGGAGATAAACACAAAAAAAGAAATGGTTCAACTTGTTTTAAAAAGTATGAAAAACAAAAAACAATGTTTCCGTGATATAAAAGATCAAAAGATGAAAGCTGAGAAGCTTCTACAGTTTCTGAGAGGAAAACTTCAACAAGTGAGTCAAAGGATGACTGATGGCATTGCAGACAAACTTAGCAGCCTGCACAAGCACCATGGCAATGTAGTGAACCTGGTCAGTCGTTTGGAACAAGAGCATAACTGCCTGGATGACCTGAAAGCACACGTGACTCTTTGCTCGGAGATACTGCAAAGACAAAAGGAAGGGTCCACACGCCTGATAACAGACATTGCCGGCCATCGAGACGGGTTGAAAGACCAGCTGATGCACAAACTTGCAATGGAAAAGCAAGAATATGAAACCCTGAAAGATGGGCTGCAGAAAGAGAAGGACAATCTGGAAAGAGAGAGGAAAGTCATGAATCAAGGAAAACAGGACTTGATGCAGAAAATGTCTGACATCCAGCAACAAATGCAAATGTTGGAGCAAAGGCTAAGAGATGAAAAGAGCAACGCGCAAATCACAGCAGCTCAACTTGAAAAGACAAGAAAACATGCCGACGTCTGGTTTGCAGAGGTAAACAAAGACAAAACCAAGAACAAGAATCTGTCCCTTCAGCTCCAGACAACCAGAGACCTACTTGAACAAGCCACGAACACAATTGTCTTAAAGCAAAAAGAACAACAACTAATGGAAGAAGACATCAAACGACAAACCAAAGAACTACGGTCACGTCAGGACCATTTGCAGACCGAAAGAGAAGAACTGGAACTTTTGAGGCGAGATCTCAACAGTAAGATGGAAGAGGTGGGTGCTGCCATGGAGAACATCCGCGCTGACAGAGAACAAATCACTCTGACGAAGACTGACATTGAGAAAGAGAGAGAAAGGCTTTGGACTGAGAAAGACAGAATGGAAGGAGAAAGATCTGATCTGAATAGCAAAGCGGATCAACTGATGAAAGCTGAGAAGCTTCTACAGTTTCTGAGAGGAAAACTTCAACAAGTGAGTCAAAGGATGACTGATGGCATTGCAGACAAACTTAGCAGCCTGCACAAGCACCATGGCAATGTAGTGAACCTGGTCAGTCGTTTGGAACAAGAGCATAACTGCCTGGATGACCTGAAAGCACACGTGACTCTTTGCTCGGAGATACTGCAAAGACAAAAGGAAGGGTCCACACGCCTGATAACAGACATTGCCGGCCATCGAGACGGGTTGAAAGACCAGCTGATGCACAAACTTGCAATGGAAATGCAAGAATATGAAACCCTGAAAGATGGGCTGCAGAAAGAGAAGGACAATCTGGAAAGAGAGAGGAAAGTCATGAATCAAGGAAAACAGGACTTGATGCAGAAAATGTCTGACATCCAGCAACAAATGCAAATGTTGGAGCAAAGGCTAAGAGATGAAAAGAGCAACGCGCAAATCACAGCAGCTCAACTTGAAAAGACAAGAAAACATGCCGACGTCTGGTTTGCAGAGGTAAACAAAGACAAAACCAAGAACAAGAATCTGTCCCTTCAGCTCCAGACAACCAGAGACCTACTTGAACAAGCCACGAACACAATTGTCTTAAAGCAAAAAGAACAACAACTAATGGAAGAAGACATCAAACGACAAACCAAAGAACTACGGTCACGTCAGGACCATTTGCAGACCGAAAGAGAAGAACTGGAACTTTTGAGGCGAGATCTCAACAGTAAGATGGAAGAGGTGGGTGCTGCCATGGAGAACATCCGCGCTGACAGAGAACAAATCACTCGGACGAAGACTGACATTGAGAAAGAGAGAGAAAGGCTTTGGACTGAGAAAGACAGAATGGAAGGAGAAAGATCTGATCTGAATAGAAAAGCGGATCAACTGATGAAAGCTGAGAAGCTTCTACAGTTTCTGAGAGGAAAACTTCAACAAGTGAGTCAAAGGATGACTGATGGCATTGCAGACAAACTTAGCAGCCTGCACAAGCACCATGGCAATGTAGTGAACCTGGTCAGTCGTTTGGAACAAGAGCATAACTGCCTGGATGACCTGAAAGCACACGTGACTCTTTGCTCGGAGATACTGCAAAGACAAAAGGAAGGGTCCACACGCCTGATAACAGACATTGCCGGCCATCGAGACGAGTTGAAAGACCAGCTGATGCACAAACTTGCAATGGAAAAGCAAGAATATGAAACCCTGAAAGATGGGCTGCAGAAAGAGAAGGACAATCTGGAAAGAGAGAGGAAAGTCATGAATCAAGGAAAACAGGACTTGATGCAGAAAATGTCTGACATCCAGCAACAAATGCAAATGTTGGAGCAAAGGCTAAGAGATGAAAAGAGCAACGCGCAAATCACAGCAGCTCAACTTGAAAAGACAAGAAAACATGCCGACGTCTGGTTTGCAGAGGTAAACAAAGACAAAACCAAGAACAAGAATCTGTCCCTTCAGCTCCAGACAACCAGAGACCTACTTGAACAAGCCACGAACACAATTGCCTTAAAGCAAAAAGAACAACAACTAATGGAAGAAGACATCAAACGACAAACCAAAGAACTACGGTCACGTCAGGACCATTTGCAGACCGAAAGAGAAGAACTGGAACTTTTGAGGCGAGATCTCAACAGTAAGATGGAAGAGGTGGGTGCTGCCATGGAGAACATCCGCGCTGACAGAGAACAAATCACTCGGACGAAGACTGACATTGAGAAAGAGAGAGAAAGGCTTTGGACTGAGAAAGACAGAATGGAAGGAGAAAGATCTGATCTGAATAGCAAAGCGGATCAACTGATGAAAGCTGAGAAGCTTCTACAGTTTCTGAGAGGAAAACTTCAACAAGTGAGTCAAAGGATGACTGATGGCATTGCAGACAAACTTAGCAGCCTGCACAAGCACCATGGCAATGTAGTGAACCTGGTCAGTCGTTTGGAACAAGAGCATAACTGCCTGGATGACCTGAAAGCACACGTGACTCTTTGCTCGGAGATACTGCAAAGACAAAAGGAAGGGTCCACACGCCTGATAACAGACATTGCCGGCCATCGAGACGGGTTGAAAGACCAGCTGATGCACAAACTTGCAATGGAAATGCAAGAATATGAAACCCTGAAAGATGGGCTGCAGAAAGAGAAGGACAATCTGGAAAGAGAGAGGAAAGTCATGAATCAAGGAAAACAGGACTTGATGCAGAAAATGTCTGACATCCAGCAACAAATGCAAATGTTGGAGCAAAGGCTAAGAGATGAAAAGAGCAACGCGCAAATCACAGCAGCTCAACTTGAAAAGACAAGAAAACATGCCGACGTCTGGTTTGCAGAGGTAAACAAAGACAAAACCAAGAACAAGAATCTGTCCCTTCAGCTCCAGACAACCAGAGACCTACTTGAACAAGCCACGAACACAATTGCCTTAAAGCAAAAAGAACAACAACTAATGGAAGAAGACATCAAACGACAAACCAAAGAACTACGGTCACGTCAGGACCATTTGCAGACCGAAAGAGAAGAACTGGAACTTTTGAGGCGAGATCTCAACAGTAAGATGGAAGAGGTGGGTGCTGCCATGGAGAACATCCGCGCTGACAGAGAACAAATCACTCGGACGAAGACTGACATTGAGAAAGAGAGAGAAAGGCTTTGGACTGAGAAAGACAGAATGGAAGGAGAAAGATCTGATCTGAATAGCAAAGCGGATCAACTGATGAAAGCTGAGAAGCTTCTACAGTTTCTGAGAGGAAAACTTCAACAAGTGAGTCAAAGGATGACTGATGGCATTGCAGACAAACTTAGCAGCCTGCACAAGCACCATGGCAATGTAGTGAACCTGGTCAGTCGTTTGGAACAAGAGCATAACTGCCTGGATGACCTGAAAGCACACGTGACTCTTTGCTCGGAGATACTGCAAAGACAAAAGGAAGGGTCCACACGCCTGATAACAGACATTGCCGGCCATCGAGACGGGTTGAAAGACCAGCTGATGCACAAACTTGCAATGGAAAAGCAAGAATATGAAACCCTGAAAGATGGGCTGCAGAAAGAGAAGGACAATCTGGAAAGAGAGAGGAAGGTCATGAATCAAGGAAAACAGGACTTGATGCAGAAAATGTCTGACATCCAGCAACAAATGCAAATGTTGGAGCAAAGGCTAAGAGATGAAAAGAGCAACGCGCAAATCACAGCAGCTCAACTTGAAAAGACAAGAAAACATGCCGACGTCTGGTTTGCAGAGGTCAACAAAGACAAAACCAAGAACAAGAATCTGTCCCTTCAGCTCCAGACAACCAGAGACCTACTTGAACAAGCCACGAACACAATTGTCTTAAAGCAAAAAGAACAACAACTAATGGAAGAAGACATCAAACGACAAACCAAAGAACTACGGTCACGTCAGGACCATTTGCAGACCGAAAGAGAAGAACTGGAACTTTTGAGGCGAGATCTCAACAGTAAGATGGAAGAGGTGGGTGCTGCCATGGAGAACATCCGCGCTGACAGAGAACAAATCACTCTGACGAAGACTGACATTGAGAAAGAGAGAGAAAGGCTTTGGACTGAGAAAGACAGAATGGAAGGAGAAAGATCTGATCTGAATAGCAAAGCGGATCAACTGATGAAAGCTGAGAAGCTTCTACAGTTTCTGAGAGGAAAACTTCAACAAGTGAGTCAAAGGATGACTGATGGCATTGCAGACAAACTTAGCAGCCTGCACAAGCACCATGGTAATGTAGTGAACCTGGTCAGTCGTTTGGAACAAGAGCATAACTGCCTGGATGACCTGAAAGCACACGTGACTCTTTGCTCGGAGATACTGCAAAGACAAAAGGAAGGGTCCACACGCCTGATAACAGACATTGCCGGCCATCGAGACAGGTTGAAAGACCAGCTGATGCACAAACTTGCAATGGAAAAGCAAGAATATGAAACCCTGAAAGATGGGCTGCAGAAAGAAAGGGACAATCTGGAAAGAGAGAGGAAAGTCATGAATCAAGGAAAACAGGACTTGATGCAGAAAATGTCTGACATCCAGCAACAAATGCAAATGTTGGAGCAAAGGCTAAGAGATGAAAAGAGCAACGCGCAAATCACAGCAGCTCAACTTGAAAAGACAAGAAAACATGCCGACGTCTGGTTTGCAGAGGTAAACAAAGACAAAACCAAGAACAAGAATCTGTCCCTTCAGCTCCAGACAACCAGAGACCTACTTGAACAAGCCACGAACACAATTGTCTTAAAGCAAAAAGAACAACAACTAATGGAAGAAGACATCAAACGACAAACCAAAGAACTACGGTCACGTCAGGACCATTTGCAGACCGAAAGAGAAGAACTGGAACTTTTGAGGCGAGATCTCAACAGTAAGATGGAAGAGGTGGGTGCTGCCATGGAGAACATCCGCGCTGACAGAGAACAAATCACTCGGACGAAGACTGACATTGAGAAAGAGAGAGAAAGGCTTTGGACTGAGAAAGACAGAATGGAAGGAGAAAGATCTGATCTGAATAGAAAAGCGGATCAACTGATGAAAGCTGAGAAGCTTCTACAGTTTCTGAGAGGAAAACTTCAACAAGTGAGTCAAAGGATGACTGATGGCATTGCAGACAAACTTAGCAGCCTGCACAAGCACCATGGCAATGTAGTGAACCTGGTCAGTCGTTTGGAACAAGAGCATAACTGCCTGGATGACCTGAAAGCACACGTGACTCTTTGCTCGGAGATACTGCAAAGACAAAAGGAAGGGTCCACACGCCTGATAACAGACATTGCCGGCCATCGAGACGGGTTGAAAGACCAGCTGATGCACAAACTTGCAATGGAAAAGCAAGAATATGAAACCCTGAAAGATGGGCTGCAGAAAGAGAGGGACAATCTGGAAAGAGAGAGGAAGGTCATGAATCAAGGAAAACAGGACTTGATGCAGAAAATGTCTGACATCCAGCAACAAATGCAAATGTTGGAGCAAAGGCTAATAGATGAAAAGAGCAACGCGCAAATCACAGCAGCTCAACTTGAAAAGACAAGAAAACATGCCGACGTCTGGTTTGCAGAGGTAAACAAAGACAAAACCAAGAACAAGAATCTGTCCCTTCAGCTCCAGACAACCAGAGACCTACTTGAACAAGCCACGAACACAATTGTCTTAAAGCAAAAAGAACAACAACTAATGGAAGAAGACATCAAACGACAAACCAAAGAACTACGGTCACGTCAGGACCATTTGCAGACCGAAAGAGAAGAACTGGAACTTTTGAGGCGAGATCTCAACAGTAAGATGGAAGAGGTGGGTGCTGCCATGGAGAACATCCGCGCTGACAGAGAACAAATCACTCTGACGAAGACTGACATTGAGAAAGAGAGAGAAAGGCTTTGGACTGAGAAAGACAGAATGGAAGGAGAAAGATCTGATCTGAATAGCAAAGCGGATCAACTGATGAAAGCTGAGAAGCTTCTACAGTTTCTGAGAGGAAAACTTCAACAAGTGAGTCAAAGGATGACTGATGGCATTGCAGACAAACTTAGCAGCCTGCACAAGCACCATGGCAATGTAGTGAACCTGGTCAGTCGTTTGGAACAAGAGCATAACTGCCTGGATGACCTGAAAGCACACGTGACTCTTTGCTCGGAGATACTGCAAAGACAAAAGGAAGGGTCCACACGCCTAAAAACAGACATTGCCGGCCATCGAGACGGGTTGAAAGACCAGCTGATGCACAAACTTGCAATGGAAAAGCAAGAATATGAAACCCTGAAAGATGGGCTGCAGAAAGAGAGGGACAATCTGGAAAGAGAGAGGAAAGTCATGAATCAAGGAAAACAGGACTTGATGCAGAAAATGTCTGACATCCAGCAACAAATGCAAATGTTGGAGCAAGGGCTAAGAGATGAAAAGAGCAACGCGCAAATCACAGCAGCTCAACTTGAAAAGACAAGAAAACATGCCGACGTCTGGTTTGCAGAGGTAAACAAAGACAAAACCAAGAACAAGAATCTGTCCCTTCAGCTCCAGACAACCAGAGACCTACTTGAACAAGCCACGAACACAATTGCCTTAAAGCAAAAAGAACAACAACTAATGGAAGAAGACATCAAACGACAAACCAAAGAACTACGGTCACGTCAGGACCATTTGCAGACCGAAAGAGAAGAACTGGAACTTTTGAGGCGAGATCTCAACAGTAAGATGGAAGAGGTGGGTGCTGCCATGGAGAACATCCGCGCTGACAGAGAACAAATCACTCGGACGAAGACTGACATTGAGAAAGAGAGAGAAAGGCTTTGGACTGAGAAAGACAGAATGGAAGGAGAAAGATCTGATCTGAATAGCAAAGCGGATCAACTGATGAAAGCTGAGAAGCTTCTACAGTTTCTGAGAGGAAAACTTCAACAAGTGAGTCAAAGGATGACTGATGGCATTGCAGACAAACTTAGCAGCCTGCACAAGCACCATGGCAATGTAGTGAACCTGGTCAGTCGTTTGGAACAAGAGCATAACTGCCTGGATGACCTGAAAGCACACGTGACTCTTTGCTCGGAGATACTGCAAAGACAAAAGGAAGGGTCCACACGCCTGATAACAGACATTGCCGGCCATCGAGACGGGTTGAAAGACCAGCTGATGCACAAACTTGCAATGGAAAAGCAAGAATATGAAACCCTGAAAGATGGGCTGCAGAAAGAGAAGGACAATCTGGAAAGAGAGAGGAAGGTCATGAATCAAGGAAAACAGGACTTGATGCAGAAAATGTCTGACATCCAGCAACAAATGCAAATGTTGGAGCAAAGGCTAAGAGATGAAAAGAGCAACGCGCAAATCACAGCAGCTCAACTTGAAAAGACAAGAAAACATGCCGACGTCTGGTTTGCAGAGGTCAACAAAGACAAAACCAAGAACAAGAATCTGTCCCTTCAGCTCCAGACAACCAGAGACCTACTTGAACAAGCCACGAACACAATTGTCTTAAAGCAAAAAGAACAACAACTAATGGAAGAAGACATCAAACGACAAACCAAAGAACTACGGTCACGTCAGGACCATTTGCAGACCGAAAGAGAAGAACTGGAACTTTTGAGGCGAGATCTCAACAGTAAGATGGAAGAGGTGGGTGCTGCCATGGAGAACATCCGCGCTGACAGAGAACAAATCACTCTGACGAAGACTGACATTGAGAAAGAGAGAGAAAGGCTTTGGACTGAGAAAGACAGAATGGAAGGAGAAAGATCTGATCTGAATAGCAAAGCGGATCAACTGATGAAAGCTGAGAAGCTTCTACAGTTTCTGAGAGGAAAACTTCAACAAGTGAGTCAAAGGATGACTGATGGCATTGCAGACAAACTTAGCAGCCTGCACAAGCACCATGGTAATGTAGTGAACCTGGTCAGTCGTTTGGAACAAGAGCATAACTGCCTGGATGACCTGAAAGCACACGTGACTCTTTGCTCGGAGATACTGCAAAGACAAAAGGAAGGGTCCACACGCCTGATAACAGACATTGCCGGCCATCGAGACAGGTTGAAAGACCAGCTGATGCACAAACTTGCAATGGAAAAGCAAGAATATGAAACCCTGAAAGATGGGCTGCAGAAAGAGAGGGACAATCTGGAAAGAGAGAGGAAAGTCATGAATCAAGGAAAACAGGACTTGATGCAGAAAATGTCTGACATCCAGCAACAAATGCAAATGTTGGAGCAAAGGCTAAGAGATGAAAAGAGCAACGCGCAAATCACAGCAGCTCAACTTGAAAAGACAAGAAAACATGCCGACGTCTGGTTTGCAGAGGTAAACAAAGACAAAACCAAGAACAAGAATCTGTCCCTTCAGCTCCAGACAACCAGAGACCTACTTGAACAAGCCACGAACACAATTGTCTTAAAGCAAAAAGAACAACAACTAATGGAAGAAGACATCAAACGACAAACCAAAGAACTACGGTCACGTCAGGACCATTTGCAGACCGAAAGAGAAGAACTGGAACTTTTGAGGCGAGATCTCAACAGTAAGATGGAAGAGGTGGGTGCTGCCATGGAGAACATCCGCGCTGACAGAGAACAAATCACTCGGACGAAGACTGACATTGAGAAAGAGAGAGAAAGGCTTTGGACTGAGAAAGACAGAATGGAAGGAGAAAGATCTGATCTGAATAGCAAAGCGGATCAACTGATGAAAGCTGAGAAGCTTCTACAGTTTCTGAGAGGAAAACTTCAACAAGTGAGTCAAAGGATGACTGATGGCATTGCAGACAAACTTAGCAGCCTGCACAAGCACCATGGCAATGTAGTGAACCTGGTCAGTCGTTTGGAACAAGAGCATAACTGCCTGGATGACCTGAAAGCACACGTGACTCTTTGCTCGGAGATACTGCAAAGACAAAAGGAAGGGTCCACACGCCTGATAACAGACATTGCCGGCCATCGAGACGGGTTGAAAGACCAGCTGATGCACAAACTTGCAATGGAAAAGCAAGAATATGAAACCCTGAAAGATGGGCTGCAGAAAGAGAGGGACAATCTGGAAAGAGAGAGGAAGGTCATGAATCAAGGAAAACAGGACTTGATGCAGAAAATGTCTGACATCCAGCAACAAATGCAAATGTTGGAGCAAAGGCTAAGAGATGAAAAGAGCAACGCGCAAATCACAGCAGCTCAACTTGAAAAGACAAGAAAACATGCCGACGTCTGGTTTGCAGAGGTAAACAAAGACAAAACCAAGAACAAGAATCTGTCCCTTCAGCTCCAGACAACCAGAGACCTACTTGAACAAGCCACGAACACAATTGTCTTAAAGCAAAAAGAACAACAACTAATGGAAGAAGACATCAAACGACAAACCAAAGAACTACGGTCACGTCAGGACCATTTGCAGACCGAAAGAGAAGAACTGGAACTTTTGAGGCGAGATCTCAACAGTAAGATGGAAGAGGTGGGTGCTGCCATGGAGAACATCCGCGCTGACAGAGAACAAATCACTCTGACGAAGACTGACATTGAGAAAGAGAGAGAAAGGCTTTGGACTGAGAAAGACAGAATGGAAGGAGAAAGATCTGATCTGAATAGCAAAGCGGATCAACTGATGAAAGCTGAGAAGCTTCTACAGTTTCTGAGAGGAAAACTTCAACAAGTGAGTCAAAGGATGACTGATGGCATTGCAGACAAACTTAGCAGCCTGCACAAGCACCATGGCAATGTAGTGAACCTGGTCAGTCGTTTGGAACAAGAGCATAACTGCCTGGATGACCTGAAAGCACACGTGACTCTTTGCTCGGAGATACTGCAAAGACAAAAGGAAGGGTCCACACGCCTAAAAACAGACATTGCCGGCCATCGAGACGGGTTGAAAGACCAGCTGATGCACAAACTTGCAATGGAAAAGCAAGAATATGAAACCCTGAAAGATGGGCTGCAGAAAGAGAGGGACAATCTGGAAAGAGAGAGGAAAGTCATGAATCAAGGAAAACAGGACTTGATGCAGAAAATGTCTGACATCCAGCAACAAATGCAAATGTTGGAGCAAGGGCTAAGAGATGAAAAGAGCAACGCGCAAATCACAGCAGCTCAACTTGAAAAGACAAGAAAACATGCCGACGTCTGGTTTGCAGAGGTAAACAAAGACAAAACCAAGAACAAGAATCTGTCCCTTCAGCTCCAGACAACCAGAGACCTACTTGAACAAGCCACGAACACAATTGTCTTAAAGCAAAAAGAACAACAACTAATGGAAGAAGACATCAAACGACAAACCAAAGAACTACGGTCACGTCAGGACCATTTGCAGACCGAAAGAGAAGAACTGGAACTTTTGAGGCGAGATCTCAACAGTAAGATGGAAGAGGTGGGTGCTGCCATGGAGAACATCCGCGCTGACAGAGAACAAATCACTCGGACGAAGACTGACATTGAGAAAGAGAGAGAAAGGCTTTGGACTGAGAAAGACAGAATGGAAGGAGAAAGATCTGATCTGAATAGCAAAGCGGATCAACTGATGAAAGCTGAGAAGCTTCTACAGTTTCTGAGAGGAAAACTTCAACAAGTGAGTCAAAGGATGACTGATGGCATTGCAGACAAACTTAGCAGCCTGCACAAGCACCATGGCAATGTAGTGAACCTGGTCAGTCGTTTGGAACAAGAGCATAACTGCCTGGATGACCTGAAAGCACACGTGACTCTTTGCTCGGAGATACTGCAAAGACAAAAGGAAGGGTCCACACGCCTGATAACAGACATTGCCGGCCATCGAGACGGGTTGAAAGACCAGCTGATGCACAAACTTGCAATGGAAAAGCAAGAATATGAAACCCTGAAAGATGGGCTGCAGAAAGAGAAGGACAATCTGGAAAGAGAGAGGAAGGTCATGAATCAAGGAAAACAGGACTTGATGCAGAAAATGTCTGACATCCAGCAACAAATGCAAATGTTGGAGCAAAGGCTAAGAGATGAAAAGAGCAACGCGCAAATCACAGCAGCTCAACTTGAAAAGACAAGAAAACATGCCGACGTCTGGTTTGCAGAGGTAAACAAAGACAAAACCAAGAACAAGAATCTGTCCCTTCAGCTCCAGACAACCAGAGACCTACTTGAACAAGCCACGAACACAATTGTCTTAAAGCAAAAAGAACAACAACTAATGGAAGAAGACATCAAACGACAAACCAAAGAACTACGGTCACGTCAGGACCATTTGCAGACCGAAAGAGAAGAACTGGAACTTTTGAGGCGAGATCTCAACAGTAAGATGGAAGAGGTGGGTGCTGCCATGGAGAACATCCGCGCTGACAGAGAACAAATCACTCTGACGAAGACTGACATTGAGAAAGAGAGAGAAAGGCTTTGGACTGAGAAAGACAGAATGGAAGGAGAAAGATCTGATCTGAATAGCAAAGCGGATCAACTGATGAAAGCTGAGAAGCTTCTACAGTTTCTGAGAGGAAAACTTCAACAAGTGAGTCAAAGGATGACTGATGGCATTGCAGACAAACTTAGCAGCCTGCACAAGCACCATGGCAATGTAGTGAACCTGGTCAGTCGTTTGGAACAAGAGCATAACTGCCTGGATGACCTGAAAGCACACGTGACTCTTTGCTCGGAGATACTGCAAAGACAAAAGGAAGGGTCCACACGCCTGATAACAGACATTGCCGGCCATCGAGACGGGTTGAAAGACCAGCTGATGCACAAACTTGCAATGGAAAAGCAAGAATATGAAACCCTGAAAGATGGGCTGCAGAAAGAAAGGGACAATCTGGAAAGAGAGAGGAAAGTCATGAATCAAGGAAAACAGGACTTGATGCAGAAAATGTCTGACATCCAGCAACAAATGCAAATGTTGGAGCAAAGGCTAAGAGATGAAAAGAGCAACGCGCAAATCACAGCAGCTCAACTTGAAAAGACAAGAAAACATGCCGACGTCTGGTTTGCAGAGGTAAACAAAGACAAAACCAAGAACAAGAATCTGTCCCTTCAGCTCCAGACAACCAGAGACCTACTTGAACAAGCCACGAACACAATTGTCTTAAAGCAAAAAGAACAACAACTAATGGAAGAAGACATCAAACGACAAACCAAAGAACTACGGTCACGTCAGGACCATTTGCAGACCGAAAGAGAAGAACTGGAACTTTTGAGGCGAGATCTCAACAGTAAGATGGAAGAGGTGGGTGCTGCCATGGAGAACATCCGCGCTGACAGAGAACAAATCACTCGGACGAAGACTGACATTGAGAAAGAGAGAGAAAGGCTTTGGACTGAGAAAGACAGAATGGAAGGAGAAAGATCTGATCTGAATAGCAAAGCGGATCAACTGATGAAAGCTGAGAAGCTTCTACAGTTTCTGAGAGGAAAACTTCAACAAGTGAGTCAAAGGATGACTGATGGCATTGCAGACAAACTTAGCAGCCTGCACAAGCACCATGGCAATGTAGTGAACCTGGTCAGTCGTTTGGAACAAGAGCATAACTGCCTGGATGACCTGAAAGCACACGTGACTCTTTGCTCGGAGATACTGCAAAGACAAAAGGAAGGGTCCACACGCCTGATAACAGACATTGCCGGCCATCGAGACGAGTTGAAAGACCAGCTGATGCACAAACTTGCAATGGAAAAGCAAGAATATGAAACCCTGAAAGATGGGCTGCAGAAAGAGAAGGACAATCTGGAAAGAGAGAGGAAGGTCATGAATCAAGGAAAACAGGACTTGATGCAGAAAATGTCTGACATCCAGCAACAAATGCAAATGTTGGAGCAAAGGCTAATAGATGAAAAGAGCAACGCGCAAATCACAGCAGCTCAACTTGAAAAGACAAGAAAACATGCCGACGTCTGGTTTGCAGAGGTAAACAAAGACAAAACCAAGAACAAGAATCTGTCCCTTCAGCTCCAGACAACCAGAGACCTACTTGAACAAGCCACGAACACAATTGTCTTAAAGCAAAAAGAACAACAACTAATGGAAGAAGACATCAAACGACAAACCAAAGAACTACGGTCACGTCAGGACCATTTGCAGACCGAAAGAGAAGAACTGGAACTTTTGAGGCGAGATCTCAACAGTAAGATGGAAGAGGTGGGTGCTGCCATGGAGAACATCCGCGCTGACAGAGAACAAATCACTCGGACGAAGACTGACATTGAGAAAGAGAGAGAAAGGCTTTGGACTGAGAAAGACAGAATGGAAGGAGAAAGATCGGATCTGAATAGCAAAGCGGATCAACTGATGAAAGCTGAGAAGCTTCTACAGTTTCTGAGAGGAAAACTTCAACAAGTGAGTCAAAGGATGACTGATGGCATTGCAGACAAACTTAGCAGCCTGCACAAGCACCATGGCAATGTAGTGAACCTGGTCAGTCGTTTGGAACAAGAGCATAACTGCCTGGATGACCTGAAAGCACACGTGACTCTTTGCTCGGAGATACTGCAAAGACAAAAGGAAGGGTCCACACGCCTGATAACAGACATTGCCGGCCATCGAGACGGGTTGAAAGACCAGCTGATGCACAAACTTGCAATGGAAAAGCAAGAATATGAAACCCTGAAAGATGGGCTGCAGAAAGAGAGGGACAATCTGGAAAGAGAGAGGAAAGTCATGAATCAAGGAAAACAGGACTTGATGCAGAAAATGTCTGACATCCAGCAACAAATGCAAATGTTGGAGCAAAGGCTAAGAGATGAAAAGAGCAACGCGCAAATCACAGCAGCTCAACTTGAAAAGACAAGAAAACATGCCGACGTCTGGTTTGCAGAGGTAAACAAAGACAAAACCAAGAACAAGAATCTGTCCCTTCAGCTCCAGACAACCAGAGACCTACTTGAACAAGCCACGAACACAATTGTCTTAAAGCAAAAAGAACAACAACTAATGGAAGAAGACATCAAACGACAAACCAAAGAACTACGGTCACGTCAGGACCATTTGCAGACCGAAAGAGAAGAACTGGAACTTTTGAGGCGAGATCTCAACAGTAAGATGGAAGAGGTGGGTGCTGCCATGGAGAACATCCGCGCTGACAGAGAACAAATCACTCGGACGAAGACTGACATTGAGAAAGAGAGAGAAAGGCTTTGGACTGAGAAAGACAGAATGGAAGGAGAAAGATCTGATCTGAATAGCAAAGCGGATCAACTGATGAAAGCTGAGAAGCTTCTACAGTTTCTGAGAGGAAAACTTCAACAAGTGAGTCAAAGGATGACTGATGGCATTGCAGACAAACTTAGCAGCCTGCACAAGCACCATGGCAATGTAGTGAACCTGGTCAGTCGTTTGGAACAAGAGCATAACTGCCTGGATGACCTGAAAGCACACGTGACTCTTTGCTCGGAGATACTGCAAAGACAAAAGGAAGGGTCCACACGCCTGATAACAGACATTGCCGGCCATCGAGACGAGTTGAAAGACCAGCTGATGCACAAACTTGCAATGGAAAAGCAAGAATATGAAACCCTGAAAGATGGGCTGCAGAAAGAGAAGGACAATCTGGAAAGAGAGAGGAAGGTCATGAATCAAGGAAAACAGGACTTGATGCAGAAAATGTCTGACATCCAGCAACAAATGCAAATGTTGGAGCAAAGGCTAATAGATGAAAAGAGCAACGCGCAAATCACAGCAGCTCAACTTGAAAAGACAAGAAAACATGCCGACGTCTGGTTTGCAGAGGTAAACAAAGACAAAACCAAGAACAAGAATCTGTCCCTTCAGCTCCAGACAACCAGAGACCTACTTGAACAAGCCACGAACACAATTGTCTTAAAGCAAAAAGAACAACAACTAATGGAAGAAGACATCAAACGACAAACCAAAGAACTACGGTCACGTCAGGACCATTTGCAGACCGAAAGAGAAGAACTGGAACTTTTGAGGCGAGATCTCAACAGTAAGATGGAAGAGGTGGGTGCTGCCATGGAGAACATCCGCGCTGACAGAGAACAAATCACTCGGACGAAGACTGACATTGAGAAAGAGAGAGAAAGGCTTTGGACTGAGAAAGACAGAATGGAAGGAGAAAGATCGGATCTGAATAGCAAAGCGGATCAACTGATGAAAGCTGAGAAGCTTCTACAGTTTCTGAGAGGAAAACTTCAACAAGTGAGTCAAAGGATGACTGATGGCATTGCAGACAAACTTAGCAGCCTGCACAAGCACCATGGCAATGTAGTGAACCTGGTCAGTCGTTTGGAACAAGAGCATAACTGCCTGGATGACCTGAAAGCACACGTGACTCTTTGCTCGGAGATACTGCAAAGACAAAAGGAAGGGTCCACACGCCTGATAACAGACATTGCCGGCCATCGAGACGGGTTGAAAGACCAGCTGATGCACAAACTTGCAATGGAAAAGCAAGAATATGAAACCCTGAAAGATGGGCTGCAGAAAGAGAGGGACAATCTGGAAAGAGAGAGGAAAGTCATGAATCAAGGAAAACAGGACTTGATGCAGAAAATGTCTGACATCCAGCAACAAATGCAAATGTTGGAGCAAAGGCTAAGAGATGAAAAGAGCAACGCGCAAATCACAGCAGCTCAACTTGAAAAGACAAGAAAACATGCCGACGTCTGGTTTGCAGAGGTAAACAAAGACAAAACCAAGAACAAGAATCTGTCCCTTCAGCTCCAGACAACCAGAGACCTACTTGAACAAGCCACGAACACAATTGTCTTAAAGCAAAAAGAACAACAACTAATGGAAGAAGACATCAAACGACAAACCAAAGAACTACGGTCACGTCAGGACCATTTGCAGACCGAAAGAGAAGAACTGGAACTTTTGAGGCGAGATCTCAACAGTAAGATGGAAGAGGTGGGTGCTGCCATGGAGAACATCCGCGCTGACAGAGAACAAATCACTCGGACGAAGACTGACATTGAGAAAGAGAGAGAAAGGCTTTGGACTGAGAAAGACAGAATGGAAGGAGAAAGATCTGATCTGAATAGCAAAGCGGATCAACTGATGAAAGCTGAGAAGCTTCTACAGTTTCTGAGAGGAAAACTTCAACAAGTGAGTCAAAGGATGACTGATGGCATTGCAGACAAACTTAGCAGCCTGCACAAGCACCATGGCAATGTAGTGAACCTGGTCAGTCGTTTGGAACAAGAGCATAACTGCCTGGATGACCTGAAAGCACACGTGACTCTTTGCTCGGAGATACTGCAAAGACAAAAGGAAGGGTCCACACGCCTGATAACAGACATTGCCGGCCATCGAGACGAGTTGAAAGACCAGCTGATGCACAAACTTGCAATGGAAAAGCAAGAATATGAAACCCTGAAAGATGGGCTGCAGAAAGAGAAGGACAATCTGGAAAGAGAGAGGAAAGTCATGAATCAAGGAAAACAGGACTTGATGCAGAAAATGTCTGACATCCAGCAACAAATGCAAATGTTGGAGCAAAGGCTAAGAGATGAAAAGAGCAACGCGCAAATCACAGCAGCTCAACTTGAAAAGACAAGAAAACATGCCGACGTCTGGTTTGCAGAGGTAAACAAAGACAAAACCAAGAACAAGAATCTGTCCCTTCAGCTCCAGACAACCAGAGACCTACTTGAACAAGCCACGAACACAATTGTCTTAAAGCAAAAAGAACAACAACTAATGGAAGAAGACATCAAACGACAAACCAAAGAACTACGGTCACGTCAGGACCATTTGCAGACCGAAAGAGAAGAACTGGAACTTTTGAGGCGAGATCTCAACAGTAAGATGGAAGAGGTGGGTGCTGCCATGGAGAACATCCGCGCTGACAGAGAACAAATCACTCGGACGAAGACTGACATTGAGAAAGAGAGAGAAAGGCTTTGGACTGAGAAAGACAGAATGGAAGGAGAAAGATCTGATCTGAATAGCAAAGCGGATCAACTGATGAAAGCTGAGAAGCTTCTACAGTTTCTGAGAGGAAAACTTCAACAAGTGAGTCAAAGGATGACTGATGGCATTGCAGACAAACTTAGCAGCCTGCACAAGCACCATGGCAATGTAGTGAACCTGGTCAGTCGTTTGGAACAAGAGCATAACTGCCTGGATGACCTGAAAGCACACGTGACTCTTTGCTCGGAGATACTGCAAAGACAAAAGGAAGGGTCCACACGCCTGATAACAGACATTGCCGGCCATCGAGACGAGTTGAAAGACCAGCTGATGCACAAACTTGCAATGGAAAATCAAGAATATGAAACCCTGAAAGATGGGCTGCAGAAAGAGAAGGACAATCTGGAAAGAGAGAGGAAAGTCATGAATCAAGGAAAACAGGACTTGATGCAGAAAATGTCTGACATCCAGCAACAAATGCAAATGTTGGAGCAAAGGCTAAGAGATGAAAAGAGCAACGCGCAAATCACAGCAGCTCAACTTGAAAAGACAAGAAAACATGCCGACGTCTGGTTTGCAGAGGTAAACAAAGACAAAACCAAGAACAAGAATCTGTCCCTTCAGCTCCAGACAACCAGAGACCTACTTGAACAAGCCACGAACACAATTGCCTTAAAGCAAAAAGAACAACAACTAATGGAAGAAGACATCAAACGACAAACCAAAGAACTACGGTCACGTCAGGACCATTTGCAGACCGAAAGAGAAGAACTGGAACTTTTGAGGCGAGATCTCAACAGTAAGATGGAAGAGGTGGGTGCTGCCATGGAGAACATCCGCGCTGACAGAGAACAAATCACTCGGACGAAGACTGACATTGAGAAAGAGAGAGAAAGGCTTTGGACTGAGAAAGACAGAATGGAAGGAGAAAGATCTGAACTGAAGAGTGAAATCACAAAAACGCAGAATTCTTTGGCACATCAATTGCAGAGTTTAAATCTATCTAGTAGTAAAGTCTTTTCCATTTGTCCTAAACTTTTTGATCACATTGCCTCAATTAGTTATTTCTTGAACTCAGTTTTAAGAGATATGCATTGTTATAAAACCTTATTGTTCAATAAGACAAAAGATAACATGCAAAATGAATTTAAACAACTCAATCAAATCAAAACTGCCATTGAAAGTTTTAGAGAACTACTTCAGATGGAAAAGAAGAGGATGGATCACGACCTAACAAAGTTAAAAATGACCAAGAACTGGATTATCAGCATAATGAACACTATGTTCACTCTAACAACACGAGTCAAACAGCTGAATTTAAGGACGTATGACGGGCTTTTTAAAAAGATAAACAGGGTAAATCAGAATGTTACACATTTGCTACATCTAAGTTCAATTTTAGAACTCAAGTGTGGCGAATTTTCCAAAAACAACAGTGAAGTCTTTGATTATTTTGAACTACTGAAAAAAGAGAAGAAACGTTCATCACCACTTTTTGACAAAACTCCTGTGACTGCAAACACATCACTGCAAGTGCAAGAGAATTCAGACGTCTCGATCCAGACTGACATGTTTCAAGATCAATGGAAAGCTGGTAATGTTGATCTAGACAGGGACACTGAGACACAAGGTTTTGTAGCAGAATGCAACAAAGTGCAAGATCAGCGGACAAAGCAACCTGCAACTATTTCTAAAACAGTAGTGGAGCAAGACAACCTTAGTACTGAGAAAATGTCAAAAACAGACTTCTTGAGAAAGATGTGGAAGGTCACAATAATGGAACGGAAAGACATTGATCAGATGAAGCACAGAGGTCATGAAATCACAACTAACCTGGAGAAAAGACTAAAGGACAGCAATCAAATTGTTAAGCGAACATGGTTCAAGAAAGAAAAACGTGGCTTAAAGAATATAAATATAAAGCAGAATGAAGGACTTCATATGAATGCAACATCTAAAGGTGACTGGGACACAGCAATTGCAGAAACATACACAGAGCTTCAGCAACTTAAAGTTAACATGTTCCACGAGCTGGAGAACCTTCACGTCAGAGAAAAAATGTGGCAATTGACACTTAGCAACGAAGCTCATCCAACAATTCAGGTTAATACCAAAACAAATCAAGGCAATACTATCAAAACACAACAGGCCTCTACTCAAACTGATCAAGAGCAGGCAGCCATACAAGACACTGCCACGATGCCACACACAGTCACTACATTTTTCCATCAGCTCCAGCATTACTGCTGTCAATGCTGTTGTGCTTGGTGTAGACAAGTGTCCCTAGAAAAGCAATGAGCAACAGGACTATGTCATAATTGTAAAAGTATAGAACTTTGTATAATAGTAGTAGTAACTCTGGAGATTAGAGTGTAAAATATATGAAAAGTTTTACCTTTACTTGCTACTTTTAAATGGAAATATGTAGACAGTAAGTGCTTCATTTTCAGTTTGCAGTGTCTACTATATTAAGTTCCAGATGGATTACAGCTGTGCTGCCACTGATGAGAGGGAGGTATTTTATTAAGATGAAATGTACCATATATTATATTATACACAATGATGTATTTTATGTATTAGACTAAAAAATGTGTTTTTTACATTTTGCTGTGTTAAAAAGCCTAATTTCATTGAGATATCTAATAAAAAAGATATCCACAGAATTAGACGTTTAATGTCTTAATTTCTTTAATGTCTCCGTATCTTTTTATATATATATATATATAAACCTCTTGCTTCTGGACACCAGTTAACATTCTATGATGCTGCAGTGGCCTCATCAGTCCTCTACGCTGTAGTGAGATGGGGGGGGGGCAGCAGGGACAGGAAGACACTAACAAGCTGGTTAAGGGAGCTGGTTCTGTGCTGGGCTGCACACTGGACACGCTGTCATCCATCACGGATAATCCCTCCCACCCCCTTCACCAGGCTTTAGAGGCTGTGAGCGGCACCTTCAGTAGTCCTACTGTCCTTCATTCCTCTCCACAGCCATCAGACTGTACAACACAACACTACAGTGATGCTTATGTGTAGTACACAGTGTACACTACTTTTGGTATTTTTGTTGGTGCGATATATTTTTTGAATTTAGAGCCAGTGCAGTATTTGAAATGGTACATTGTAAATACAGATAATACAGATTTTTCTTTCTTTCTTGATTGTTCAGACTGTTCTCAGATGTTTGTTCCTGTGGGTCTTGTACATTGAAAGTGTATCTATTATTTTTGCTGTTGTAAACACAGAAATGTAATCACTGTGGGATTAATAAATCCTATCTTATCTTATCTCTTATCTAGTTACAAATGACTAATTCACAAGGTCCAAAGTCAAGACTGGTAATTGCAGAAGTAGATTTTTTTACTGCCACTACTCAGCAGTGCCAAAGTTAGTTCTAAATTCCCCACACGGGAAAACCAAACTAAAGGGCGACTCCACTAAGAGACTAACAAACTAGGATGATGACCCAATTGCATGACCCAAACAAAGGAACTCAAAGTTTAACATGTTTAATCAGGAACCGAGACAAAGACACCGTAATAAACCAAAATAACACAGGTAAAAGATGTAACCGGTACAAGAACAGGGGAACAGTATTCAAACAAGATGCAAACTAACACAGTAACAGACTCTAACAAGCCAAGAGTAAGAGTATGCTGTAATGAATCCACAAAAACACGGCGTAGATGGGGCGCTTAACTAACACATAGGCAACAGGAAATAAAAGCAGGAAGTGACAAACAAGGACAAGAACAATGAGTCTGACTGTCAGAGCAGAATCCTCTGGAGACTGCATTGATACGTCACAGTGCTGGAGCCTTGTGGAGAGTATTTACTCACAGATGTCACAGGAACAGATGCAAACCATAAGGGAAAGTCAAGTGGCTGGAAACAAGGGAGTGATCCAACCAAGTGTCCAGCCAGAAGCCAAGTTACCGCCATTACACCTGATAATGAGGCATTTGACCACTCAGGGATGCCATGAAAGTGTTGTGTAGAGGAACATCTCACGTCACAGGGTATAGGGTTTTGTGTTAACACTGGTCAGACACGGTCAGAAGACGCTGCTGAGCTGTAAGTGGTCTTATTAATGCTAAGTATACTAAACAGAGACGAATCATCACACTGCTGCTTTTATCCTTCAATTCTTTTAATGAATAAAGAATAGTGAATACAGAATACTTAATTTAAAGACTCAAAAAATACGAAACAGAATCGCAGCTACAGAACAAAGACCTCTCACTCCTCTTTACCAAAATTTCTAAACCTCACATTCTTTCCTGGGAATATAAGAATCTTAAACTGCAACAAGTAACAAGTACTTTTAAGTATCTCAAAATTGTGCCTAAGTATAGCACTTAGTAAATGTACTGTAATATCACAGTCCAGAATTACACCTATTCTTTAGTTGAATTATACATATTTTTTAATGAAAATATTGATGGTACATTTGCCACTTAATAGGAACTTATAAATGACTCTACTCTCTAACTAGAGACATTAAATGAATAAGGAACTGTAGACAGGTTGTGAGAGGAAACCGTTGTGGTTAGAGCTGTCTATTAAAGTTCACACACGCACACACACACAGACACACACACACACACATACTCTGTATGCAATTGGGCCGGAGACTGGATTTCACTCATTAATATAGAGCAGAGACGTTGTCTTTTCCCAAAAAACGCTTCAATCATCTACAAAGGCCACATGGTTTGCTGGACACCTAGAGAGCCAGGGGTTAAACACATTCTGTCCTTTAAGATGTAATTAACAACATATAATTTTGTATTATTTAACAAATACAAATACCAGCATTCTATTATAATTTCTTGTTGAAAAACAGCAAATAACGTTGTTGTTAATCTTCTGAAATTCACTGCACAACAAAATCCATCAAGTCAAAAGAACTATTAGCATATTTTGCAGAAATGGGTTCCTACTTTCTTTGAACTAATATTTATTCAGTGTGGATGTTGCAAAAATGAGGAAGTCTTCAGTTCTTCTTTCGGTGCAGCCACAGTAAGGTAAGGAAGTACTGTACGTTGCTAGTTAGCATTACAAGCACCTTCCAAAGTTAGACGATGTATTACAGCAACAGCAACACTGTGCTACGGACGTTTGACAGTGTAAGTACTGGCACACATGTGATTTCCCTTAAGAATTGATGCGTTTGTTACATTCAGTAGAGTCAGATTATCCTCTTGAAGTGTTGTTCACTTCCTTTTTCTAGGATGACTCAGAACGTTTTGATGTGGCTTCAATACCCCCCTACACACACACGCACACACACACATACACACACACACACTTCTGACCCAGGAACAGCAAAGTGTAAACTTAATAGTACTCTATTAAATATTAGCTGAATATTATGTAGATATAAATATATCATAAGTGCAACAGTGGCTCAGTGTCACTTTTCCTGGGGCACCAGTATGGGACCATTTAATCTAAAGTCATCTAAATAAATATGTGTAGTGCAAAAGCTACCCCCTGGAGAATAGAGTGTAACCACAAAGACAGACCTGTATGAGGTAAGAGGGAAAACATAGAAAAACCAGGTCACAGAGCGAAAACGAGAATTTACCTAAATGTGTGAAGGAGACAAGAACAGGAAGACAGAAAAACTGTATCTCGGAAATGAGAATACACATGCAGAAGTGCAAGTGGTTGGAGCTGAACAATGCTCAGAGGCGCGCAAGCAAGAATCTGAGCAGGTTTGATTCAATAGACAGCAGACACAACTGTGAGCGGGACAACAGCCCAATTCAAGTAGATGAGAACCCACCAACTGTTGAAAAGCAAGTGGAACTTGAGATTCTGACAACTGCTGGAACATGAGGTGAGTGATCGTTTTAATTTAAAGTGAAAATGTTTCCCGAACAAAACCTTTGCTTCTCAGAAGCTGCTGAACAGCTAATGCCTGGTTGACTGTAAACATGCAGGACGGTGGTGCTGCAGTACGTATGAACTCGACTTTAAAACTTGACTTGACTCGTGCTCTTTAGTTCAGACCACATCTGCTACGGACGTACGAGCATCAGCTGCTGGCAGATTTTTAAATGTCATATATGAACATTTCAGAGTGGGATCATCTCTATCAGCATTGGGCAGCGCATATTTGTATTCTTTAAGAAAAAGAAACACTTTAAAACAGTAGATGTGCTCACTAACTCACAGGTAGAGCCCATATTAGGCAGCATTGTACAAGGCACAGGAAGTGGTCAAAATATGAAAAAATCTTTGGCAGGAAGTAAAGATTTCACATAGGCTTCAGCCTTTGCAACAGGCATAATAAGGTCAGAGTCACAATGGTGCAGACAAACCATACGAAATAGCCTGTATTATACGTGTTATGTGTTCCTGTATTATACGATGCCTGCTGCTGTACGGTATGATCACAGCATTGTCTGGTTATTTTACAGTACTCAGATGTCACTTCAGATGAGGGACATTTACTGAAGTTCTGAATTGAAGACACTAGTCAAGTCAAGTCTATATCTTGTCACTTCATCCTTACACTTCAGGGGACATTCCTGTGTTTGTGTTTGTGTTTCGTGGTTCATTCTGGTGGTGCCCATTAGGTTTCAGGCTGGGTCTTATTAATCTTATTATATTCTTTAAATGCTACCCTTGACTGCTCTTCTCCAGTCCTACTTGAACTCTTTGAACTCCATCCAGCATCTTGGTGGCGAACGTTGACAGCTTGTCATAATAGACAGTACTTTGCTCGCTGTGTTACCTATTTGTTGCTCCCAGAATCCATTCATTGCAATGAATTTAAATCTTCAGAAGTTCACTGTTCTATTGGGATGTCAGCCAGTCACATTTGAGTGTAAAATGTAGCGAAGCTATAATCGCAACTTGATTGAGTTTGATTTTATTGGCATAATATTAGATAAATTGTGTATTTTGTTACATATTAGATAAATCCATCACACCTCCATACTAAACGTTGAGAGACCTATTTGTTGACTTGGAAATCACGTTTTAATATTTTTGATTATTGTTGTTCACACAGATCACATTATTAGTCACATGTCATGAAAAAATATTACCTTAAACAAGTACATTGAAAGTAATGCTTCCTTCCTGTACATTATTATCGATGTTATGTCTCTTCTTCTCCTGTCTGTTCTTGCCTTGTGCATCTTGTCATTTCTCTTATCAACCCTACCTGTAACAGTGAGTCCAGTATTTGCAGTGTGAGGGCGACGGTGATGCTGTATGATGACTCCAGCAAGCGCTGGGTGCCAGTGGGTTCTGACACTCCTTCCTTCAGCCGTGTTCAGATCTATCACAACCCTGTTGCAAACACTTTCAGAGTGGTGGGCCGCAAACTGCAAGCTGACCAGCAGGTACTACACAAATGCATGCACAGCCTTTGGGCACTTTTTAGTCATGGTTGGAGATGACTTGAGACATGACGCTTATACAGATGTGTTGAGATACAATTCTGAAACAAGTTTGCTGGAACTGTTGAAACAGTGCAATTTAAATTTGGCTTAATCACCTCTGGTCACACAAAAAATGTTGAAATGATAAACTATGACAAGTCTCAAATCCTCTGCACGCTCAATATCCAGTCCTTCCTGTTCAGGTGGTAATCAACTGTCCCATTGTCAAAGGGATGAAATATAATCAAGCCACAGCAAACTTTCACCAGTGGCGGGATCCCAAACAGGTGTGGGGACTGAACTTTGGCAGTAAAGAGGATGCTATTCTTTTTGCCAACTCCATGATGCACGCTTTAGAGTCCCTGAATGCACCAGTGGGAACAGGTAAACACAAAAATACATGTATAAGAAAGCACATAGCTTTTCATGTAGTTTTTATACTGTAACTGTAACAGTTCCATGTCTAGAGCATGAATCAAAAGTAAACACTCAAACTTATGTCACACTTGAATAGGTCACAGTAAGTTAATGTGTTGTACTGTAATCAGAAGAGACCCCGTTAGTCACAGAGGCACGTTAGTGGATGGAATAGATAGAAAACCAGAGGAGCTCAGTGAATGAAAGAGGTTCCAGCATCTAAGCCTGTAGCAGCTGAACTAAGAGATGGATCAGAGGAACCAGAACCATCTGGAACCAGCAGCTTTGTCAGAAAGGAAGGTTTCAGCCTAGTGTTAAAGCAGAGAGGGCGTCTGCTGCTAGAACCTGAACTGGACTTAAATGGTTTCAGGAAAACATTCACGTTAATAGTACACACGAGCAAAGATTCTAAAAACATAATATACTTTGTTTAAATCACCCACTGCATAACGTTTGTTTTTATTTAGGAGTGGCTCAAAGTGGACCCTCTGAACAGGAGTTGGAACACCAGAGACGGTACTGTTCAGTAAATATTTGGCTGCAAAACATCAGAAAATCCCTAAGCCCAAGTTATGAATCGTTTCTTTGTTGGTCTATCCAGACTCGAACAACAAAGGCAGGAGCAGCAAGAGAAAGAGCGTCTGGAGAGAGAGAGGCAGGCCTCTGCTACTGCCATTGACCATCCTGCTCCTTTTGCCCCTCCAGCTCCCCCACCACCTCCTGGCCCACCACCTTCCTCTGCACCACCTGCACCTCCTCCACCTCCTTCTAGCAGCATCCCACCTGCTCCACCACCACCTCCTTCTGGTGGAAGTGGAGGTGGTATGGGAAACAATCTGGCTATGTCCCTTGCAGGAGCCAAATTGCGCAAAACAACAAGGGTAAGGTCCATTTTTTTCGTTTGTGTTGCCACACATTCCAGACATACTTGTTCCACTGTATAATGTAAAATATGTGATCTGGAACCAAATGAAAGTCAAAACAAGCTGTACAGTTGAACGAATATTGAGTGGCAATGTTACGTCAAGGATGAGGGAGGTGCTGCAGCCCCAGCTCCCAAACCAGCACCCTCATCAGGTGGAGGTGGAGGAGGTGATCTAATGGGAGAAATGAGTGCCATCCTGGCCAGGAGGTAAGAAATTGTTTGAGACCTTGATATCTGAGTGATACTGAATGATACTTTAACATTGTTACTCTCTCGAACTTGCATTGCTGAATAACTAGGAGAAAAGCTTCCAATGCCCCTGCTCCCAAAAAGGAAGAACATTGCAATGTAAGTAACCTAAGTGGTTTCAAGATTTTCTTTGATTATTCTCTCATATTATTTTTGGATTAATTTTTTTACTGTGTATGTAATAACAACAGGAGAATTCTGACTCCTCAACTTCAAAATCCTCAGGATCTGTAGGTGGGTAATGTAATTTTTACCTTGCAGTATATACATAACTTTAATATACTATAAACGCAAAGCGCATCATTAAAACACTACTTCACCCAAAACATGGTGTGATGTGAAGAAGTGCACTACAGACTAGAACATTTCATATTTAATTATTGCCATATTACTATGTTTACCAGAAATCTGTGAAAAACCGAAGGAAAAATTTTCCACTATTCCAAGGTAGGAAAAGTATTGATCCGTTTATCAGTGTCTTTGTAATTATGTTCAAAAACCCAGTCAACAGCTGATTAGAATTATTTTTCACGTTTTGAAACAGGTCCAAACCATTGACCAGCATTCAAAAAGAAGCCAGCTCAGGTCTGAGCTCATGTACTTCCTTGAACTCCACCACTTCCCCAGTGTCCAGGTACTGGCCCTACTCCTGTCATCCTACCTGCTGTCTACGTTCTGTCCTAAGATGCTGCTATTTAGTGTGCTCTTCTTTGTATGCTTTTCATGTAAGGGTGAAGCTGGTGAAAAAGTCTGGTGAAGAAAGTGAGACTGATATGGAACAAATCAAACAGGTTGGTTCCTCCATCTTAATATATATTTGAACATCTGATATGACTTGTTAAAAGGAACTTTTTAAGGACACGGTCTTATGATGCTGTGTGTTTAAAGGAAATACTTGAAGAAGTGAAAAAAGAACTTCACAAAGTCAAGAATGAGATTATTGAAGGTAATGGTTGACGTGTGCACTTTAGGCTGTAGTGCGTGAAGACATTACTTGTATTTCAAGGATACATTTGCACTTTTATTGTGTGTCACTCTGTTTTCCTATTTTCAGCACTGACCCAGCAGCTTCAGAGTGCACAGTTCAAGGATGATGACTGAGGATAACGAAACAACGTTGAAAAGGTTCTCAGGCAATTTCCGTCTTTTTAGCAGCAGTCTCCACACCAGTAATATCTGATATAAGGACAGAAACTAATGCTTACAGTAAATGTCCATGTCAACCATACTAAATATTCAGGTGAAGTACCAGGAAGGCCAACATACCCAGGCTACCCCCTGCAGAATTCTTATGCCACTGAACTACAGTAGTGACTGCACAAAAACTTATGCTAATGATAAGAATATTCAACAAGTATGAAAACTAAAGGTGGTAGGAGCAGTCATTATTTCATTCCAGTAAACGTAAAAGTGTTAAATTAAATTCTGTCCTCAAGTTGAAGTACTAAGGCTGGTATCAAACAACGTTTGATACCGTTTGATTTTGTTCATAAGGTTAATATATATATGGCCTTTTAACTTTCAAAAGTTAATTATGCCAGATTTTATGTACCTCAAAATCATATTTAAGTATGTCGAGCGAAAGTAATAATATAAATATAATATATAAAGCTGAAATTAACTGAACTGAGTGATCGTTTTTATGTTAGTTTTACCTATTTGTAAATGATTATAAATCATGATCAGTGTTTTACATTGTTTTAATGTTGCAGGGCTTCAGCTGGGTAGTCAAATGTATAGTGATGGGTTTTTGTATTAGTTGATTATAATCTACAGGATAATGGTTGATATAATGGTCAAAACATGTTGTGGCACAAAAAATACATTTACATACAAAATAATGGTACGGTACAAGTGTCTTAAATTTAACTGCACTGTTGGAGTAAATCTACTTCTTTCTTATGACTTATTTCATGTCAGATTTTTCCAGAACACACAATGTGTATTTGTTTTACTGTAAGCATTTGTTTATCTCAAGGCTTCAGAAATTCCTGCTTCTGCATTTGAAGTAATGAAAGCGTTCAACACTTGTAAGAAGTGTCCGTTCAGTTTTGATCTGTTGTTTATGCAAATAATAAAAATGTTTCTCTAGACTGAGGCCATGTTTGATTGAAGTGGGTTTGTTGTGTTTGCGTTAGGAAACACTTTAGTCTACTACAGCAACAGTGCCATTAATCTGACTTTACAAGGGGATGCTGTGAGTTCTCTGTGGTTAAATTGAAGCTGTCAGAATAGTTCCCACAGGTCCCACATTTCACATATTACTAATTGAAGGTTGCATGCTTCACATAAAGAGCGTAATACGTATATTAATATAATATGTATACCGAGTCTGTAGGATTGTTAAGTGTCTGTGCGCAGTGTGGCCTGCAGGGGGGGCTGTGAGTCCAGAGAGCGTCGATAACCTATGAAGAAAGCCAAGAAGAAGAGCTTCACGGTGTTTTTCCTTAGTGGATGGCCTCTCCTGGACTTAGCTTGTCAAATCTGCACCGAAACGACAGAAACGTGCGTTAAAGTCAGTTAAAGTCAGTTAAATGTGTGTTAACGCCTGTTCGCATCTTATTAAGTGAAATATAATGTTATACTACTAGATTAGTTGAGGGAAACGTAACACGCAATAATAGTCTAAGTTGTAAGACTAACGAACTTAGAGTCACTATTAGCAAGGCTACATGTCAAATAGTTGATTTACTTTAAGCGTGTGGTTGCTAGTGTAATAGGGTTTAGCCTTATTAACAGTGAAATGCAGGATATGGGATCATCTTGAGAAATGAAAGATGATGGTTTATTTTCGTTCCATGTGAAGCATTACCGTAAATACAGACTCGCTGTCAAAAGCACTTTGTGGTTGAACTAATGCAAAGTAGACATATATTCCGCAAATTCCAGCAAAAGGCCGTTTATGTTGAAAGTTACCATATCACTGTTTGCGGCTAACTGCACTCTGCATCTGAGGTAACCTCCGGTAACCTTATACTGCATTTTACTTAACGCTCAATTACTACAGCTAGAAACTAGCTTTCGTTAGCTTTAAAATTGCTTAATGGCTGATTGGGTTGGTATTAAGCCTGAATATCGAGCTCTAACGTCAGCTAAAGTTGATAACAACAGGTCTTTCACTTAACATAAGCGCGATGCTTTTTCACAGAACGTTAAAGTTAGTTTGTCGTCAGACATTAACGCTAGCTAAGTAGCTAGCGAGAGCACTTCCGTCCCATTGCTCCGCTCAACAGTCAGATTCACAACAAAGTTTGGGTGAAAGCAATGTTACAGTCTTCCAGTGAATGGACTGATCTCAACGCGATATCAACCAGTAGTTTCAGACATGTGCTTTTGCTGCATACAGTTAATCATTGAATAATGTACTAAGAAGGTCTACAAAAGTAAAAGTGCGTAATGATAAACCCAAGATGTGCAGCAGAGCTTCTGTTCCAAACTCTGTTGTGTCTCTTATTCTTCATGTGGCTTGTTTCATTCAACAGGTGCTCTCCAGGCTCAACAACTGTGACTGAGCATTGAACTGTCAAAACAGAGCCACTGTTGCCGGATCCCTCAAAAGCAGTTTTCATAATGAATGAAATTAATATAGTCAGAGAGGGTTGGCTACACAAAAGAGGTAAGGGTTAAGAGATACAGTCACCTTCTTGGACATTTTTAACAGTTTGGCTCAAATAGATGTTGATTTTCAATATGATCCCAATATCATTCAGTATCATTTTTCTTTAAATTGTTACTATGTTTTTTCTTGGCCCAGGTGAATATATCAAAACATGGAGGCCTAGGTATTTCATCCTGAAGAGTGATGGTTCTTTTATCGGCTACAAGGAGAAGCCTGATCTAAGTGACCAGGCTTCACCACCACTCAACAATTTCTCAGTGGCAGGTCAGTCATTCTTTTCCTGGTAAGCATTGCTTTGTGTCATTCAAATGTTTCATGCAGTTGTGACCCCAGTTTTTTAATCTTCAGCAGCTTTGTGTATCTATTTAACAGAATGCCAGCTAATGAAGACAGAAAGACCTCGGCCCAACACATTTGTCATCCGTTGCCTACAGTGGACCACTGTCATTGAACGCACCTTTCATGTGGATAGCAACGACGAGAGGTAATCTTATCACAGGGGTTTTCCCAGGGCTACCCAACACATTGATCTCGATTCATGTTTTCTTAATCTATCATTTTCTTTTCACACGCTCCACTTCCACTCTTTGGTATCTTCCTAATTGTTTGTAGCTGTGGTAACAATTGAATTTCCCCACTGTGGGAATTATCTAATTATTATTTACACACCATACAAAGCAATGTTTCACATATCGCCTTTCTTCTATATATCTATGTTCTGCTACAACAGTGTGGGCTCCCCTAGCTTAGTGTATCACACACTTCAGCAGAAACATTATAATTGATCTAATGATCTAATAGCGTACAGAAGCGTCAGGCTGTGATTTAGGTGAAGTCATGTAATGACCGTTTTTGTTTTCAGAGAGAAGTGGATACAGGCAATCCAGTCTGTGGCTAATAACTTAAAGATGCGTGAACAGGAAGAAGACGAACCAATGGATGTTTTTGGCTCGCCTAGCGACAGCAGCCTGGAGGACATGGAGGTGGCTATGTCGAAGAGCCGCACCAAAGTGGTGAGTGTCCATCAAATATAGCCAGCACTAATTGGATACCATCCTAATTACTATATGAACAGAGTGATGTTGTGGCAGTGTTTAGTTTATAGGTTGAAAGGCATTCATTTAGTTTAGTAGCTTTATTTTCATTATACTACAAGAATAATCACCCAATAATGTAAATGTTAAGCTTTATCGTACACTGAAAGCATATAACATATGCCCAGAAAATTATGCTCTAAGGATAAACCGTACTTGGTTATTTTAAAGTATGGAAAGTTATCTTTTTTCCTTTGTTCTGGGGAAGAGTGAACATTTGGTTAATGGTGTTTGGCTGTTAATCTATAGTTTTTCCTGTTTTATTCATTTTAGCATTCTGTGGAAACTAAGATGAAATCTGTATTGGATTGAATTGGACTAATAATAAAGTGGGGCTGTTTTAATTGAAAATTTTAACAATAATAGTAATATTAATGCGACAGACTGGCGACCTGTCCAGGCTCCAGCACACCCACATTCGTCTTCTTCCCCGTAGGGGAATAACTATTGGAATTCATGTTATCTTACAGACAATGAGTGACTTTGAGTACCTGAAGCTGCTCGGCAAGGGGACGTTTGGGAAAGTAATTTTGGTCAAAGAGAAGTCCACTGGGGTACATTATGCCATGAAAATATTGCGCAAAGAGGTCATAATAGCAAAGGTGAGTAAAAGAACAGTTAGCGTGGTCTAGAAATGCCACGCATCTCATTCTGATAGTTCCACAAGGCAAATCCTAAACCTGATATTACCTAGTATTTCACAATTAAAACTGAAATGTACTTGATAATAGTGGCAATGTAAGAGAGAGAACTATAGCTAGAGAGAAAACATTCAGAGTCAGTGAAGCTGACGCGAGGTAATTAATGTTTGCATCATATGTAAATCAATTGGATTCTCATGAATTTCTGTACACTATTTTACCATCTTTAAAATGACAGGACACCCACTCTGACTGAAGTTACCAGTGATATGATGTAATAGGTGACCTAGTTAATATATTGAAACTATCTACCTGTAGACTAACAGAGATAAAAGAGTGATGGAAATATAGTGTATGCGTCAGGTGAAGACCAGGATTGAATGGGTCAGAGCAGTACTGAGCTTTGCATGGACATGCTTGCAGAACTCTTACATTTCACATTTGTGTTGTTGTTTTTGCTGGCGTATGTATCTCCTAAACCTATATAGAGCAACTGTGATTATATCTGCGTAGTAAACAGACTGTAACTATCAGTTACTAAACTGAACTTCACTGCTACGTACATGTTGAGCCGCCAGAAGAACTCGCATATTATTAGGATACTCATTCCCATTCCTAGTCCTAAGTGAAATAAGCCATGTCAGATCCCTGAAAATATTGATTGCTGCAGCCCTACATCGTAGCTTAGTAACAAACATGATTAAACTGTTGTGACAGGTTAGTTTTTAAGATCTGGTTTTCTCTACTAACTGAGTATTACTACACTGTGTGCAGTTTGCTCAACTGTAACTGTCAACACTGGTATTTCAGCAGCTGTAGCATAACCACTCTGGACTCCAGCTGTCTGCCGTCATTTCAGTCAGCATTGATGCAGATATCAAGGTAGAGACAGGGAGAGGAACACGTCACCCACCACAATGGTGTGCAGGCACACCAGTATGCAAATACCATGAGTCACATGAGTGTTACACAAAGTCAATCCATGATGGCAGTTTGTTTGAATACGTGTGTAAATAACAAATACACATTTTACACATTTTTACAAATACAAAAAAATGTCCATACATTCTCAATAAGGTATAGCAGATGATCTGCACGGTGGGGGCTGTTAGACTGGTTGTTCAGTCTAACATGGCTCCTTCCTGCACTGACTCTGGATCAGTCTCCACTGAAGGAGCTGCTCAGAGCCTCCACTGTCTGGTGCAGTGAGGAGCATTGTCGTGATGGACCTCAGCCAGAGCCCAGGACAGAACCTCCTGACCAGCTGGTTGAGTGTCTTCGTGTCTGTCTGTGCTGCCTGCTCCCCAGCAGACCACAGCGTAGTGAGAGCAGAGGCATTTGATTAAATTGATTGGGTGTTTGATTAAATATGTGATACCAAGTGTAACAGAATATTCATTCTGTGCAATACCTGCATGATAACAAATATGGTTAACAAGTCACAGCATCCATGCTTGTCGTATAGTAGTATGTACAATAGTATATAGCAGTTTTTTTTATATCCAGCTTCAAGGAATAAAAAAGTTACTGACACAAACCAGAATATTGCTGTCTTGATGCCTTATCCTGATATTAAAGCTTTACATTTTTCAGTGCTTCTAACTGTTATGTGTTCGTTGGCAGGATGAAGTGGCCCACACAGTCACAGAGAGCAGAGTGTTACAAAACACACGACACCCCTTCCTTACGGTGAGAACGCTTGTAATAAATGAAACTACATGCATAGATGGCACACTTATAATGCATGTAATGCAATACATACATATTTCAGTAAGTGATCTGTTTAAACGAAAAGCCAAACGTAAAAAAGTACAATAAATACATTGGCTCGGTTTCTAGAGGTGCTAGTATTTCAGCTCAGGTTCTGATCCTCTAATGGTTTATTTCTCTAGCTGCTAATGACAGTATTTGACATAACTAGTGCATTGATTTTGACTTTTGGTGGCCACCACAATTTAATATGAAGGGTCTGTCTTGTGATAATATTGCAGGACACTAGAGAATCTAGAGTGAGTGAGCTTTAGTGAGGTGCACAGTGAAGCATCACAGCGTAACCTTTGGTTTATTACCATATGTCTCAAAAAAGAATTGCTGTAAATCTTATTTGAATGTCATTCTGTTTGTCAAGTTTTATCTTATTACCATGCTTCATTACTATAGTAATAATTTTGCTTGTAACACATCAAAATTACTATGACCATGTTATTCTGCTGAAGTTACTGTCTAGTTGAATAACTGTATTCATTTACCCTTTAGGTAGACTTAAACCTTAATGCATCATTATTTGTGACTCTTAGTTTTTCTAATTACACTCAGAGTTTCCAATTTCTACCGTGTCAATATTTACTTTACTACTGATTGTGATTGTGATTGTGATGATTGTGGCTCTTAAATCTTTTCTGTTGTGATGATTTTTTGTCCTGCAGACACTTAAGTATGCCTTTCAAACCCATGATCGGCTCTGTTTTGTTATGGAGTATGCAAACGGAGGCGAGGTGAGAGCATAGAGAATCTAATGTCACATGGCATGACGGCACATACAACCTGATAAAGATAGCCCCCATAGGGCCAAGTGTGTTGTTTAAATTTCTTTTACTGTTCTGTTGTCTTTCAGCTCTTTTTCCATTTATCACGAGAACGAGTCTTTACAGAAGACCGTGCGCGCTTCTATGGTGCAGAAATTGTGTCAGCACTCGAGTACCTTCATTCACGTGATGTTGTTTACCGTGATCTAAAGGTGAAAACTCAGTTTTAAAATTAAAAATCATTTGCAATTTGTGAACAACTTGTGCTTCCAGACCCAAATGCCTGGCATACATGCATCAAGACCTAAAAATTAAAAAGAGTTGGGGGGGGTTTGAAACATTAATGCTTGAATTGAACTGTGCTAACATTTAAACAATTATGTAAAAATAGCTCAAATTAAAACTAGCACATGGGCCATTGCATTTAGTTGATTAAATTGAATGATTGGTTTCAGTAAAAGAGGAGGACATCCGCCTCATTTTAAACCAAGTCTGTCCAAAGACAACATTTGAAATCAAATAATCTGTTTAAAGGTTAATAAAGTTGTTGCTACTATCTTCCTGCTGTAGGTGAAATATACAATACACAGAAAACTGCTTCTTGGCTTTGCTTAGTATCTGACCCTGACTTTTCACGAAGTAGGGGGAGTCGTGATAAGCGTGTGAGAAAGCCCTCCCTCACACCCGTACTACAGTTTCCCCAGTTCAGTTTCATGCCTTCGCTCTACTGCAACTCTGTTCTGTTCGGGCTCTCACAGAAAACATTCCTTCAGAACCTTGTACACAATGTTGCAGCCAAAATCACTGGCCCATCATCTTTTCACATTTCTCACATTCTGCAGCAGTGCCATTAACTTTCTATCACGTCACATATTATTCATAACCTCTTACCTCCTCAGATCTCCTTCATCTAGCTCTGCGCTCTTCATGTCAGATCCTAGCTCAAAACTCACTCTGTTCAGGCTTTCTTCCGCTCTGAGTGGTAGGCCTAACAGATAGAACTGTACATCGGATGTTAGTTGATGCCACTGTCCATATTTATTTGTGTATTTCTTTTCTATTAAATCTAGTAATTTAATAACTTTATTGTAATTATTTTATGAACCGTGCAGATTATTGACTTATTGTACTTCACAGTTGATGGTGAACTTGAATGTCATTTCCATATGTCAACACAAAAGAATTATCTGTTAAGCTTGATCTGATGTGTCATTTAAATCTGCAGTTGGAAAATCTAATGCTGGACAAAGATGGCCACATCAAAATTACTGATTTTGGACTTTGTAAAGAGGGCATCACACCAGATGCTACAATGAAAACCTTCTGTGGAACCCCAGAGTATCTGGCACCGGAGGTAAGACACTGTATCTGAAGATTTGCTGTGGCTTTACCATCTGTTGCTAGTCCTTGTGCTGAGAATCCCTGATCTCTTCCTTCCTTGGCTTCACTTCTGCAGAAGCAAATCATTAAGTGGTCTTGAAAAATAGATATTTCACATCAGATAATCTAATATAATATTTTTCCTGCGATTGCTGACCAAATGTCTGTTGGTCTTCAGGTCCTAGAAGATAATGACTACGGCCGGGCAGTGGACTGGTGGGGTTTAGGTGTGGTCATGTATGAGATGATGTGCGGCCGTCTGCCTTTCTACAACCAGGACCATGAGCGTTTGTTTGAGCTGATTCTCATGGAAGAGATACGTTTTCCTAGGAATTTGTCACCAGAGGCCAAGGCCCTGCTCGCTGGCTTGCTCAAGAAGGATCCAAAGCAAAGGTACAATGTTGTTTTGGAAGAGAGCGTGATATTGCACCTGTACCTGGGGCAGCAGTGGCTCAGAGGTAGACCTGTCGTCCACCAATCGTAGGATCGGTGGTTCGATTCCTGGCTTTTGTGTGTGTGAATGAATGCAGCGTCAAAGTGCTTTGAGTCCCGAAAATAATTCTAGGTAGAAAAGCGCTATACAAGTGCAGAGCATTTATCTGTGGAGGCTTTTTCAGAAATCCCTACCTTATTTTTACATGGCTTTGTCTTGACTAACAGGTTAGGTGGAGGTCCCAATGATGCCAAAGAAGTAATGAGTCACAAATTTTTCATTACCATCAACTGGCAGGATGTGGTACAGAAAAAGGTAAAACTACTACTAAATACTAAAACTAAATACTAGGATTACAGGACATTTTCCTTCAGTGTCTAGAGTAAATGGTGTTAGGGTTGAAAGTTGCTGGACAGGTAAGACAATAAATGTCTAAAAATCAGAATTTGTTCTTCTCTACTATATTATTTTACAGTTATGTTCGATGTTGAATGTCAATACATCAGTTTGTATTTGGTGTACACTTCAAATATTTGGGTTTATGATCAGACTATGAAATTCAGAATGTCAGTTTGAATTTATTCATTTTACACCTAAATATATTAAACATAGTGTGTGCAGTTACAGCGTCAATCAGTTTTAATCAGCCAATCTAACTAAACAGAGAGTAACAAATTAAACAGTATTTCAGGCTGAGCAGAATTCGTTTTTTGTCTCTGCTGTGTCCTATTGACATGTTTCACTGAACCCGTGCTGCAGAACTGTGTCACAGTAATAGTGGAGGTTATCTGTGAATCAGAAGGATCATTCTAGGTTCAACATTGCTTTACAAACTCCGTCCCACCACCGTTGCATCTTCTCAGTGTGTCCCTAATTTGGTGGTGATAACAATTGTAATAATCATGTACAGAAACAACACACTGCAGGCTTAATGTAGTTGCATACATACTTTAAACTTTATTAAAAACCAATGAACACACATCAGCAATTAAATCTTAGTACCTAAACAATAAAAGGTCCACGTTTTATATGCTGAATTACACACATCGTAGTTTCATAGCTATGAAGTGACGAGACATCACCAAACCAACTATTCATTGAAAATGAAAGTAAACAAGCTGAGACTGAAAGTGATGAACGCGGGGACGTTAGCTAGCGCTGGGTTAAAATAGATCTGCAACCAAATCGGTTTCTTCTCCTCCTTCAGCCATTGTGGGTTAAAGCTAGTAGATCTGTTTGATCAGCTAACGCACAGCGATAGCGCTGCCTCCTCTCAGCGACTGTCCAATCACAGACGTTCATGTTCAACGTGAGGCTTCTAGCTGAACTATCGCCAACTCATGACCTGATTGGCTGTCACAACTATCTGTCAACGATATGAGCCCGTTAACTTACAGTGCAGAGAAGCCGACACAAGCTACCTGATAAAAACTCTGAAATGACAACTGAATGGATATGTAATATGACATCAAGAGAGAAGAATACAGAGAATAATTTACATACATTTTTAGACAAAAATGTATTAATAATCATGATTTCTGCTAATGCTGACAAGCATTGGTCTTATGGCCTGATTACTCAATGATTAATTGAGCAGACGACCTGGATCAGTTTTTGGGCCTTACCTTTGCGTTTGTTATGTTGTCTATAGCTGTCAAATAACTCTGAAGGTGGTAATGTAGGGTAGACAAGTTAGTGTTTGTCTGTTAGCAATGCAAATAAAGAGGCATCACAAGTTACAGAACACTTCAAGAACAGACTAAAGCAAAGATCCTGCCCAGTTCTAGATTAAGATTCTTTGCACAAATTAGGAAGGAAACAAACAGGATCAGGATCCTAAGCATATAAAACATACTGCAGTGGTTTATTGCTGTTCCTGATTACTGGTGTGTGAGTCTGTAAAGATCCACTTGGTGGTTGTGTGTCTTCACACTGTCACTTACCTTTTCAACTTTTATATTATTCATTTTATTCAACCTTTCGAATATGTTTTTTTTCCCGCTGGAGAGAGTCTGTTTGATGCCAACAGATAATGCAGGAAAGCTCAGTGGTTCCTGTTTGAACATGCTGCTCATCGGGTTAATGTCCTGAAATGTTCACTGCTTGTGTGAAGGGGCTTCAGTCAGCTTTTCTGGTTTTGGTCTGGTATTAGAACCAACATAAACTGCAGAAAAATACTGACTGATGTTAACAGCACCTTCTACCTCCTCAGCTCACCCCACTCTTCAAACCGCAAGTAACATCAGAAACAGACACTCGCTACTTTGATGAAGAGTTCACAGCGCAGATGATTACACTTACTCCTCCAGACAAGTGTAAGTATACTCTGACTGTGGTAAATGTTCTAGACGTAACATAGATTCATCAAGGTTTCCTTTTTTGTGGAACATGGCAATTTACCTGTTTACCTGTGTCTTCTTACAGATAACAGTCTGGAGTGTGAGGACTCCAGCCAGCAAGCACATTTTCCCCAGTTCTCCTATTCTGCTAGCATCAGAGAATGATAACATTTTGCCAGACACACACACACACACACACACACACACAAAGAGAAATATAACCACATATACATTTATCAATAAAATTACCAATTCTTCTTGGTTTAATGAGGTTTTGGTCTCAGCAGGATCTCGGGTGTGACTATTGTTCAGTACAACCCCTTGGCCCTTCACACTACAGACGAAGCCTAGCCATGCTGGCTATAATGTATTGAACTGGAATTTAGTACCTCACATAGGCACAAAAATTAAATCAAGACTGTGTGTAGCACCGTCAGGTGGCCTATAAACTGCTGCTGCTTTTTTCTGATTGCAAACAAACAGCGATTTTTAATGCTTATCTTTTTATGCTTGAGAAACCAGACAGTTTCTTCATGATGTTTCCAAGTGCTCTTTGGAACTTGCTGTTACCACTGAAATGATTTTTCTGTTAGAGGTGTGCGTGTGTCTCTTTTGTTTCCTTTTTTAAGAAAGCGGTATTAAATTCAAAGTTAATATCACCAGTTCAACCTGACTGTGCAAGAGCATGGGGTTTGTGTGTCATAGAACAGAACGCATTAAAAACTGTAGAGCTGTTAAAAGTATGCAATGAAAACACATAAGAATTGACATGTGTGGCATAATAATGAACAAAAGTTCAAAAGACCTTAAAGCACAAATACAAATTATGTTTATATTTCACGTCTGAACAAACGTTTGAAATTTGAATAGACAGTAGCAGTCCTATCAGTTAAGGCAGTAAAGGCACATTTCACAACCCAGACAGCACATTTGGAAGGTTATGTTTTGTTGGAAACCAAATGTATTTTTTCAGTTATCACTTATTCATATCGTGCTGTAGTAGACTTTCTTTAAAAGCTTTCTCTAAATGAAAGTGCTTTATTTGCTGGAGACTTTAGAGGTTTGAAGTGCACAGCCCACGCATTTTCATATTGTTTGGTCCACTGTCTGTCATCTTCAGGTGAACCATACTGTCAGGAGATCCAAGCTGTTGCTTCTCCTCAGAAATGGTTTTGCTGCATATTTCAGCAGAAGAGCTAAGAGGTCAAGCTGCAAGTATGTCATGAACATTTTGTGTTGGAGTGTAAAATGAACTTGCAAAGATGCCTCATGTTTTTCATTTTTCCCCCATATATTATTACCAATGTTAAATGGTACAGAGGAGGATTTACAATACTGTGTTATGCTGTACATGGAAATATCCCTAGCATTGTGTTGGTGCTGCACTTAGTTTATATAAAGAGCTGGTGCAAAGATCCTGCTCAACTTTCCGTTGTTCACAAAGCCTTCTTTTGATTTTGGTTCTTTTTTTTTCCCCTTGTAAAGTTATTTTTCTGTTATTCAAACAAATTATTTCTGTTTGTTTGTGAATGTAATTCTGAAAGGCAGTGATCCAATACACCTTTTTAACTGTCTTAATACATCGTTGTGTCTGGTTCTTTCTATTCCTTCACTCAGTATTATTCATCTTGATCTGTTAGGTTTCCCACCTCTACACTAATCAGTGTTGTGTGTGGATAAAGAACATGTAGCCAGCATGACATAAAAAGTACAGAATAGTGTGTTACATGTAGTACGTGTATTTAGTTGTATGTCCAGCAACTTCTGTTTGACCATTTGATGCAGGCACTGCGTCACTTCCCCATCACAACCCGAGTCAGAACATACTCTACACCCCATATGTCTGTGCAGCACTCAGAATAATAGCAATGTGTATATAAAGATGAGAAAAGCTCAGTATCCTTGTAATAGCTTTTTGTTTTCATATACAGGATATATGCATTGGGAACACTGCACATTCTATTCCAAATAAAATGTGGAAAAGACACATTATGGAAAGTAAATAAAGGAGGCTGTTCATAATATCAGCAATGTCTGCATCTTTCTTTGCAAACACAGACATTTACTGTGTAAACTGAAAGAATACTGGAATATTTAGCTTTTCTGTGATTCTCTGAAATAATATTTAGTTGTAGAACCACTTCTCGGCTGTTTGGAGTCAACCAACTACTGGCATCTGTAAACAAGTATTCCACACTGGGACAACTGGACCACATCCCAGTATTGCTCTGCATTTCTTGGTTTGGCCTTTCTGATGTCATCCTACCAGTTTTCTATTACGTAACACACAAAACATTAACTTACCCCATAGCTCCGCGACTGTTGGATAAAACTTTTTAGGAGCTTATTGGTGAACACATTTAATGCTGTTTCAAATGTGGTTTTACAATAAATGAATTTGCTAATTCTTATGGGAATTTATTCAGTAAACACTGCCTGGTGCTCACTGATGTCTTGGGAGTTGTATATTTATTTGAGGTCAAGAAGCACATGACTTGGCCTGGACTTTGAATGTGGGTACACTGCGGTTAATCCAGTTTCCTCCCTCAGTCCAAAGACATGCAGTCAGCTTAACTAGAGACTCTGGGTATGCTTTGTTATGGACTGATGACATTTCCAGGGTGTACCCACATCTTACCCAATGAAAACTGGGATAGGCTCCAGCACCCCCATGACCCTTGAGAACATGAGTCAGTTCAGATGATGGAAGGATGGAAGCCAACTACAATGGCATGTTTATTGTAGCTGTGGTCCAGCCTACGTTTGGCCTATTGATGGCTGTGGCAGGCCTATGCTGTTTGGATTTGCAGTGAATGGATGTATTGATGGGTTTTCCAGAAAGATAATAAGGCAAAACAATGATCCCAAGGTCATTGCTTGGATGCTGTGATCAACTCTAATGAACTTCAGTGGCACTTTAGGGACAGAAAATGGTCATGTAACAGAAATGAGATTGTTTTTCTTAGAACAAAGCTGAAAGAAGAAATGTTACATTTGGTCAAAGTGCTGGAAAGAAGACTGAATTATGGTGAAAGATGAACACAGAGATTCCACAGATATGTAGCGAAGCAGTCAGACACAGAAGCCAAAGATGAACAAAACAGCTATTTTTCATTATTCTTTGGCTTCTAAACAATCTGTTCTTTCCACAGGACAGTGTTTGGCTCATTCTGACTGGCTGTCGCAATTTGGTGGCTATAGCTGTCAAGATTCGAATGAGGTGTCATTCACCCAAACTGTGTTTTCTGCATTCAGGCAAATAGCAGTGATGGGGCCTCAGGTTCCAACCCAGAGACTCTCAGCCATCAATCTTCACATCTGTGTCGTGTCCACTCTCCAACCAGCCTTAAACTTCAGAAGGGGTTGTGAGTAGAGTAGCACCATAGGGCAAGAATAGTTACCTATATACTCAATACAGTGTAATCTTGATATTTTAATCAATTTTTATTACTTGCTGTTAGCTTTTGCATCTGCTAAATAAAGTACCACATCTGCAGTTAAAGTAAAAGCTTCCTTGCTTTAATTGTCTTTAATAAGGGTTTCTTCAAAGTGCTCGTAGCCTCTCCTCGTTGACGTAAAAGTATCCGATCGTGTGTGACTAAGCCAGGCTCACATGATCAAAGCTCTGGTCGGTTTAGTCTAGACCTGAAATTAACACCTCCTGTGTGGTAAAAGTATACTTATCACCAAAACTTATTCCAGCAACCACAACAACTGTTACTTTAAGAAGGAAGCTGCCGTTAACCAGGGCGACTCATTGGTATCTGTAATGTTCTGGTCTGTACAGGTGCTGATGTTAGTGCAGCAGGGGGGACACTGGGAAGAAGGTAGTGAATTAGCTGATGAATTCCTTCGCCTCAGCCTAGAATAGAAACCTGTACTGTTAAACCCCAGGCAGGCTGATAAATTAACCACTTTAATGTGAGGGCTGGCTGCTCTCTGGTGCTAGAGGGTCAGGGCAACAAACACTATACCTTAATTAGTCTTTATTCTTGATAGTCGTAGAAGAGTCGAGACTTTGAGGAAGTGTTAATAAAGCTGGATGCCGGTTGCACAGAAGATGACAACTTCAAGCATCTCTTATTCACATGACATTTGTATTTATAGAATTCATTCTGACTAGAGCTAGCAGCTTAGTATATATGTGGTCTGATGATATAACATACAATGACACGTTTGTGATGATTTTCCCAGCACACACACAACACACGTGTTTTTGCTCTACAGAACAATGGGAAACATGTAGTGGGACTGTACAAAGAAATGTCAAAAGCTGTTGTATTTGGATGTATTGATCACCATTAGGTTGTTGATCTGATAATACAAAAGTGTCAGGATCCCAAATTTGCTTAGGCTTTCGTGCAACCTAGAGGACTATTCGAGTTTAAGATAACTAATCAGAATGACTAATTCAACATTGATTAAATTCATGCAGGATACGACCACAGAGCAACAGCTTATTATGGACATGTACAAAGAGGTGACGTGTTAAAAGGTGAACAGTCTTACTGAACAGTTAGCTACACTATTACAGACTAAAAGTTATCCATCAGCAGTAAATATGTTAGTCAGGAAATTAAAGGTTATTCACAGAGAATCTTTTGTTCATTTGATTTGTTTACCTTCTCTAGTGCAGCTGTACAGGTTCGTGTATCTATTTTACCAAGTCAAAGTCAAGTAAATCTGTTGAACAGATTCGAGTTTGTTCATGTTCATGATCAAGCTTCCATCCACACTAAATAGTTAGTTAGAACCCTAATTAGTCCACAGGGATCTGTGCTTGGTCCAATACTTTTCAGTCTTTACATGCCTCCCCTTGGTAATATTATTAGAAAACATTCTACAAATAATTAGTCAAACTTCAAACTTGTTTAAATGATATCAAATCCTGGATGTCCCATAACTTTCTACAACTGAATTCAGATAAAACTGAGGTTAATATAATTGGTGCTAAAAACCACAGAGACTCATTACTGAATCAGATTGTTTCTCTGGATGACATAACGTTAGCTTCAAGTTCTACTGTAGGAACCTTGGTGTCATTGTTGACCAAGATCTGTCCTTTACACCATATATTAAAGAAATCTCTAGAACTGCCTACTTCCACCTTAGGAATATTGCTAAAATTAGGAGCATCCTCTCACAGAGTGATGCTGAAAAGTGAATCCATGCATTTGTTACCTCTAGGCTGGACGACTGTAACTCCCTACTCACAGGATGACCCAATAACTCTTTAAAAAGCCTCCAGTTAATTCAAAATGATGCAGCCAGAGTCTGACTGGACTTAGAAAGAGAGATCACATTTCTCCTAAATTCTTCTCCTCACCTACAAAGCTCTTCATAATAAAGCTCCATCTTGTCTTAGACCTCATGGCTCCTTATGCTCCCTTCAGAACGCTTCGTTCTCAGAGCTGGTCTACTTGTGGTTCCTAGAGTTTCTACCTGTAGAACGGGAGGCAGAGTCTTTAGCTCCAAGCTCCTCTATGTGGAACCAGCTTCCAGTTCAGGTTCTAGCAGCAGACGCCCTCTCTGCTTTAAAACTAGGCTGAAACCTTCCTTTTTGACAAAGCTGATGGTTCCAGATGGTTCTGGTTTCTCTGATCCATCTCTAGTGAATCAGAAAAAACGTCTATAATGTCAATGCTGGGTTTATTTGAACAGTGAGAGACACAGCAATAACTTTTGCATTTTCACGAAGGAAATAAGGGGCGGTGTGGGGGTTAGCACTCACAGTGAAAAGGTACCGGGTTCAATTCCCGGAAGCGACTGGGGGCCTTTCTGTGTGGAGTCTGCATGTTCCCTGTGTCTGCGTGGGTCTCTGGCTTCCTCCCACAGTCCAAAGACTGACTGAAACTCTAAATTGATCATAAGTGTGTGTGTGTGTGTGTGTGTGACTGGTTGTGCGTCTATATGTAAGGCCCTGCAACTGACTGGCTTCCTGTCCAGGGTCCAGATGAGAGGCAGGTAGGAGGAGGAAGCAGTAGAAGATGAATGAATGAAGGAAAATAAGTATTTGATGCCCTATCAGTCAGCAAGATCTCTGGCTCCCAGGTGTATCTTCTACAGGTAACTAACTGACACTGGGAGCCCTCTCAGCTTGTGACCTGTATAAAAGACACCTGTCCACAGAATCAATCAATCATTTCTGATTCCAAACTCTTCACCGTGGCCAAGATTGTGGACCTACACAAGGCTGGAATGGGCTACAAATTAACGGTTCTCCCTCGGTCTGGAGCTCCATGCAAGATCCTCCTCGTGGAGTTTCAGTGATAATGAGAACTGTTATGATGATCTTAAGGCAGCTGGGACCATAGTCACCAAAAAAACAGTTGGTAACACACTATGCCGTGAAGGACTGAAATCCTGCTGTGCCCCTGGTCCTCTGCTTAAGAAAGCACAGTGACAAGTGACTCTAAAAACACCGTCCTCACCATCAAATATGGAGGAAACATTATGCTTTGGGGTGTTTTGCTGCCAAGGGGACAATTACACCGCATCAAAGGGAGGATGGATGGGGCCATGTACCGTCAAGTGTTGGGCGAGAACCTCCTTCCCTCAGTCACAGCATTGAAAAAGGGTCGTGGTTGGGTCCAGCATGACAATGATCCGAAACACACGACCCAGGCAACAAAGGATTGGCTCAAGAAGAAGCATAGTAAGGTCATGGACTGGCCTAGTCAGTCTCCAGATCTAAATCCCATAGAAAAATCTGTGGAGGGAGCTGAAGGTTCGAGTTGCCAAACAAAGAGGAGTGAACCAAAATCCCCCCTGAGATGTGAGCAAACCTTGTGGCCAACTACAAGAAACGGCTGAGCTCTGACTGCCAACAATTTTTCTGGATTTTTTTGTTATTGCTGTGTCTCTCACTGTTCAAATAAACTTAGCATTGACATTATAGATCATTTCTTTGTTAGTGGGCAAACTTACAAAATGTGCTGGGGTTTCATTTCAAGTCATAATAGAAGTAACTTATCCTGTATGTTCACCTGCTCTGAACCACGATATGTTCATACTTCATTTAATCTGCTTTTCTGAGTCTGGGCCACATTAATCCAGGATAAGTGTCCCAACACAGATAACAGAGAATGAATCTCCATGGGAACTACACTGGTCTTAACTGGTTGGTGAGAACAGAACTGAATCGTGCCCAGTGGCATCACTGGGAGGACCACAGTCACTCCCTTCCTCATCCAACGGACCACATCTTCTTCCCTTTTGGAAGCTCTGACTCCACTTCTGAAATCTTCAAAGTTTAGGAAACCGTCTCAGGAAACCACCAGGAGGACCTGAACACCAGGTCTACTTCTAACAGCCTAAAAACCTTAGGCATTGCCTAATTGCAATAATTACAAGATTGACACAAAATACAAACAAAGGCAAAACAGAACAGAACAGATTGGAGCAATTGGATGACTGTGGCGCAGGAGAATAAACAATAACCTTACAGGACCAACCGATGACGTGTCAGGACACATAGATACACACACTCACTGATTGAGAAAACAAGACACGCAGCACAGGGCAGACCGGATATAGAAATATAATATAATCAAATCTAAACATCAGCCAGCTTTGCATTATGTCTCAAAGCATTGGCCTATCAGATGCATTAACCAGCTATAGCCAGATAATAACAGGGAGCTGAATACATACACTGACTGTCAGAGAGTACCACACATCAAACGGACAGCCTAAAAACGAACAACAGAGGCAACAGATGCGCAAGAACACACAGACGACCCAGCAAATGACCTGAACACAATGAGACACACACAGAATGACACAGGAAATGAGGAACAGGTGAAAATGACAATCACAGACAGGAACACAAAACCAGGAAATTAAATCACAGGACACAAAGCCAAAAGGAACCACATCACCCTCCAGAGGTTGGGGGCGAACTGTCACATTCTGTTCTCTCTTTTCCAGCTGTGCGATCTTGGTGCTGGTACAAACTATACATGCTGCATGCTAAGACGGTGGACAGCACCATCTTAAAACAAGCTAGTAGTCCCAAGTTAGATACTCTTGGAACCAATTAATTCAAAACGGCCAATCATAGGGCAGAAGGACATCACCTGTTACCTGACATTACTCTAAAAATGGCCCGGGGTCATAGAACATGTAACCAGGTGTCTTTTAAAGGTCTGTGTTATCATGTGTACTGACGATATCATACTGTTTCCATGTCTATTCGGGTGCTTGGTGAGGTGTGAAATGGTGGCAATCATTTCCAACAAGCAGAGGGATCTTGGCGCAGCTGTCACCACCATCATCCAGTAGAGTAGGTCATGAAGTACAAATATCTGGGTTCCGTCTCTGTCTGCCTTGTCAGGTGTGGCAGTACCTCCATGGGAAACACCTATGGAGTCAGCAAAACATTCTACTGACCTTCTGAATGGCTCTCACGCTGAACGTGTCATCAAAGATGCTGGAGATGGTTCTTCTCAGTATATTTGATCCTGAGAGAGTAAAAATAAAAAGACAATACGATGTTTCCGGCTCTGCTTTGCACATTCAAACCCCTCAACAGGGCTTAGCAGCACTGCACCATCATGCTCCAATCCAAACAACAAAACTACAAAAAAATATATGCTTTACTTGTGTACAACTCTGGATATTCATCACACAATCAAACATTTCCAGTAACAGTTAATCCTGGTGCAGCCTTCGAGGGGTCAAAATGAAAACAGGGCTCAAAGCTCAAAACCACACAAGGTTCAGGTTCAGCCGCAGACAGACGATAAACCACAACACGCTTCATCAGGATGAACGGTTGGATGAACGTGTTCATCATAGACCCACACGTGTTCATTGCTTGGATGTAACACCCACCAAGGCTGTTTGATCCAACCCTGGTGTGTTTTAGCTTTGAGCCCCTAGTTATCAGTGGCCGACTGACCGCTCAGAGGCTGCACGAGGGTTAAACAAGGTTACAAGGGAACATCCATCTTAACAGAACCATTATAAAAATACACACATACAAGAGTGAATCAGCGCCACTGAGTGGCCAATCCAAAATGGTGCACATGGTGAGGGAATTACGGGAGCACGAAAGGTTCAAAAAGGGCGATACACAACAGATACACAATCAACAACACTGAATACAACATGAAATGTATCCAGCTAATGGTAACAAGAAAAGAAAAGAAGAAGAAAGAAAAGCCTCCAGTCAGCTGCACACAGCTTTCTACCAGCTCAAATAGAGGCTTGGCGATGGCAGATGGCACAAAGTGCTGAGAATAATTCACCATCCCCAGAGAGGACCTTACCCGCTTCTGTGATCGCGTCACACCATCAGCTTCCGTGAGGTCGGCACTGATCATGTTTGTGATACTTTCAACTTTTCTGCTTTCTTTAGAAACACCAGTCTCATCAATGATGTGGCCAAGAAACTTAACTGACCTTGAGAAAGAAACACTTTTTAGGGGTCAACTACAGCCTGTTGAACACC